>QEPC01008451.1:1072261-1092925 GCA_003113815.1 Sphenodon punctatus | reverse complement strand
AGGCCTGCTCTGAGCACGGACAGGCATTTGGAGCTCTGGTTGCTAGGAGTTCTGATCTGCAGAGGCCTATGTTGCTTGAAATGGTGTCTTGAAAGCTACAGGCAGCCAATGACAGCATGAAAATTAAGAGTGTTCAGGATAATGGTAAGTGATGGCATGGGGATTGGGAGGGTCCTGGACCTCTTCTTTGGGGGAGAGGTCCACAAAGAAGCAAAATTAAAAATGTTATTCAAAATGCAAACATCTAAATTAATTTGCTTCTTTTTTCTATCTAGTTTATCTGAGATCTGGCATGCTTCCACACCTCGCCTCACTCTCCTTGTGAACATAGGAGTAGGTAGGTAGGAGCGCGGCAGAAGAGAAGGCTGCAGACAACAAGGAAACTCTTTCTCCCTGTCCCCCACTGAACCCATCTCTTCCCCCTTCCTCTTCTCATGCTCCAAAACCAAACCTGTTCCCTCCTACTTCTCCTCTGTCCTATCCTTCTCTTCCCTTTCATTCTCTTCTGATTTGGCTTGTTGCAGGACAGGGAGCTAACTCAGTCCTCCCAAGTTCTCCAAGCCAGAAGGAAGGCTTGACCCAAGGCCTACACCTTCAGAAGACTACAGGTGGCCAAGCGTACCATTAAAATTGAGGATTCAAGGGTTCAGGATAAAGGTAGGCGATGGCAACGTGATCTATTTTTTTTTTAACCAATGCTTAATTTGGACCCGGTGGCAAAGAGAGTGTACAGGACCACCAGTAGGAGGGTTCTCTATCCCCTGGTGGCAGTGCTTCACACAGCAGTGTTCCCACCATTAAGTAATGTAACGTCCATCTAATGTTAACCCTGGGAGCAACTATGCCACACCACTGGCCCACCGTTGCCCTGGCTCTGCCCATCAGCTTGCTGGCCAGCAACCAACCTCAGAACCCACCAGCCACCCCTGGTTTTCAAATTTGGGTCCAAATCTGGCTCTTCCAGGCTCTCTGACAGAGGCCATGCTGGCGTGCTGCCTGAGACCCCTCCAAGCCCCCAGCAGAGGCCTCCCCCAGGTGTGCTATCAGGGATCCTGGGGTGGAGATGCCGGGGATTGAACCTGGGACCTTATACATGCAAAGCACATGCTCGTATTACTTGAGCTATGCCCCCCGCATCAAGTCTCTCGTCATATGGTAGCCGTTCCATACCCTTGATCATTTTTTTGCCCTTCTCTGTACTTTTTCTAGTTCTTCTTTCTTTTTTGAGATGGGGCAACCAGAACTACACACAATACTCCAGGGAATACCACTTTTCTATGGAAGTAGTATTGGTCAGGAAAAAAAAAAAAACCTTTAGAAAATCTATAGTAAATGAAAAACTGCTATTTAAATAAACAAATGCATAAAATTCAAGTTTTACATGCTTAATTAATATCATTCCTACATTTTGCCTACATCACTGAAGAGAGAGGCACAGGCCTTTCTACTTCAAAGACAATGTACACCCAAACATCTATTTAAAGTTTTTGTCTGATGACCTATGACAACCACCCATGTGTTATTCAGTTTTTACTTTTCGCTTTGCTCATTTGCAGTTAATATGCTATTACTCTTTGAATAAAATCTACGGAAAGGTTGCATGTAGAAAAATGTAATAAAACAATAGAAAATGTTAGGCGAGCAATAAAAAAAAAATCTGTAAATTAACTGCCAAGCACCAATTGATGCTACGTATTTCACATGCGAAGTAATCCAGATGGCATCTCCTTTATCTTTATTATTCAGTTTTGAAACCAGCTCTTCACAAGGAATAATAATTTCAAAATCTATGGGACCAATTCTGTTCTCTGTTTTATTGATTTAAAGACAGGCGTTTATTATCCACTAATCTTGATTTTAAAATTGAGTGATGAGAAGCAGAATTTGGCTTTGCAAAGATAATTTTTTTCTTTGCTCAGAATTAAGGTTCAGCCAAAGGAGAGTGAGATTTTCCTTATTGATCTCTATAAAGATTCTCAGACATAAATATTTTAAAGAAAGTATAGGTGAATAAAGAGGTTATTGGCATGTTTCTTGCATTTACAAAGTTTTAACACTTCACATAACTCCATTATCCTATATGGAGACAGACTTTCAACAGCTCTGGTCTTTGAGAAAGAAACAGATTTTTTTTTTTACTCTGTCACAGATTCAACTGATAAGAACACATGACTTGGTAGCTGAAAACTGAAAATAGACCACTGTATTTTGTTAGATAATATTGATGCTCAGACCATTTTATTTTGCCGTTGTCTCTGCTGATCGTCTAATGATCTGTTTACACAATTGTGTTTGTATTAAGTTCATAGCAACAATTAACTTTATTTTAACTGTCTTTATTTGAAATACTGTAGATGGTAATATCTGCCAGAAGCAAATAAACATATTAGCAGGAAATGCTTAAATGATCTGGATAACCCTATGAGCCAGCATAGCAGGTGGTAATATCCTGTTTTTAAATTACATTTCAGCAAGTGAACATAATAAATCCTCTTGTGTTATATATTTCGCTGGTAGCAACTTATACTCACATTATTCTATTTGACCTCATTACTGCTAATCATTATCACATTTTTAATAGCTGCCACAGTGAGTGAAACAGTTAATACAGTATTTCTTGCCGAAAGAGAGCCTGTCAGGTTATTGATGACAAATTAAAATTAATAAAGAAGATCTGTGTTGAATTTGAGGGAATGGAATAACTACGAGCATCCAGATGATTGGAAAGGCCTCTGGGGTACTCTGTGAAGAATAATGTTTTTGGTGTACGTGTATTGTCTTGAAAGGAACGCTAAAACTGCCAAATCTCTGCTTTTGCCTGGAAGACTTCCTGAAATAGGAGCTGTATTCTTTTGGCCCTCATCACATGTAATTTATCCCTCAGAGAGTTATTTCCTGTTCTGTACACCTTAGCTCTGTGCTGTAATAATAGCATGTTTCTAAGGTTCTACAGTTTTATTTACCTCAGTAAGAACCTTTACAAGAACAATCACTGGCACATACTGGAGGAGTCCAGATGATATAGTAAATAAGTAAAAGTTCAATACGGCATTTCTTTGAGTATATACAGCAGTTCTGCTTCTTGGAAAATTCAGCCGGTTACTATTTATTTTAAACTTGTAGTAGCTATGTAAACCCCCTCCCCCCCCCAACTCACTTGATTGCTATGAAGAGTTACACAATTACTATATATACTGTCCAGTAGTTCTTATCTCTGATAAAGTGCATTATTGGAATAGAATGCACTTTGTTAGATATCTGTATTTACATATCACTTACAAGCTTTGTGCCTATTTTAAAATAGCACTATTTATTAAAGGTGCACATTCCAAAGGGAACTGAGTAGCTTAGTGGAAAGAGTCATTCACCATCTGAGACTATAGTTCAAGGCCATCCTGAGGTCCTGAATTAATTGAATATAGTGGTATTAGTTCAGTCCTTAGTAGACAGTCGTCCATATCACAGAATCACCAGACATAATTTTGACTGTGCCCAGGAGGCGCACCAGTGAGACTGAATTATCTCTTACCAAAAGAGAAAGTAGTCCTTCGAGGTCAACATTGGAGGTCATTGGTGGGTCAGAGTAGAGAAACTCCAAACACTAGGTCTGTCCTAAAAAGGAAAAAGAAGCCTGTTCCAATTACAGCATGTAAGCAATTCATGCAGAATTTCTTTACACAAAGGGGTTTTTGGAATATAAAGCAAGCCTCCCAAGTCAATAGCAGAAGCATCCATTCCTGGCAGGACTTGGTTAGATTTTTGGAAAGGAAGGAATGCAAGGTACATGAACTACTTTGGAGCAGTTAAGCTGCTGAACTAATGCATATAGTACAACACTTTGAGCTGTTTTTCCTAGGTGTATAAAAGAAAGCCTTAGCGAATTGAATGTTGTTTTTTTCCTGGTCCATAATATTCATATATGTCTTATGGCTAAATCTGATATTTTAGTTTATAAAGCCAGTGAATCCTTAACCAACATAAGAGAGGAATTACTTGAAAAAATAATTAGTTCTCTTTAAATAGATATTCCACTAATATTAGCCTCATTTCAAATGGGAGGTCAAATTTAGCAGCTGAATTTTAGGGATTTGGATCAAGCTTGAAACTTAAAAAACTTTGTCCAAAGGTTCAATAACACCATCGAAATAAATTTTGTTTCATGTAGTGGTTGTATATTCCCAAAGCTCAGTAAATGACCATGCAATTAAAAGATGTCATACATTTTAGTCTTCTATCTGTATGTTGAAATGTAACCTTCCTTTCAAACAGGATTAAGAGGATGCTTAAAGCTTCAGTAATTAAGATAAAACTTTGCACAATTCACATGGTTGACAAATACCACTCAAATTGCTCTTTGTCATTGAAATGTAGAATAAAAAATATAGGAAATGAGGAATTAATTCAATTAAACATTTTCCCACCCGCATTTTACCTTTTCTCACGGCTCAGGGGAATAATTCTTGAAATGTATATCACCAGCAGGCTTATTTTTACCATTATTTTTAACTTAATGAGTATACCTTACACATCAGAAGGAAAGTACAAAGGTTAAATTTTACATTAAGAGCACATTGCAACATGGTATGCAAATGCCCCTATGCAAATGTAAAGCTACTGGAAGATAAATGGGTTATATTTTTAACCAGTTAAGTATGACTGTGAAGTATGGCATGAGGTATTTGGTGGTTTCAGTTTTATATCTTTCTTGTAAATAATGCATAAAGTATGTAGATGTTGTCAAAATATGATTAAGCTATTAGCTTTATAGTTTTCATAGTTAAGAATGTGTTCAGCATGTAGCTGATAATAACTCATTTCTAAATGCAGGGGCCATTATAAAGTATTTCTTGTTCAAGTGAATGTTATCATGTGACATAATGATTTTGCTTAAAACCAAGTTAAATGAGGAGTAAAATTAAACAATATTGCATGAATTGTGTTTGACTAATTTTGTGTCACATTATATTAGCCAAGCTTTCAAAATATGTGTTAATGACAAATAGGGTAAGCCCCTAACATACTTTTTATGTCTGTAGAAATCACCCTAAAGTCATTAGATTCTAAAGGTTCGTTTTGTTTGCAATTTTTGTAGCCAGTGGGTTTTTAGTGATTACTTTTGTCTGTAATACTAGACATGATAAAAAAAAAAGAAAAATATTTTACATAAGTCTTTGAGACTTATTGCCAGTGTTGAGGGCATATTGTGTGCATTATAACAATATCTAATAATTGATGAACTTTGCAGTTTTGAGGTAAACACGGCTAAGGGTGAAATTTTAATGTTTCATTTACATAAGCAGCACACTGAAAAGGACTAACTGATCTTTTAATCAACAGTTTGTTTCCCGTAGGTTCTGATTTGTCACTTGCCAGTTATACAAAATTTACTGTCACAAAATCTAAGTAAAAATTCTCTCTTTGGTCACAATAGATTACAGTTCTCTTGTTTTCTTTTAAGTGAATGCCATGGGAATTCCAGAAGTTGTTATTTTTATTCCTTAGAGGAAGCTAGCAATATGTACCAGCCACAGTAGCTCTTCAAGCATTGGGTAGGGATAAGGATAAACAGAATGGGTGAGCACAGCAATGCTAAAATAATGGAAAAAAAAATCTGACAACTCTTACACGTGTGCAGCCCAACTGATTCCGGTGCAACAATGTACATGTAAGTGTTTTCAGAGTGGGGCCCTCATGTTCATATTCATTTCCTGGGAAATACTGTTTGGCTTTTGTCTGAAAGAGCGGACAGGTCTATATGAAATTATTTGACGTGTTCGCATCCAATTGCTCCACTGTCAAATGGGAGGTGGGCTCTGTGGCTTCTGGCTGACCATGCGGGGTAGCATCTCATCTAAAAAAACCCATAGTTCAGACTTGCCAGTATGGTGGAAATACTTCTCAAGATCTTTCCTTAGTGACTGGCAAAAAGAAAGTGAACACTTTGGATTTGTTAAGTTTTAATCAGGATCAGGTTGCTCATTTTTTCTTATCTTGGAAAGGAGTTTTCCCCTCCTTCTCTTAAGATAACATGGTATACAGTACAGCCCTGTAGAAGAGAAAACAAACTATTGTCTGGATGGGTTGCCTTGCCACCTCAGTCTCCGCAGAGGCGGCAGTGACAGAAGCAAGGAGTTTTGCTCCCAGTGCTCCTGCGTCTGCCACCTCGACCCACTGTTGAGCAGGCGCTGGCAGCAGGACTCCTTTCTACGCCTGCCGCTGCCGCCGCAAGCAGAGAGGTGGCACTATCACTCTGAAAACTGCCTGCCAAATGACTGCTTCTTCAAAAGCCTGACTCTCTGCCCAGAGGTCCCACTCCCCAATCTGGGATGGGGTGGGGTGGGGGAGTGCTTGCTGCATTCCTGTTCTTCCTGTCTCCTCCTGATCTGTAGCGAGTGGGCCACCTTAGAAAGGGGGTGTGGACAAAGGGATACCACACCCCCTTCTGACATAACCCTACCCTCTGTGGAATGGCATGGTGTCATGACACCCCACCGGGGCCGGGGCTATGTCAGAAGAGGGGCAAGGCATCCCTTTGTCCCCACCCCCTCCAAGTTACCACCCACATAAAGGTGGCAACACGAGATGATCTGGGTGGATCTATGCTAATGGCCAAATCTGGAAGTTGAACTGGTTCTAGCAGCTGAAAACTTGGCTGCTATAACATGGCTGGGTGTTTTAGACGAGATGCTATCCCCCATGGCCACAATGGAGCCATGGAGCCTGCTGCCTTTCTGAAGGTGGAGTCAGGGTGTGCAGTCATGGCCACGTTGCCAAGAAATCCAGAGTCAGTGCTTTGTGCAGGGCAAGCCAAATAGCGCTGTGGCAACGGGCAGCCATGGAGCCCTCCCTGTATGAACCAGGGTGGCCAGCCACGTCAGCAGACAAGTCTGCCACTCATAAGCACTGTAGGCAAGGGACACAGCATTTGTAAGTCACGAGAACTCATCGAGAGTGCTGAAGAGCCCGTGTTCCCCAGTGTGAGCTCTAGGGACATGTCAATGGCAAAGGTCAACCTTCTCCCTCCCCCATGATCCATGGCAGAGGGAGTGTGTGGCAAGTTGCCTCCATGGCTGGGGCAACCATTCTGGGAGCCACCCATTTGAATCCCTCCCCATGCACTTCACCTGAGGGGGTTCTCCGTGGCAGTGCCACTCAGTAGCCACGGACCCCTCCCTCACAGTTGCCTTGCTTGTTTAAAAACACCGGGTATAAGATGTACCAGTTTCCCCTGTATTCTTTCCTAGTCCTCACCATCAGTGGAATGCAGTTCTTCATAGCTTGTATGTTGGTGATATATGACAATAAAGCCATTTTCAGACCTCCCCCCCAGCACATATTCTGGCTGCGGAGGGGAGGGGGGGAGAGGAGGGAATGCGCAGCCAGGATATGTGCAGGGATCAGGTGGTCTGAAAGCTGCCCCCCCCCTACACAGCTTTGCCAGCAGACATGGGCATGGATGCAGACCTTGATTTCCTGTTCTGCATCCCTGGGGGGAGGGGTCTTTCAGTCCAGCTGATCCCCATGCATATTATTTATTTATTTATTTATTTAAAATTTATATCCCGCCCCCCCCATCCACAGGGAAGCCTGGGGGGGGGGGGCGAACAACATTCAATAATTAAAAAAACACAACAATTTAAACAATTTAAAATACAATATAATGCGGGGAAACCCCCCACCCCCACCCCTTGCCAAAAGCCTGATGGAACAGCCAGGTCTTACATACATGCTGAAACAGCAGGAGAGTGGGAGCCAGCCAAGTCTCCTCCGCGAGCGAATTCCATAGCACAGGGGCGGCCACCGAAAAAGATCTAACATCGGTGGCCACCTGCCTCGCCCAGGGAACCTCCAAAAAGGCTCCCACGGATGATCTCAAGTGTCGCACGGGCACATGGAGAGTGAGGCGGTCCCGCAGATAAGCAGGGCCCAGGCCGTGAAGGGCTTTAAAGGTTAAAACCAGCACCTTGAACCTGGCCCGGTGCTTTATAGGCAGCCAGTGCAGAGCCCGGAGCACTGGTGTCATGTGCTCCCTGCGACCCGCCCCCGTCAGGAGACGGGCCGCGGCATTCTGCACCAGCTGCAACCTCCGGACCAGCTTCTCGGGCAGCCCCACGTAGAGCGCGTTGCAGTAATCCAGCCTCGAGGTGATGAAGGCATGGATGACAGTGGCGAGGTCGGAGTCTGAGAGATACGGCCGAAGCCGCCGGACAAGATGTAACTGCCGAAACGCACTCCCCGCCACGGCCACAACCTGAGATTCCAAGCTGAGCCGCGAATCAAGGAGCACACCCAGACTCCGCACTTGAGACACCATGGGGGGGCGAACCCCCCCAACAAGAGGAGATTCAACCACCCCCAGGCTCCCCAAGCCCTCGCCCACCAACATCACCTCCGTCTTGTCAGGATTCAGTTGCAGATGGCTCAACCTCATCCAAGCCCCCACAGCTGACAGGCACTGGGAAAATAAGGAGACTGCATGGCCTGGGTCGATGGAAAAGGAGAGGTAGAGCTGAGTGTCATCAGCATACTGATGACACTGCATGCCCTGAAACCCCCTCACGATCTCCCCTAATGGCTGCATATAGATGTTAAACAAGAGGGGGGACAGAATGGCACCCTGCGGGACTCCACACGTGAGGTCCCGGGGGGAAGACGTACACTCCCCCAAGACCACCCGGTGAGTTCTCCCGGCCAGGAATGAACGAAACCAGTCCAAGACCGTTCCGCCAATTCCAGCACGGTCCCGCAGGCGAGTCACCAACACCTCATGATCGACTGTGTCGAATGCAGCCGAAAGGTCTAGCAGGACCAGTAAGGTCTGACGACCCTGGTCCAACGCCAGACGGAGATCGTCAACCAAGGCCACCAATGCCGTCTCCGTACCATACCCAGGCCGAAACCCAGACTGGGAGGGATCAAGGAAACCGATGTGGTCCAGATGCTCCTGGAGCTGTCGTGCCACAGCCCGTTCAATAATCTTCCCTAAAAAGGGAAGATTAGAGACCGGCCGATAACTGGCAGGAGCATCAGCGTCAAGAGATGGTTTCTTGAGCAGGGGTCTAACCACAGCCTCTTTTAGGCAGTCAGGCACCCTGCCCTCCCGAAGGGAGGCACCAACCACCCCAGCCAACAACGGCCGTAACGTCTCCTGGCTGGCTTTCACCAGCCAGGACGGGCATGGATCTTGCTCACAAGTAGTGGCACGAACAGATCCCAACAAGGAATCCACATCGGCAGGCGACACCATCTGAAACCGATCCCACAAAACAGGACAGGACGGGGCATCCATAGCCCCAAGATGATCCTCTGCAATAACTGTGGTGCCGAAATCGTGGCGGATGCGAGCGATCTTATCTACAAAGTACTCGATAAACCGGTCACAGCGGTCACTGGATTGCTCCAGGTCCAAGCGGAGGCAGGCAGGACTGACCAAGCCTTTCACCACCCGGAAAAGCTCCGCTGGACGTGACTTTGCAGATGCAATAAGAGCAGCAAAGAACTGCTTCTTTGCTGCCTGCACCGCCACAGCATAAGCCTTTAAACTGCTCTTATGCTGCGATCGATCATACTGGTCGTGAGTCCGGCGCCACCATCGCTCTAACCACCTGCTCTCCCGCTTCAAACACCGCAGACCCTCAGTAAACCAAGGAGACCTGCGGGAGACTCGAGAGGGCAGCGGACGCCTGGGAGCCACCCTGTCTATGGTCTCGGCCAACAAGGTGTTCCAGAAGGCTACGAGATCATCGACAGAGCGGGTGTCAAGGTCCAGGGGAAACTCCCCCAGAGCATTCCGGAACCGATCCGGTTCCATAAGTCTCCGGGGGCGGACCGATCTAATAGGTCCTGCACCCTGCCGGGGGCTATCGTGCGCCAGGATGCACGTCTTAAGGAGGTAATGGTCAGACCATGACAAAGGCTCTACAGCCTTAACTCCTACTAACTGACCCCCCGCCTCAAGGCCGGTGCAGAAAACCAAATCCAGTGTATGTCCCTCCTCATGTGTGGGGCCACAGATGATTTGGGACAGGCCCATGGTTGTCATGGAGGCCATGAACTCATGCCTCGCTCCTCCAAGATCGGTGTCAGTGTGGATATTAAAGTCCCCCAGGACCACCAATCTAGGGGTCCGGAGGATCACATCTGACACCAGATCAGCAAGAGCATGTAGGGATGCCGCCGGGCAGTTGGGTGCACGGTACACCAGCAGCACCCCTAATCTGTCCCCGGCCAAATCCAACACAAGATGGAGACACTCAACACCTGGTGGAGCCTGCACCAGATATCTCCTAAAAGACAATGCATCCTTGATAACAATGGCTACACCGCCTCCCCGTCCCTCCAGCCGAGGCTGATGCTGCACAGAGAACCCAGTCGGAACAAGATCGGCCAGAATAGGGCCCAATTCATTGTCCAGCCAGGTCTCTGTAATATATACGAGGTTGGTGTCCCACTCTGGGATTAACTCCTGGATGGTAGATGACTTATTGACAACCGACCTCACGTTCAGCAGTACCAGACCAAGGCCTGGGGTCTCCCGGGCCTTGACCCACAACCTACCTGCGTGGGGGATCAAGAGGGGAACAGGCACAAGGCACCGTTCCCTCTGCACTGATGGAACACACCTCCCCATGGAACCGTATCTCCCCTGACCTGTAACAACCCTAATAGCTGCGGAACCCCTCCCCTCCTCAGAGAACCCCATTAGACGCCCACCCTCCATAGGCTGCCCCGACAGGCCGGTGAGAGGAACCCCACCCCCCCTAAACCCCCCTACCCGCCTCTGCCACCGGCGGGCAACCCTCCCCCCCCCGGAGGGTCGCCCCTGCTCACACCAGGGGGTCCCCTCCACACCACCCTCTAACCTCCCTCTCCCGCCACCAGAGGAACCCCCAACACCACACCCCAACACCCCAAATTCCACCCCTCCAATATTAAAATTCCCCACACCATAAACACAGGACCCCACCCACTCCTCCGTCTGTCAATATCTTCACCCCCCACTCCCTCCCATGTAGGGGAAGGGGGGCAAGGCAATGTCCCAGCCTCTGTCACCACGCAGGGGTGCTCTGCAGAAAGGATAATGTCCCTGGTAGCCACCTCTGCCGCCTCCTTCCGCTAACGGCCCGCCAACGGCCCGCCAACGGCACTTCGCCCTTTGGTGGCGCCCTCAGGGGCAGCTTCCCTTTGTAAAAGATGGTTACCTCAAGGGGAGGGACAGCATCCCCCCCCACCCCCGCAGCCAGAATATGCGTGGGGGGAGAAGGTCTGAAAGTGGCCTCTGTGCTACAGAGAGCCATCCTCGAGTCTAGCAGTTTTCAGTGGGGAACACAAAGAAACAGTCAGGAGATGGAGCACACACACGCACAGCACATTTGGAATAAACTAACCCTCCCCTCAGCCCCAATTGTTATACTTCCGCTTCTCAGTAGAACACACAATCCCCTGTAGTATAAACACTTGGATTCTAGATTCCCAACCCAGAAGTATAGGGTAGCCATTCTAGGAATACAATGCAGAGGTTGGCATCAAATCTATTCTGCTTCTCTGCCTGCACCTCCCCTCTTTCCAAGTTCTTCTCCAACCATTGTCTCTTTCCTTATTTATCTCCACACAAGTTGGGGTAGCACAACAGCTGTAGAAAACAACAACCCCCCCCAAAAAAACCCCTCATTTCCCCCCCTCCCCCATGGGATGAGCAGTGACTGAGGGTGTTTCCACACTTTCTCCACCCTCTTGCGCTGGGCGTGGGGAGAAACGCACAGGAACTTCCATACCAAGAGTTTTAACACATGTTGTGGCACTCACCGCTCTGCTGGCAGCAGCCCCTGCTGGGAAAGGACTGGAGAGAGATGCTGGTGGTGGACCAGGAGGGACTCTGTCTTGCATCTCTGACTGACTGGGGCTGCAGTGGGAGGAATATTTCCACACAATCACACATGACAATGATGACATGTGGAACAATTGCTTCCAGTTTGTCAGGTACAGCCATCCCAGACTGAGCTCCTAATAAGACACGTGTCAAACATGGAACTTGCAAGATAGTCAGTCACAGACCCATAGGGCTGTGCTAATAATATGGGGAAGTGTCCAGAAGTACTTTGGAAGGGTGTGACATCCCTGTTGTGCTAACAGAATAAAAGGCAGCTTTGGTTGCCTTGACTCTTTCTTTGAAAGACCAAACAACTTCTCAGTATTAGTGTAAACCTTCTAACTTTATGTAAGGACACAGGTTCCGAGGCAGCATTCAGCTCCATACTGCCAAAGTGCAACCTAGCCCTAGTCCTGTTGAGCCTTGCCACACCTCCCAACTTCCTGATTGGCTACCTGCCTCATATAAGGCAGATCTGCAACCACAGGAAGCTGCGTGGATTGTCTGACCTGTTCCCGTTCTTGAATATGTTTCTTTTCTACTAAGCCTTGTTCCTTTGACTCCTTTTCCTATGCCTTGTTTTGAACCCTGGATCTCTGATCTGACCCCTGTACTCTGTTCTGCCACTTTTACCCTGCCCTGTTTCCCCATGCTGGACCCACCTGCTGATTCTCCCCAGACAACAGGTCCTTACTCTTTATTTCTTGCAAAGGAAATAAATGTTCCTGCCAACATTTTAAAGGGACTATAGCAATGTTTGCTGCGGGTGGGTATAAAATCTAGAAGCCCACACCATTGGAAAGGATGCTTTGGTCTAGGGGTGCCATCTTACTGTTCCCTGCTCAGGTTTTCAAAATACATGTATTTTGCAGGCTTCTTAATGCCTAAGATGGAAACACTTGCAATAAAATCATTTCAGTCTATTAAGCAGTTTATTAGCACACATGGTTCTGGGGAAGAGCTTGAATGCTCAGAAACCAAAATAAAATAATCTTCTTTCTTTCTTTCTTTCTTTCTTTAGTCCGTGTAGCCCTAGGATGGCCATACCATTCCTTTAAAAGAGCACTCTTATGAAAAATACATGTTGCAGGGCTGTATTTTTCATTATTTATTTATTTATTTATTTATTTTAAACAATTATACTCCGCCCCTCCTGCCAGGCAGCCCGGGGTGGCTAACAAAATCGATCAATAAAAATACAATAAAATATATAAAAACATTAAATAACATATAACAATACAATGGGGAGAACAAAACCCACAACCCCCCCACCAAATGCCTGATGGAACCGCCAGGTCTTACAATTCCTGTGAAAACCTGGGAGGTCTGGGGCCAGATGGGCCCCCACCAGGAGGGAGTTCTAAAGGAATGGTGGGGGCACCGAGAATGCCCTGTCCGGCGTGGCCCCCCGGGAAACCCAGGGGACCTCCAACAGGGCACCCCCAGATCCAGATGACTGCAGGGGCTGGTCCAGAACCTGGGGAGTGAGGCAATCTCGCAAATAGGTAGGGCCTGGACCGTGTAAGGCTTTATAGGTCAAAACCAACACTTTGAATCGTGCCCAGAGGACTATTGGCAGCCAAGCAGAGATCGGAGCACTGGTATAATGTGGTCTCGGCAGCCCAGCCCCACCAGGAGCTGGGCCGCCGCATTCTGCACCAGCTGCAGCTTCTGAGCTGTCACCAGAGGTAGCCCCGTGTAGAGCATGTTACAGTAGTCTAACCAAGAGGTGATAAAAGCATGGATGATTGTGGCCAGATCCGGAACCGAAACCAGCGGCCGAAGCCACTGCACCAGATGTAACTGGCAGAAGACACTCCTCGCCACAGCCTCCACCAGAGATTCACCACAGTCTCCAGGTGGAGCTGCGCATCGAGGAGCACCCCCAAGTTCCACACCTGGGAAGTCAGTGGAGGGCACACCCTCTCAACCGAGGGGGTCACCATCTCCTTCGACTTAACCACTAACATCACCTCCACCTTGTAAGGATTCAGTTGCAGTCGATTAGCCCTCATCCAGTCCCCCACAGCTGCCAAACACCAAGTAAGCACCGAGACAGCCAGGCCTGGGTCAGTTGAAAATGAGAGGTAGAGTTGGGTGTCATCCGCATACTGATGACACCTCATCCTGTACCCCCTGATCACCTCGCTGAGCAGCTGCATGTACACATTGAACATGAGAGGGGACAAAATAGAACCCTACGGGACCCCACACATAAGGTCTCGGTGAGATGAAAAATGATCACAGAGCACCACCCGCTGAGTTTTCCCGGTCAGGAATGAGCGGAACCTTTCAAGAACGATCCCACCCACCCCTGCACTGCCCCACAGGCACGTCACCAACATCTTGTGGTCAACGGTATCAAATGCAACTGACAGATCTAATAGGACCAAAAGGGTCGACAGATCCTTATCCTTTTCATGGCGCAGATAATCGACCAATGCTGTCTCAGTGCCATTCCCTGGATGGAAGCCAGACTGTGAGGGATCCAGATAACCAGTGCGGTTGAGATGCCCTTGGAGCTGCTGGGCTGCTACCCATTCAATAATCTTCCCTAAAGAGGGAAGGTTAGAGACAGGCCGATAGCTGGCAGGGGAGTCGGCGTCAAGCAATGGTTTCTTGAGTGGAGGCCATACCACTGCCTCCTTGAGGCAGGTCGGCATTCTGCCCTCCCGCAGGGGGACGTTGACCACCCCAGCCAGCAGTGGCCTCGTCTCCCAGCAGGTCTTAATCAGCCAGGACGGGCATGGATCTAGGTCACAAGAGGTGGCTCGAACAGCCTCCAGTACCTCCACCACATCAGCGGGTGTCACCAACTGAAACTGATCCCACAAAATCGGACAGGTCGGGGCTTCTACCACCTCTACCTCCTCCACTGTATTAAGTGTGGCATCAAGATCTTGGTGAATACGAGTGATTTTTTTGCACAAAATAATCCGCAAAAAGGTCACAGCAGGCAGATGATGACTCAACTCCAGGGTTGAGGGAGGCTGGACTGACCAGCCCCTGCACAATTCGGAACAGCTCTGCCGGATGCGATTTTGCGGATGCTATGAGGGTAGCAAAGAATTCCCTCTTTGCTTCCCGCATAGCCACGGCATAGGCTTGTAAACAAGCTCTATGCCGCAATCTGTCGGCATTAACGTTCTCTTTTAAAGGGAAGGTATGGCCACCCTATGCAGTAGGGGTGGGAATTTTGGTTCCCCTGATATCCGAAACTGCCGGAATTTTGCTGTACCGGCAGTTTCGGATTAACCCGGTAATCTTAGGTACCGGTTCCCCGTGCCGGATTTCTTTACATTGTGGTCATTGAAATGAATGGCCGTAATGTAAAAAACAACAACAAAACCCCCACTTTCCCTCCCCCATCCAGGCTGTATGGGTGGAAGGGGGGACACCACCCACCCACCCTGCCCAGCCTGGATTTAATTTTTTTTAATTTTAACCCGAAGTCCGGCTGCTAGTGTAGGCTCTGGGCCGCTGCCGCACTAGTGGCAGTGACTCGGAGCCCGCACCAGCAGGTACTAGGCGATCCCTGGGGTGGGGGGTGGTTTAACACCCCCCACTGCAGGGGTCATCCTACCCCCCCACCCCAGGGATCACCTTACTTGCCCTCTGGGTGGTGGTGCTGGCGGCGGCAGCCACACGGTGTGGGTCTGACTTTCAGAGCTAGTGGCTGGCTTCAGCGCTTCACTAGGCCTTCCGGGGAAACTCGGAAGTTCCCCAGAAGACCTAGTGAAGTGCTGAAGCCAGCCACTAGTGCTGAAAGCCAGAACTGCACCGTGGTGCTGCTGCCACCGCCCAGAGGGCAGGTAAGGTGATCCCTGGTTGGGGGGGGTAGGGCGATCCCTGGGGTGGGGGGTGCTAAACCACCTCCACCCCAGGGATCGCTTAGTACCTGCTGGTGCGGACTCTGGGTCGCTTCTGCCAGTGCGGCAGCGGCCCGGAGCCCGCACTAGCAGCCAGACTTCAGGTTAAAATTAAATTTTAAAAAATCCAGGCTGGGCAGGGTGGGTGGGGGGTGTCCCCCCCCTTCCACCCGTGCAGCCTGGGAGGTGGAGGTGGGAGGTATTGGGTTTTTTCCCCCATTGATTTCAATTGGGACAGTTCCTCGTTGAAATCAATGGAAAAAAAACGGTACCGGTATACATGTATACCGGTTTTAATCCAGTAAACCGATTTTTTGTAAACCGGTAACCGGTAAAACCGGTAACCGTTTTTTTGCCCCAAGTTCCACCCCTACTGTGCAGCACCCACTCACATGTTTTGGTTTTAGCATGTAGAGCTAATAAACAAGCAGCCCCTTGCGTGGCTGGTTTCATGTGCAGACAGGCAGCTTTTGTGCAACAAACATAAATATAGGCATGTGCTGTGCCTTGCCCCCCCTTCCCAGTGTCCCATCTCCTGTCATAATGTGCAAGCATGGCGAACTATAGGAAGAAGAAGCCACAACTTCTGTTTCTTTCTTCTGGGCTATTCTCACTCCAGGAGGCGGTCCAGTGCCTACTATCCCTGCCCACCCATAGGGGTTCCTACTGCTAGCACTTTGCAGCTCAAAGCAACTTTATTTATTTATTTATTTATTACATTTCTACCCCACTCCCCTTGCCAAATGGTGAATCAAGGCTGCTTCCATAAAATGGATCACAATAAAACCAGAGAGGAGAACCAGAGACTGTGGAAGCCCCACCTTGTCAGGGTTCATGGGATCAGTTTCAGTGGCTGATGCAGAGGATGTTCTTGGGACAGTCAGGGCCACCTTTTGTGAACTATATCTGTGCCCGTCCTGGCTGGTTAAGGCTACCCGGGAGACATTGGGGTTGTTGCTGGGGGGTGGACAGTGCTTCCCTTCAGGAGGGCAGAGTGCCGGTCTGCCTCAAGAAGGTGGTGGTGCGGCCTCTGCTCAAGAAATCATCGCTTGACATTGACTCCCTTGCCAGCTATCAGCTGGTCTCTAACCTTCCCTTTTTAAGGAAGGTTACTGAACGGGTTGTGGCTTGGAAGTTGCGGGAGCATCTGCGCAGTTTTCCAGATCCCTCGCAGTCTGACTTTTGTCTGGGTTATGGCACTGAGAATGCGCTTGTGGCTTTGATCGATGGACTCCGCTGGGCATTGGATCAGGTTCGGTCGATGCTGCTGATTTTGTTAGTTCTATCGGCTTTTGATACCGTTGATCATGAAATGTTGGTGACCCGCTTGTGGGACCATGCTGGGGTGGATGGGATAGGTCTTGAATGGTTCCATTCCTTCCTGGTCAGGAGAACTCAGAGGGTGGTACTCGGGGATTGTTTGCCATCTCCCCGGGACCTCTTGCATGGAGTCCCACAAGGTTCCATTCTGTCCCCTCTCCTGTTCAACGTGTATATGCAGCCGCTGGGTGAGGTCGTGAGATGGTTTGGTATGCAGTGCCATCAATATGCTGATGACACCCAACTTTACCTCTCCTTCTCATCTATCCAGACCCGGCAGTCTGGGTGCTTACCTGGTATTTGACGGCTGTGGGGGACTGGATGAGGGCGAGCTGTCTGACTGAATCAGACAAGATGGAGGTGATGCTAGTGGGTAAGGCAGTGGGTGTGACATCCCCTGTCATTGATGGGGTTTGCCCCCCACTGGTCCTCCAGGTTCATAGTCTGGGTGTGATCATTGATTCTCAGCTCTGCCTGGATGTCCAGGTGGAGGCTGTGGTGAGGAGTGCATTCTGCCAGTTAGAACTGGTGCGGTGGCTTCGGCCGTATGTCTCAGACTCCGACCTGGCCACTATCGTGCATGCTTTCATTACCTCAAGACTAGACTATTGTAACATACTCTACATGAGACTACCCCTGGTGATGATTTGGAAGCTGCAGCTGGTGCAGAATGTGGTAGCCCATCTCCTGATGGGGACGGGTCACTGTGAGCACATTGCACCAGTGTTCTGTGCTCTGCACTGGCTGCCTATAGTCTTCTGGGCCTGATTCAAGGTGTTGGTGCTTACCTATAAATTCCAATACAGCCTATGCCCCACCTACCTGTGGGACCACCTCACTTGCTGGGCTCCTGCCCTGCCCCTGCAGTCTGCCAGGAGCGCTCTCCTTGAAGTCCCCCAGGTGTCCCAGGGGGTGACTATGGAGAGGGCATTCTTGGTGGTTGTGCCTAGGCTGTGGAACTCCCTACCAGCATAGGCTAGGATGGCTCCGAAGTCCGAACCTCTCCTCTGTTCATCGGTATTGCAAGACCTGGCTGTTCCACCAGGTTTTTGGTGAGGGAGATGGGTGAAGGGTGTGTGTGTGTGTGGGTTGGTGTGTGGGTTGTATTTTCTACTTCTCCTGATGTCCCTATGGGATTGGTGGTTGCATTGTTTTATTATTATGTATTTATGTTTATTTATTGCATTTATATTATTGTTTTTATATTTTTATAGACTGTTAGCCACCCCAAGCTGCTTTGAAGGAGGGGCAGGGTACAAATTATGGTAATAAATAACTAAATAAATAAATAAATAAACCAATATTATCAAAATAGAAACTATGTAAATATAAAACACACATAAAAACATACATAAAAACAGGGATGTGCTTAAGAAAAATCCCCCCTCCCCCCAACCCAACTAACCCACCCCCCATCTCCCTCCCCCACTGAACACCTGATGGAAGAGCCAGGTTTTACAGTTTCGTTGGAAGGCAAGGAGAGCCGGGCTGAAGTGAATCTCACCTTTTGCTATGCACAGAATGCTGAGTTTATTAGATCTGTATTGAAAATCTAGCCAATCACAGTACAAACACCTCTTACTGGAACTAGCATACAATTGCAAAGATGGAGTTTGTGATACAAAAGACAATATGGTACATATTCCATGGGCTGTTAATGAACTGAAGATGGCTCATTAAGCTCAAGTGAATATAGCCCCTAGCAGTCTCTTACTAATGGCTATTTAAATTACTAATGACTGTTTAGACAATGCAATCAACACCCAGGCACACGTGGAAGTAACCTTTTGCTATGAACACAATGCTGAGTTTGTTTATGAATCAAACTGCATACTTTATTGAGCACCTATAGTGAACATTGAAGCTGAAAGTAAAAATTCAAAATGAAAGAAATCAGTCTTTGCACATTGTCCCCACCCCGTTTCTGGCTCATAGTGATGTACAGATAGCAGGGCTGGTGCAAGGATTTTTGTTGGTGCCCCAATAGCTAGACTGTTTGCACTGCCCCGTGACCCCACACATCTGGAGAGGCCAGAGGAGGGACCTGGCAGAAATACCTACGGGGAGCTCAGTGCCCCAGCTGGGGCTCGGTGTCTCCTATGGGATTTGCAACCAGCAGCCCAGGAACAGAGTGGATCCTTGGGAGCTCCAACTTCTGAGCTGGCTAGGGTTAATCCCTGAGTGTCCCCAGTTTGCTTATGTGTCCAGGAGAGGAGCTAGGTGCCCACTTGGGCCCCTGGCCTTGGCTTGATGTTGATAAATGCGAGGTTGGCGGCTAATAAGTCAACTGTGGTCCGGGAGTTGATCCTGGACCAGGTGGCCGACCACGCATGTGTCATGGAGACCTGGATGGACACTGAATCAGGGCCTATATTGGCTGATCTTGTTCCGGCTGGGTACTCTGTTCAGCATCAGCCGCGGCTGGAGGGATGGGGGGTGGTGTGGTGTGGTGTAGCCATTATTTTTAAGGATGCCTGGTCTGAGAGGAGATTTCCTGTGTAACCTATCATGGGTATAGAAGGTCTCCATCTGGGGTTGGATTTGGCCAGAGTCAAGAGTGGGGATAATGCTGATATACCGTGCACCCACCTGTACAGCAGCCTCCCTGCATGCACTGACCGAGCTGGTGTCGGAGGTGGTCTTGTGGTCCCCCAGGACGATAGTTCTGGGACTTCAATATCCACGTCGACACCAGTCTTTGAGGGGCAGAGCATGAGTTAATGGTTGCCATGGCAACTATGGGCCTGTCTCAGAGAGTAGTAGGCCCCACACATGTTGGAGGACATACCCTGGACATGATATTTTGCACAGGCCTTGAGGCAGGGGTTCCATTGGTGGGGGAGGTGTCAACAGTGCCCTTGTCGTGGATGGATCGTTATCTCCTCCGGGTGGATAGCCTGGCACACGTTGGCCCCCGGGAGCATGTGGAACCAGTTAGGTTGGTTTGCCCCCGAAGGCTTATGGAACCTGGAAGGTTCCAGATAGCTCTAGGGGATGTTTCCTCTGGCCTCGATGACCACTCACTTGATGATCTTATGTCTAGGTGGAATATCAGGCTGACGGAGGCCATCTACTGTGTGGCTCCCAGGTGTCCACTCCCGAATTGCTGACAACGCAGTTCCCGATGGTATACCGGGGAGCTGTGGTAGATGAAGAGGGAAGGGCAGAGGTTAGAGCGATGACAGCGTCATTTGCGTACTGAAATTGACTGGTTGCGGCATAGAGTCTGGTTATTTATTTATTTATTTATTTATTTACTGAATTTATACCCCGCCCCTCCTGAATACAGCTCGGGGCGACTTCCAACAATAAAAAATACATATAAAAACACATATAAAACAATTTAAAACAAATCAAAACAGTTTAAATGTTTAAAACAGTGCCCCGGGGTACAATTTAACATAAAAACAATAAACAGGGTAGGGGAGATAACAAACCCTAATCCACCCTCCCCTCCACCCCAAAGGCCTGGGCGAACAGCCAGGTTTTGCAACACCGCTGGAATATCAACAGGCTTGGGGCCAGGCGAGCTTCCTCTGGGAGGGAGTTCCAAAGGTGCGGTGCGGCCACCGAGAATGCCCTCTCCATTGTGGCCCCCCGCTTTAC
>QEPC01008451.1:1029714-1062400 GCA_003113815.1 Sphenodon punctatus | reverse complement strand
GAAACCCGGAAGTTCCCCAGAAGGCCTAGTGAAGCCACAAGCCAGTGCTGAAGCCAGATCCGCGCCGCACTGCTGCCGCCACCCACAGCGCAGGTAAAAGGCGATCGGGGGTGGTGGTGGTTAAAGAGTGCCACAGTGCCTGATAATTGTTGGAAGGGCTCCTGGAGGAGAGCTGCCTCCTTCAGCAATAGCCCAGTGGCTGCTGCTGGGCAGTTAGTGGTGCGGCGGCAGCCCGGAGCCCACAGGTCAGGCGGTCCAGCGCCGTTTTTTAAGAAAAAAAATCCGGGCTGGCAGGGTGGGTGGGGGGTGTCCCCCCTTCCACCCGCGCAGCCTGGGAGGGAGAGGGAAAGTGGTTTTTGGTTTCTTTTTTACATTGCGGGCATTGATTTCAATGGGGAATTCTCGGATCTATCCGATATCCCTGATACTGCCAAATACCAGCCATATCGGATATCGGGAGATCTGAACTTCCCACTCCTACTGGATATGCAGCCCCACTCACAGTGGGGTCTCACAGAATGTGAAGCTTACCATTTGGGTGAATGCAAGTTAATGTGCACCCAAATGGCCACATCCTGTCAATTAGGTTGCGTGCAGCACCTCTGTGCATACAGGTTCGCCAGCACCATAGAGTTGCAGGCTATCTTGTCCGAGGATCGACCGTTTCCTGCCACTATTTCTGCTCTCGGTCTCATAGCGCTGTCAGCGGGGGCTGTCTGCAAACACGTGCAATACATGCAGGGGGATGCGCATTTATTAGGCTGAATGGGGGTTGAGTGGGGGGGCTGCATGGACTGAATATGGACTCCAGCAGCTTACCGTCTCTTTTGAAAACACCCTACGTGCTGAGGGAAGCACTGGACAAAAGGTCAGACTGAATATATAATTGTCTGACCAATTTAATAAAGGGTTGTCGCCAATTTAAATTCCAAGATCTTGCATCCTGCCTCTTTGTCCAATGGTGCATACAACAACAAGACACTTATTTAAATTTCCAAGTTCAGCTCTTGTATCTTTGCTTTTATTATTATTTTTGTTGTAATTTCACATTCTCAGTAAACTGTATCACTGGGATTTAAATTCACTAATTACAGGAGGATCATCAGCACAGTAAGTTAATATGTTAAGCTCTTATAAGCTAAAGCAGGATATTTGATTGTAAATTCGGTACAATTCTTTAAAAATACATTATTAGTTTGGAGTTATGCAGCAGCGGCATGCAGCTAATTAAGTATGCTTTGGTGCTATGGAGAATGAAAGAGGGCTTGCTGGAATTTCAGATGTACCAAAATCTTTTGGTTTGTTCTCAGTGCCCAATGCAATGAACTTTGCAAACCAGATTGTAAGGTCACCCATGTGGTAGCCCCTGTATTACAGATCCGACTGATCCTTCCCTGTCTAGACCACAGTGTTTTGGCACAAAGGTGAACTCCAGCCTGCCCTGGACCTGGGATCAGGGGACTTGATTTACCCAGGGCCTCCCATGCACAGTTCTCAGGGTAAAGCCAGCTTGTCCCTCCTCCTCTTCAATGTGGACCTGAGGCCACTGGGCATGATTGTATGGAGGTTTGGAGTGAGGTGAGATTAATATGCTAATGATACCCAATTCTACTTCTTTATTTCATCTGGCCCAGGCCCTGCAATCTCGCTTACCCAGTGCCTGGCTGCTGCTAGGGAATGAACGTGGGTGAGGCAATTGAGGGTGAATCCAGACAAGACTGAAGTGAAGATGGCTGACTGGCTGTGTGGTCTTGGGGAGATAGAGACCCTCTTTATTGATGGGCTTCAGCCTCCCCTGGTTACTCAGGTCCTCAGCTGGAGCGTTGGTACTCAGATGCTCAGCATTGGAGTGCTCCTGGATCCCTGCATGTTGCAGTGGGGGCCCGGAGCCCTTTTAATCACTCCATCTGGTGAGACAGCTGTGGCATTTTCTGTCCGATTCAGACTTAGCCACTGTCACCCATGCCTAGACTACTGCAATGCATCCAGCGTGGGGCTGCCCTTGAAGACTCTTTGGAGGCTGGTGCCGAATGCAGTGGACCAGGTCCTGCCAAGGGTGGGTTGCCGTGAGCAGCACATCACAGTGGCTGCATCTACACAAACACAATTCCAGCATGACATCCCGGGATTGTCAATCTGGGATAACTGTCTAAACGAGCATTAATTTTCCAGAATAAATGGAATGGCAGTGTGGACGCTTATATCAGTATAAGAGTAACAAGGAGGACTGCATCAATCCCATGGTGCAGTGCAGTTTAATTTCAGTGCCTTGGGGAACGCTGACTGAGAGGAGAATGCCTCTGTTAGAGCATCCGTCATGTCATTAATTGTCGGGGCCGTAGATTTCCAGAGGGGATTCTGTATTTGTGTAGAGAACTGAGTCAAACAGGGCAGCTGCTGTGTGGGCAGCTGTGAGCCCCTCTCCTCCCAACGTCCTTGCTGTGCCTATGTCATTTGCTGGCATGGGTCCCTGGAGCAGATGGGTGTGATGGATTCTCTCCTCTGCAGGGTCAGAGTGGATTAGCAGGCAGCATGGGTAGCATTTTGTCACAGCCTTCTTTGTTGTAAATCTCTGGCCATGACATTTTGCCACCAGAGACTGCAGAATACCATAGAGACATTGGGTAGAGGGGAGGTAAACTCTACCTGCTGTTCTCTATGGCAGGGATGGGGCTTCAGTCCAGCATTATCATCTACACGATCACCAATATTAGTCTGGACTAAATAAAACCTAGAAATTAAGGTTTTTTCATTCCAGGGAAAAAAACCAAATTCGGATTTATGAATACTCAGATATCTGTCCACATGAACACTTAATCCTGGTATTAGAGGCGTTTATTCTGGAGAAATGTTTGTGTAGGAACAGCCAATCCTAGGCACTCAGAGAGGTGGTTTTGTGGCTGCTGTAGTATTGTGGAACTTCCTTCCCCTGAATGTTTTTACTTAAGCCTGAGTGTTTTCTGGAGACAATGGGTGAAAACAGACAATACATGGAACTCCACTTTAACATGACTTATGCATGTTGCAGGGCTGTATTGGTGCCCTATGAAGCCCTGAAACATGCATAAAGAAATGTTAAAGCGGAGTTAAGGTGCTGCCTGTGTACACCCAATGTAAGGCTTTTCTACTGGGCCAAGTGTTTGGCAGGTGGGGAAAAATCTGCAGGGATTTTTCTGTCTGTTCCTGTGCATTTTCATTACATGTTTTATTATGCTGTTACTCTCCCTGGTCTTAGGGAAAGAGCAGGATAAAAATTTGAGTGAATAAATAAATAAATAAAATAAAAGTGTAGGGTATCCTGCTGCCTTAGGCTGTAGCCACTCCAGCAACAGACCTTCCGTTTATTTGCTTGCCTCAACTTCCCTCTTTGCTGGGTACCTTTCTGTCTGGGTGGGCCTCTGGGGGGGGGAGGGTGTGTGTGTGTGTGTGAGACTCAACAGGAAGGGCAGCAGGCATAGACTGAGATCATACCCCTCCCTGGAGATATCTACCAAGAGCAATGAAACAGATCTACAATGGTGCCTGTTTTAGAATACATACACTAAACTTTACTCATGAAGGGGTAGTAGCGAGAACTTGGATAATGGAAGTACAGGGGAACACACAGCAAGTCAGTTGCAGCAATGTTACAGTGGATGATTCCTTCCCTGTGGCACCCCTACACGGTGCCTCTCAGCTTAAAGGCTACAAGCCCCAGCTGGGAAGTGTTATTTTCAAAGGCCGGTCAGCACTTTCCCCACACAGTGCTTGTCAGGGGGAAGGCACTCCGGTGGGTGGGGAAGTAGCTGCTGAAACGTACAAGCCCTGGCTGGGACCACAGTGGAGCTAGGCTCTGCAGTGGTCACGGCTGGGGCCTGTCACTTTCAAAACAAGCCGGTGCATTCGAGCAGCCTATCAGGTCCCATTTGGGCATCAATGGTGCCCAAACGGGGCTGGGTCGATTCATAGGTGGTGCCCAAACCTTTGGGTGCCCAGTTGCAGTTCTAATTAAGAGACAACAAGGAAAACTGAGTAAAATCAAATAAACCCCCCTAACCCACAACTCTCCAATCATATCCCTGCCTGCCAAATGCCTGGCCACTTGGCCAGATAAAAATGTCTTACTTTGTCTCCGAAAGATGAGCAGGCTCAGGCTTAGATGAATTTCCAAGGGAGGGAGTTCCATAATTCATTTATTTGGATTTATACCCTACCCTTTCCCACAGGGCTCATGCTGGTTTACAAACATATAAGAATATACAAACCAATAAAAGGAACCATATAAAATTCCATTTAAAACCCCACCCTCCAAACCCCATCCTTGTCTGCCAAAAGCCCGGCCAAATAAACAGGTCTTACATTGCTGTCTGAAGATGCTCAGGCTTTGGGACAGGGTGCTGGCCGGCTGGACTGTGGGCCATGGCAGTGGTTGCCTCCACTTAAACCTGCCACAGCCACAGCAGACGTGGGGGTGGCCACCCCTGGGTCTGTCTAAAAAGACCCAAAGATGAACGAACTAAGGCAGGGGTGGGCAAACTGTGGGTGCTTTCAAAGGTGACGGTGGCTTGCTTTGCCACCATTTCCCCCACTTTGGCATGGGGTGTGTGTGTCACCATCATGCTTGAAAGCAGCTGGGAAGTGACTGCCAGATATTGTCATGGGATAGATCCCGACCATGGTGGAGGCTAGAGGCTGTGACTCATAGAAATCCCCAAGCCACACCACAGGCTAGCTGCCACCATGGTCAGGATCTGGCTGCTGGACCCTGGAGTACTGTGGGCTTTCATGTCTGAAAGCCCACTTTACTTACCGTGGTCCAGGGTGCTGGGGGGACTGGACATCATCATGGCTGCCATGGCTGCTCATCGGTTGGTGAGGGTGGGCTGCTGCATGCAGCACGGGACTGGGGCCAGGCGGACACATGCCTGTACATCTCCCCACTTTCCCTGCTGGGCTGCCGTCACATTA
The DNA here is from genome assembly GCA_003113815.1 of Sphenodon punctatus. NCBI lineage: Eukaryota > Metazoa > Chordata > Lepidosauria > Sphenodontia > Sphenodontidae > Sphenodon > Sphenodon punctatus. The sequence continues at coordinate 1,057,453 of QEPC01008451.1, read as the reverse complement.
GTTCAACGGTCAGGCCGATTCCCAACCAGAATGATGGCTCCCACCACTGCCTGGGTCCATCTGTGGTGGCGGTGGGAGTCATCATTTCTTAAAGCACTCTCTGGCTCATAAGCCACATGCGGCTCTTAGGCAGTTCAAATGCAGCTCTCAGCCAGTACTAGTTCTAGGTCCTGCACCACCTTAATGGCCCCATGTCTTACTTCATTGTACCAGATTTGCAGCGGCTGATGTGCAATTGCAGCTGATCCTCAGAATCTCTTCAGCCAGGACTGTCAGACAATCACAAAACAGGATAGCTTTAAGTGTGCATGCATGCATGCGCACGCATGTGTGTGTGTACGTGAATGTATATGTGTGTCTTCTGGTTCTTGGCCATATCTAGGTTTTGGCATGAGGCTCTTGGGGTTGGAAACATTTCCTATCCCTGGATTAAGGCAAAGTGGAGACAGAACTAAGACCACAGAGCTAGTGACAGTAGCTGAATTAGTTTTTAGGAATTCCTGGCTCCCACCTCTAGTGTCATTCTGCTAAACCAGGATATTTATATTCGCTTAGTAGTAGCCCAATTCTTGAGAAGGTAAGCAGGCTTTTCTTCCTTAACATTCCTGCATATTTTTATTCCAGCAGCCAAATAGCTGTTGTCCCACAAGGAAGGACCAACTCTGGGTGTTAATAAATGTGTGTCAGGCCCTGCTGCTGGATTCCCCGGTGGGGGGTGCTGCGGAGTCCTGAGCATCGCCGGGGGGGCTTCTCCCCCGGGTTATTCAGCCCGCTGCACTACCTGAGTCCGGGGCAGCGACGCCGGCACTAGCGGGGAACCTGAGACAGTGGGTTACCAAGGCAACCTGCTGCTGTGCTGACAGCGCACCGCTCTCCCCATCAGAGGCACCTGTGGCTGTGGGCTTGTTGCCTGCGTTGCCTACGCCGCTGTGTCACTCGGTACAGCTGCGGGCATGTTGGGGGGCAGTGAGCGATAGCCAGCGCTGGTGATCAGAACGGAGAAACTGGCCCCCGAGCGAAGCTAAGTGAATTGTTTGTGACTTTTGTGTGTGTTTGAGCCTGTACCCTTGTTCCCCCCTTCCCTGTGTGTGTGTAGAGCTACAAGTGCAGTGAGTGTGTGCCGTGCAAGCCCCCCCCCCAGGACTTCCTCCCTCACCCTTTGGCAAGCGTGATTCCCCCTTCCCTGCATCCTCTCCTGGTCCCTTGCCTTGTGAACCTCCACCAACCCAACACCCCTCTGACCCATTCCTCCCCTCCGTGTATGCTTGGAGCGAGAGTGTGTGGAGGGAGCAAGGCCACGTTCCTCTTCATATGCTCTGAGCCCTATGATGATAGAGGCCTGACCTGGTTCAGGTCATTGGGCCAACACTCTATCCTGATGGGCATTATTTCCCGCGTAACCTCAAACAGAGCCCGGACGTGACCCCGGCCCCCGAGTGTGAGAACTGCATAGGTGACCCTTCCCGTCCCTTCTCCCCCAACCACTGACAACGTGACTCTGCCTGATGGCCCACCTGGGTGAGAGCCTTACCCGTGCATCTCGTAGTGGGTCACCAGATGAGAGCCCACTACAGCCTCTGACTGGGTAGGTCGTTGCCCAGGAATCGTGGACCTGGAATGAACTGGGCTTCCCAGGAGGGCCATAGCAGGCGAGTGTATTTGTTCGTGCCACCATCCCAGCCCCAGCGTGGGGGCTGCCATGGCTGCCTGTCATGGTGGGGGGTGGAGCACTGACTGCAGCACGGGGGCAGTGTTGCCTAGGCCCCCGTCTCTTCCAGCCCCTCCTCCCCAGCCTGGTCAATCAGCGGGAACATTTGATAAGTTCCCTGACCTGACCCAGCTGGGGGTGGCCCCACCTCCCCAGGATGTGTAGCCAGCATAGGGGCTATATGTATATTGACACCCACAGAATCCACAATACAAGACACTAGTAGCAAGACCTCACTTCTCTTTCAGCTCCCTGGCTGGGACCGGTTTCCTATCTTTTTTTTTTTTTTAAACCATCTCTCCAGTTGTGAGTACAAGTATGCAGCTCCTGCCCAATCAGATACTTTATAGTCTCATGATTTGTGATGCTAAAGAGACACATCAGCTTTTTGCTAAAACTACCCCCCCAGAATATTTAATAAATATTAAATTATTTATTTAATAATTAATTAATTAAATATATTTATACCCCGCCCCTCCTGCAAGCACCTCCTTTGACAGGAAAGGAGTTCCACTAAATCCAGTCTGAAGATACTGTGCCACCTCTTAGAACCCACTGTCCTTCCCAGAGGAATCAGAAGGGAAACCGTAGTTTTAACATAGTGATGTACTCCTTCCATATACATTAGAGGCAGCTGAAATCCTGCAAAGGCTACACTGCTACTTAGTAATTATGACTAGATGGGCAGGGAATGATATAAGGGCAACAGATTGGAGTGGGGGGGGGGGGGAAGTGCAGAGAGGAAGAAGTGTTGGGATTTCCAGCATTCCTCTGCTCAACTCCTTTGATAAAATCTTCATTCTACCCACCCTACCCCCATGACTTAGAAAGTTACAGCTTTATCTAAGGGATTTTCCCTCTGGACACTTGTCAGAACAAAGACTATAGACTTTGCATATAATTTATACTCTTGTATATAAGGAGCTTGTCACATCTTAATGTTGAACCTCACAGGAGAGCAGACCTCTCAAGCACTCTGCATTCTGCAGTGTGCTCTCTGTTTGGGTGGGAAAATTGAAAGTGCTCAGCAGCTCGACTCTTTCTTTCCCCTCCTGTGTATGCCTTACGTTTGCTGTCTGGCCATTCCTTTGGTAGTGATTGCAGCCTATTCCTGGCTGGAGCTCTTTTCGGGGTGAAAATTTAATGGGGGAAGAAAATGAAGCGGTGGGGAAAACACCCAGAGAGGGGAAATCTGCAAAAGGCCTGAGGGAGAAAAACAGTCAGGACTCCAGTTGCCAGGTAATTGACTGATGACGTGAGGGGGGGGGACAGTGTCCGTCCATTGTCTGATGTGTGTGGTTTTTTTTAATTGCTTGGAAAATGAAATGACCAAATGTTTTCACTGCCGAAATGGGGCCAGCCCCATGGCTCAGGCAGGATCGGGTGGTAACGTCTCCGCTTCTTTGTCCACATTCACAGTTGAGGACAAATCTGGCTTCTAGCTTTGGGAAATCCTTTGCTCCATTACACCTCCACCAATGTAATTTCTCTTTTGTGAATAGTTCATTTTAACCTCAGACCTGTATGTAAACATGGGGAAATGTGACTGGTGTCAATTTGGGCCCTTTTTACATAGTTTGGAGGTCTTTGCTACATACTTAGGGTCAAATGTTTATTTAGAGTACAAAGTTATCTTCCATTTTGTCTCAGGAAATCCTCAGTTTTATCTCCTAAAAGGTAAACATTTAGCTGCTAATATTTAAACAATTTTTAGACTCTGAATTACGTCTGGAAAAATAAAGGTAAATGCAGAGAATTTATTGTTGGAATTAATGTTCAGTAAGTTGAAAGTTGTGTCAGTAAATAGAGAAGTGTTATTTGCGCAGCTGCTATAACAGAACATAATAGCTATCTTGGCACTGCCCTTCTGGTATGTGGGAAGTGCAAAGAGGTGTCTCTATGATGAGGGAGGAGGTGTGAACACTGAACATGCAGATGAAGCGGGTGGTAGCATTTGAAGGAAAAAAAATTGGTACCCCTTATTTCAAAATCCAGTTACAGACAGGAGCGAAACTTGATTTCCGTAAATTTTTCGAACTGCTTTTCCCTCCTCCTGTAGTTAAGGGGAACATATTTCCTGATCTATGATATGTTTGAGAGTATTATGGTAACTTTGGCAATTCAGGTTTGTAAGTGAGGCATCATCATCGACAAAAAATAAGAACCGCAAGCAGATGTACATACAGGCAGGGCATACACAGACCAAAACCATAGTTAACATTGGACAAGCACCTCAGGCAAATGAAGTATGCTGTAAGAGTGCCTTGGCTTAGAGGCTTGGAGATGGCCCTCACTGCGCATGCTATCTTATGTCCCTGCCAAGTAACGAAGGGTGTGAGTGCTAGACCTTTATGAGCTGTGACAGATTACCTCCCATCTGCAAGTACAAGATGCTGGCCATTTAGGAGAACTACCAAAAAAGTTGAACCAGCAGCTTAGTTAGAGTCTGACTGTTTGAGAAATGTCAGAATGATGGGTTGTCCTGGCCAATGAGATCTTCTAGGGCTAGGAAACAGATGATCTCTGTATAGCAACAATGGATTATCTCAGCAGACTAAGATGTACCCCTAGACACTCAGAATTTAGCAAGAAGCCCAGTGGGACATCTGCTGTCCACACCTGGGTCCCAAACCCTCATCTCCTCCTCCCCACTCCCGGGTCCCTGGGACAGTGCCTTTGCCCCAACACCACTGCTTCATCTTGCCTCAGGCCCAGCCTCTCCCCTCAGAAGGCCTCCTTACCTGGTCCTGGTCATGCCCCTCTGTCTGTCTTCCTTGTCTCAGTCTCTACTACTGCACCCAGCTAGGGCTGAATCAACAGCATTGTTTGCTATTTTGCTGCTTACCGTTGATGTTTTGGAATTCTTGCTGCTGATCTGATGGCATTTTCCATCAGTTTCCGATACTTTCCAACAATTTCTGGTTTTGCAACATTTTGTACTTTTTACGATTGTTTCCAACTTTTGCGACAGTTTCTGCTTTGCTTTATGGCAGCCCGTTTCAAGCCTGTGCCACACTGCTCATGTGGGTGCCCCATGGTAGAACTCGTGTTGCCCTCTTCCCAACCGGCCACAGACTCCTGTCTGTTCTACACCCCCGCAGTACTTAACCAGTGACGGAAGACAGTGGCAGTGGTGCGGGGTCTGACTCCATACAAAGATATCAGCATCAGGGTCAAAGGAGAGTAGCTGGAACACAAGGGCTACACATTGCATCACAGGTGTGGGCTGGGAGCCGGGCATAGGGGTGCTGAGCCTTTCACTCAGGGGATCCCAGGGGTGAGGTTCAGCCTCTGCTTTGTGGTCATTTGTGGAACTTTATGAAACTTTGTAACACTTTCTGAAACCTTGAGACACTTGCGACTTTTAAGTATTTTGACTTTACTGGGTATGCTGTGCCGGGAAAATGGCAACGGATGGGAAATTTCCGACAAAATTGTCAGAAACTGCAACATGTTTCAGGACTACTTCCAGCTTCCAGTTGTCAGAACCTAGCTGGAGCTGGCCCTGAGCATAGCAGAATCGAGCACCAGGTCCTCAAAGGCTGGGAGGTCCGTGAAACCAAGGACCCAGGAATGTGAGAAAGTCAGAGAACTGGAGAGCCTGAGGATGGTTGCACTGGAACACTAGAGTACAGTGAAGCTAGGAAATCAGAGGACTGTAGGTCCAGGAAGCTGGGGAGCAGTGACCATTTTCTCGTCCGCGCCATGAGGAAGTCCAGGACTCAAAAGACCCGCAGCACCTGTCTCACGAGAAGGGTGGAAATGTGGATCTTTGTTTGCAAACATGCATGGATATCCGCATTTCTGCCCTTCTCACAAGACAGAAGATACAGGTGTTTTGAGTCCTGGACTTTCTCACGGTGCCAAGGAGTGCATATTAACACACGTGTGAAGGCGGTCACAGGCTAATCTAGACTGCATTGCAGAGACACTTTCTTTCTTTCTTTCTTTCTTTCTTTCTTTTATATAGTCTGGGCAGCAAACAGGGAAAAAGGGCACATCTCAACCCATTAGGGAGACAGTGGTGATGGAGGAGCACCAGGTCACAGCTCCAGAAAGACATCTTGTAGTCCAGGTGGCAGAGAGCATGAAGGAATCTGCCTCTAAGGGGACCTGGGTTCAAACCAGGCTCCCCCCAGCACCTAACGTCAATTAGCTGCTTGCCATTTACAAGGTAGGGCTGCTGCCCCACAATCTGGGTGGATTATCTGACCTGTTCTCCTTCTTCCTTGTCTGTGTTCCCTTGATTCTAAGCCTTGTTTTGAACCCTGCATCTCTGCCCTGCCCCCTGTACTTCTATCCCTGCCCTTGTCCCCCCCACTCTGAACCTGTCCCCTGAGTTCACCTATTTCCTAGACTATGCGTCCTTACATCTACAGAGGCTGACTCTGGGATGGTGGAAGCAGTCAGATGGATGTAAATTTGATGTGAGTACACCCTGACAGTGAAATTCGGTGAAGGACATTGTCATTAGTCTGACTGCTGGGAGACTGCAGTGCAGAATGGGTTACTCTCACATGGGTGACTGTGTGACCTCTCTGTCATATGTTGGGTACGGAAGTGGCCCATGGCACCTCCACATAGGGCATCAAACCACTTTTATTCTCTTACTATAGACCGTGTGATGAATTCTGTTTGGCTGCAATGATGAATTCAGCCTTCAAGCCTTAAGATTATTCTCATTTGGTGTGTGAGATATTAATGCGAAGTGCAAATGTGTCTGCTAAATTCGGGAAAGAAAATAGTACGGCTGGTATATGTTAATATAATTATCATGCTTGATGTTGATTAATCATTGGTTTGGTATGTGTAAGTACATATATTATTATATAGATACTTTCCTATTAATGAATCTAGGCCTACATACCTAATGATTCATAAAATTCCTCTTCATAGTAACAAGCAAACAATTCTAATTTCAGCAGCCAAGCGGTTAAGTGGTTAATTTTTAATCCATATTCAATGACAGTTGAATTTATATTTGAATTTATATTTGGAAAAAAAAAATCTCATTTTTTTTCTGTTGCAATCCTGGAGTTGACTACAAAGAGTCAATAGAATTACTCTATTCACACAGTCTTTTCATTGAGTTGAAGCAGTGTTCACTTAGCCTAAGACATATCTCTCTGTGAGCCCCAACGCTCAGATAATGTCAGTACATCTAACCAATTATGTAGTTCTATTTATTTAAGAGGTTCATTTAGGTTCACTCTTTGAGTATGAATGGATTTGCAAAGCTGAAGGAGGAGCATATTAAATAGAGAATTAATACTCTGTCCTTCTCTGGAAATAGTGTACAATTATATCCTCAGAACGATTAGGCTGGAGCACAGCATACTAAACAAACAGTAATCCACCATATTTTATGCCCCAGAATGTGTTGCATGCTAGTATTAATAACTGAAACCTGTGTGTCCAGATATTTTAACTTTGGGTGCAACCACACCAGCTGAGGCAGGCCCAATCCCTGTAAAGCCTGTGTTGGCAATCACTGCCACCACACTCCGGGGCTGGTGCAGAGAGATGTTCCGATCCTCCATAGGGAAGCTGGGCAGGAAGGCCATTGTTGAAAGTTCTGCCATGGCCATTGTTGAAGGACAGGCTGAGGCCCTGGCCACACAGGCAGCTGTTCAGCTGCACCCCACGCCCCTCCTCCAGCCTGACCACTGTCCCGCCTCCAGTCATGACATGGCCACGCGGGAATGGAGGCAGTGCCCGTCACTCAAAGCTGCACGGTGGACTTTGCCACATGGCGGGGCAGATGGGAACTGGTCCTGTGAGCGACGGTGCACTACTGCGCATTGGGCACCCTTATCCCACTTTGGGTAAGGCTGCTATGTGCTGTATCCCTGGCCTTTTTCTGAGGACACAGGGCATAGCAGCCATCTGCCCGCTCCATGGCACCCTGTGGAAGTATCAACATCTGTCAGCCACTGGGCAGATGATGTACTGCATGCTGCATGGTAAGGCTGCCCGATGTAGGATAATGTTGCCCAAACCACAGTAATGGTGTGTCTACCTGGGCTTAAGATGATAATTTCAAATATTTTCCCCAAGTTGTATAATTAACAAGATACCAGACTGTTTCAGCATTTTAAAAACATATATACTTGATGTGGTGTCATAAAAAAGCACACTCACTGCATAGGATAATCCAGAGATAGTGTGTGGTTGCTGTGTCAATTCCAAGTGACAGAGAGGGAGACAGAATTTGTGCCAGATTGAAATTTTCCTGTGTTAAGGTTCAATACTTGTTTCTTTGTTTTGAAAGAGGTTGCTTTATTTTTCCAGAATAAAAAAAAAATGCTGTAATTACTATTTTTAGTAACAGAAATTATATAGTATTTTAATTGGAAAGGATCATGGATCAGTAGCCCAAGGTCTATGGATCTCCCAGCAAGTGCACTAATGATGGGTTCTTCTGGATTAACGACCCACTAACTGTCAGCAGCTGGCTCAGGTTTGCATGTCACGCTGGTGGTCAACAGAGGGTGTAGCCCCTGGGATTCACCAGTCAGATCCATCCACATAATGAACAAGCCATAGGAGCATCCAACAATGTAGTTAGGGCCAGAATGGGCTGAAAGCCAAGTACATACTGAGAAATTAGGAAAGCCTAATAGGGAACAAGATGGTACTTGAGGTGAAAGCTGGGAATGGGAACCAAGAGAGCAGAATCACAGGATAAGTCTAGAGCCAAAACCAGCAATAGTCTTCAGGTTTCTTGGACAACTGTTTCCAGACACGCTCCTCCTATACTCTGAGGCAACCAACGACAGATGGGGGCGTGTCACCAGGACTTGGGAGTCGCTTACACAGTTCTGTGATCTACAAAGAGGCTTATACGACAGGCTTACACATCTCTGTGGTGACGCACGGACTAAGGACACTGTGTTGAAGCCCTAGGGACTGGGTTTCTAGTCTGTCAAGACCGCATATTAACCACTCTGGGTGTTAAACATGACAGTGGCCTGCTTTGGCCTGAGAGCCACTGGCATGCTTGTTAGTGCCCCACCAGATGTTTGCCTGGGATTGCTCCTAGGTATGTCAACAGTGAGCTCAGGCTATAAACTTGGAGACCTCTGGGATTACAGCCTGGTCTGCCTGATTGGGCCACAGCAGGCTATAATGTTTGTTATGGCCCACCGTGACCCGGCCGATTGGGTCCCCCATGGCCAGCTGCCGTGGTGGTTGTCATTGGTTGCCATAGCTGCCTGTCATGCCAGGGGACGGGGTCAGCTGGCCACATATTCACGTGACTCCCTGCCCTCCCTGTTGGCCTAGTTGCTAGCATGTTTGCTGGCTGGCCAAATCCAGTCAGGACGATGTTCCCAACCCAGGTCACGTGACGGCGGCACCCCCTGATGCTCTCACAATCAGTAGGGCTAAAGAGTGTTTCCTCTGAGGGGAATTGTTTCACAGACTTCTAATCTGTTTTTCTGCGTACATCAAAGGTAGCTCTGCATGCACATTGGATGAGTGAGCAGTGTGTCCTAATATACTATCTATGTACAGCAGTTTGTACCTGTAGTGCTTTCGTGTGTGAGAGGTGCCAATGGATGTGCAACTGCTTTCCATACATTTCAGCAGGAGATGACAAGAACACTGTGGCAAAGCATGTACGTTGGATGACGAACACTGATCCTGGTAAAAAAAGCATCTTTTCACCTATCAATTTTATGAAAATTCAGCTTTCCTTTGAAGGTTTCAGTTCATCCCTTTTAGTTTGGATACACCTGACACATAATGAAATTCAATTATTCAGCTGTTGTAATGATATCTTATTTTTTCATTTGGAAAATTATTACTTTTATTGCTTTGTCTGCAACTCACGTTAAAAGAATGGTTTGGAAAACAGCACGGGATAGATTCTTATTAAATGCTGCAAATATGGAGTAACTCCATTTATTTTGGGAGAATAAGTGTGGATTTACACTGCTATGTTGAGACCAGAATCTGGTCCACAGTTTTTACTTTTTAAAAAAAATCTGAAGTATAAAAAAAATATGTAATTTTTTTTTTTTAACAATGTACATTTTATTTTAGTTTAGTAAGACAGTAGCAGCAGGCCAGTAAACAAAGTCATTAATATATATATTATATTATATATGTATATGTATATATGTATTATATTATATATGTATTCTTTTTACTCTAGAATTTCTGAAACCTAATGGAAAATGCTTTAACATTTGGCATTCAGCACAACTCCTCGCAATCTGTAATATAGTGCATGCTTAAAAAGATCTAGTTCTAAACAGATCTTCTATTTAATTAAGAGAAACTAATATCAAAGCAGTTTTTGCATTTAAAATTCGTGTTTAAACTTTTCATAGATTAAGTGAGCTTAAACAGTTGCTATTCCTGACTTTAACAGCATTATAAAATACATTAGAGATTGAGAGGATAAAATTCTGCCATGTTAGGTTATAACCTAACTGCTATTTGCAGTTGTAAGGACTACTAATGGCACAGGGACAAGATTTATTATAGTAAAGACATCCTGCTTAACATTAGCCTTGTCATTCCATTAATAATGACTGCTTATGAGCCATCTCGTTGGCATCTTTGTTGTCCTGAAAACTTAAAACTCACAGCACAATTCTTTACGATGTGCTACATTGCCCCCTCTGGGTATTCCTGACCATTATCCCATTTGGCTATATTCAAAACTGCTGCCTCCTGAGAGAGCATTAGGGCTGACCTTTAACCCTGCAATATTCTTGGTTCAAATGTCGTAATAACATGTAGTGAATATTTACAAGCATACTTATACTATAATAGAGTACTGCTGTGAACATTAGCACATATTTTCTGCTCAATCAGGCTTTGATGTAGAGCTTGGCTTGTACCCTGGAGAAAATGCAGTCCCCAATAAGCTGTGCTAGTGAAACACCCTTGAACCTAAACAGCTTACATAACATAAACTGACTAGATGCAGATTAGCAAGCAAACATATACATTTGAAATGTTGCAAGTCCCAGTAGCATGTTAGTGTGCTGCATAATATCTTAAAGAGTCTACCCACTAGAGGAATAAGTGGGAGGGAGGCAGAACTACCTGGGATTGTAGCAGTATAGTTAAATGGATCAAGGAAAAAGTGATCTTATCCATGAAGAGAAAATTAAAAGCAATAAGCCATAATGACAACAGGCAGGCCATTTCCTTCTTTCTATCTCCTCTCTGAGCGGTTGTGGGGGTAACTGTGCATCACACCAGTGACTTCCAGCACTTTCAGGTTTTTGATTCTCCCTTCATCTTTGTCAGCAACACTCTTCCCCGGCAATTCTTTTCTTTGCCATCATCCGAGGCTCCTGCCACACATTTTCTAAGATGACATCAAAGAGCATTGGCAGGAGTCAGACAAGCCGCGCTTGTGTCCAAATCACTCTCTTAAATCACTCCCGCTCACTGTGCTGTAATTTCTGCTCCATTGTATTCTGCACCCTGACAATGCTACAGTCAGAAACTTGGTACAGAAAAGCACATGTACTCGCCATAATCGACTTATCTCTGTCACACAAAGCCTAAGTTCTCTGCGTACAAAAGTGATGGTAAACAGAATAGTTTGACATTCACCATGAGTATTATACATTTTGGTCAAACCAAGTGTCAAGACATTGGGTGTTTTAGACAAACACGGAGCCCTGGAGCTATTCCGGGGATGCTGTGTCTGCCCACTTCCAGCCCCACCTGGGTCCTCAACAGATGGACCAGCGGTTTCTCTGGGCTGCGGGTTGCTTGTGTGGCACCCCCTCCCCCCGGTATAGAGTTGGAAGTGCTCACCAAATGCTCTAGGCTGGTTCCTGTAACTCTATGGTGCTGAATGGAGCAAGGGACAGCTGGGCATGGAGCTGCAGCATGGGTCTGCCCAACAGACAAACAGCAGCTCCACATTTGGTCTCTGCTCCAGGTTTGGCCAACCTACTCCACACAGCGCACTCCGAGATGTTCCAGAGCTCTACTGATGCACTACATTAGCATTTTTCTTTTTTTTATCATAGAATTACAGAAGTAGGAGACAGAGAATACTTATTGGAATATGGCCATGGGCACTGTTGGTCCAAAGTCATTGGGTGTTTCTCGTGATGATATATTTTTGTATTAACTTGCAGGGGTGCACAGCTTAGGCTCAGTAGATGAGTGGAAGAAGAATATTGCTGGATAGGGTAATGGTTATTAGTTACCCACTAGGTTAATAGGTTTGAATATCAATTGATGGGAATTTGTCTCTTAAAACCTTTGGCTGATTCCTTTCTTTCTGGGAATCATACACTTTTGTGTATATGTAAAAAAAATGATGTTTTTATGGAGCAAGCAACGTAATTGAGGTCGCATTAGATCTTGGTGATAGTAAATTACTACATTTTCAGGTGTTGTGAGAACCTTTGGGCATGGCAGGATAGATTTCTTCTATAGGATTTCTTCTACTTCCAGGCAGTCTAATATTTCACTTGGAATGACTCTCTTGTTTAGCACTGAGAGAACCTGAGTTTAAGTAAAAGGTCCCATCTGTATGAAAATTTAACTTGGCAATGTTTGTCTGTCTGCCAGATAGATTAAATCTTATGCTGATATACTATAGACTCATTTCAATTTTTGTATTAAAATCTTCATATACAAAGGAGATGTCCATTTTTGATATTTTATTCATAAGATCCCTCAAGGTGTCATTGAAATTCTTGCAGTCTCTCGTCAGAGTGATCTGCTGTTGGAAAGTATACCTGCACGATAGATGAAATGGTTGTCCTCTGAGAATAATAGCAGTCATTCTGATACTAATTGGGTTCCAAGTAATTATCAAGTTCACATATATTTCTGTGCACCAGGAAACTTTTCCCTTCCTTATATAGTAAGTAGTTGGTTTTCCATGCTTCAGACACAATACACATGCTAGTCCTTCCTAATATATCTTTAATTCCCGTTGCCAGCTTTATACACACACTTCTCTCTCCATGGAATTGTTAATAGTCAGTGTACAATGTTTAATAACATGCTATCTAAAAATGACTACCATAAGAAAATAGGGCTTGATTTTCCACTCTGTTCCATTGTTTTTAATGCTGATGTCACTCCACTGATTCCATTCCAGCATAGTAATAAACACATTTTTATATAGCGCCCCCTGTCATGCTACTCAGAGCGCTTTACATATAACACGACTTTAGAATCCCTTTGCAACAACCCTGTGAGGTAGGTTAGACAGAGAATATGCTATGAATGGCCCAGGGTCACTCAGTGAGTTTCGAGTGAGACTTGAACTAGGGGGGTCCCCCCCTCTACCTCCTGGTCCAAGTACTGTGCACTTAGCCGTTACACCACACTGGCTCTCAAGTAGTAGAATGGAGCAGAATACTAGGCCCTTAACCTTTACTATTATTTTCCTGGATCATTATTAATATTTGCATCCCTACCATTTGGACAAAGGAGGCAGAACACATGCTTTGGATGGAACTGGCAGCAGAACCCTTTATTAACAGATTAACGATTGAACAGGTATCCAATCAAGATAATGTGTCCAGTGCCAACAGGGCAGAGCTTCAACACCAGCTCTGCTGAAGGATCCTGTCCCCTCCCAGCCTACATTCCCAGTATCAAGGTACTGCACCCTCAGCCATACAAACCTCCAGTCTAATACAAGCAAGGTGGGGAGTAAGGCCTTAGAGCCTTATCAGACTGCCCAGCCTAAAGAAGGCTGAAACTTACCACTCTCTCCGCAGTGAATACCATGGTTAAACCAACCTGCCCCCATCCCCCTCCACCAGTCCACCACCTAAGAGGGCTGATTGGTTACTAAATCAGTTCTGGGATGGCTAATTAAAATTTTATAGCACTGGACGAACCGCCATAGGAGACACTGGCTAAGCTGGATGGCCATCCCATACCCCCGACTGGATGCCTAGGATAGTTGCCAAGCCAAACCGCAAACCCAGCAAATACATCTTGTTACCCTTTCTGGATAGGTAAACTATGTCCGGCCACAACAATTCTGCTACCTCAAACCTTATATCCGAATGGTTGATTACAGAGCCTCCCGTAGGCTTAACCCATTTTCCAACTACCCGGTTCACCTTCCTACGAACCTTATTGACCTTAATGGGAAAATTTGCCTCGACTGTATCCTCCTGGGTGACATATTAACCCATACCAGACAAAGATTTGGAGTTAGCTGACTTATTTGCTATAGATCTGCCAGAATGACTGAGATTAAATCCAGACTGGACATTTCTGCCAGTTCATTCTCCCCCAAGTAAACAATGATTATATCTGGCAGCACACCCAAATGCTTAAGTTCAAGCCAAGGAATATGTTGTCTCCATTTCATCCCCCTAAAGCCAAACCATGTCACATTAACCCACACGTCTAAGACAAGATTCAGGAAGCATCACTGGTGGTTTGCCCCTAAATGGGCCCAGAATACCAAACTGTGGCCAAACATCTAAACCTGAGCTGACCAAACTGCCTGACCAAACCTGCATAACAAGAAAAGAAGAAAATTAACTAAATATCAAAATTATTCAGAAACCCCCCAAATAAACTGCTGCATAACCACCTCTCCTCCTATGGCCTAACGTATCTCTTTCAAAGGCCAATTGTCTGGACTCTAGCCTCTGACAAACCCGCCATTGCAGCACTGGTGGCTGCCCCAATTCTAAAAGAATGAAACCCAAATTCATGAGCGGGAAGACCAAGATCGATCAGGGCTCTCCTGACCCACAAATTGGTAGCGAGTTAATGGAAAGCCATCAAAATGAATGAACAGTGTGACAGGCCCAACTGGCATCAATGTTTTGTAATCCCACATGACTGTGGCCAAACAGTGCCAGATTTGAGGTCATGGGAAGCCGTAGGCTTGATCCTCTTCCTCCCTGACTAGTCTTAGAATGCCTATGGTGCACCACCAGCATCTGTCCTTCCCAGCTCACATGATACATCCTGAGCTCTCAAGGCATGACCGATAGGTCTTCTCTGGGCTGACATCACCAGATCCCCCACCGTGGCCTTAATGCCACCCAAAACGCAATTAGGAATGCCACCTTAAACAAAGGAACTTCAGTTCAGTGAATACATATAAAACATAAGGAAATTACCTCTAACATCCAGGAGAGGGGTGGTAACTGGATGCCACTCATCCAGCAATACCCCTTCCTCCCAAGACCAGTCGTACAAAGCCCTTTAAACATGAAATCCCACACAAGGGTCAGGCTGGTGCCATCACTGAGCATGAAACAATATGGCTGACAACCTGCAGCAATTGTCTGGGCCCCTAAGCTCTTTTGATGCAAGGCTACAGCATAATTAAGAATCTCTTGTTCATTGGGTGGGGAAGTCCTCTCAACTTTCACGTGAGCCCTAAATTTCAAAAGCTCCTGAAACCATGATGCATAATTGGCACAAGTGCAAGGGGCCGAGGAGATATTCACTTCACTTTTAACTTCTCTTCTTCAAGGCTTTATAGGTGGTGCAGAATCCATATTGGTAACTTTGCAGCCCCTGGTGCTAACTCCCTGAAGTGCTTGGTCTGGAAGCGAGAAAGAGCATCAGCAATAGAGTTGTCCAACCTCAGGTACATGATGGGCGCTAAATAAAATGTTATGAGTCAAACAAACCTGAACGGGCGTCTGGGCCAAATGCATAACCCTGAGGGACCTGGAAGGCTGGGAGTTCCCAAACTGTATGACTATTATGTTCCCACACTAAAAGCAGACTCTCAGATTCTCAAACTCACCAGACCAAAGCTTCACAGTGACCAGCAAAGGAAAAAACACCAAAAACATTCGATCACACAGTATGATGGATACTGACCAGTCTGCAGGCTACCATTCTGCACAATGCTGATTTTTATAAAAACACCAAAGCTAATGCCCCCAGTTGCATTAGAATGCACTTGCAGTTCTCCCCGCAGATTCAGTTCACCTCTTCAGAATAACACCCCATTAAAATTTTCCAACAACTTGTGCCATTCCAGTAAATCGTTGTGCAGAAGCTCTATTAAGTCTAGCCAAAAGCTCTGGGACAAACTCTGGGGCCACAGCCGTACAAGCAAAATTTAACAAACTCAGCAACAACTGCAGCTGGTGACTAGTAACCTTACACCTTCAAGACATACTTCTGCAACGGCAGCAATTTAGCTCCAGGTAGCCTGGAACAAGCTTCTGTGATATCCAACTAAATGCCCAAAGACGTAAGGACAGGCACTGGGCCCTTTGTTTTTTTCCCTGAGCCAAGGGTAAATTGAGCTCATCAGCCATACTTTGGAATTCATCAAGTAAATTCACACACACTGAAAAGTGCCTTGGTGGCCTCAAAACAACAAAATCATCCAGATAGTAGGAAATATGGCAATTGTTCATGTGCTTATGCACTGCCAACTCCAGCATGTGGCTCAATGTCTCAAAAGCTGCACATGAAATTGCCCAGCCCATCGGCATAGCTGTGTCAAAACAGAACCCTCCCCCCCCCCCGATCAAACCTGAAACCCAACAAGTCAAAATAATCAGGGTGCACAGGGAGGAGCTGAAAAGCTGACAATATCACATTTCACCAACAAGGAACCATGTCCACAGTTCCTCACCATGTGCACCACCAAATCAAGAGACACATACCAAACGGAACAAAGGGAAAGGTCAATGGCATCATTAAGCAACCCACCTTTTTGTTAGGAAAGATTTATTTATTTATTTATTTATTTATTGAATTTATACCCCGCCCATCCTGAATACAGCTCAGGGCGGCTTCCAACAATAAAAACAGTATAAAACAGTTTAAAACATATAAAAATACAATATCAAATACTAAAATATTAAGAGCGGGGCCCGGGATACAAAAATCAATAGGGGAGGGAAGACAAAACCCACTAAACCCTCCCCCCCTCCCCAAAGGCCTGGGCGAACAGCCAGGTTTTACACTTTTGTCGGAATATCAAGAGACTTGGGGCCAGGTGAGCTTCCTTCGGTAGGGAGTTCCAAAGACGTGGCCCGGCCACTGAGAATGCCCTCTCCATTATGGCCCCCCGCTTAATGCAGGGGACCTCCAAGAAGGCACCCCCGGCAGACCGAAGGGTCCGCTCCGGGGCGCGGAGGGCGAGGCGGTCCCTGAGGTATGAGGGGCCGAGACCGTGAAGGGCTTTATAAATCAAGATGATGGATCAAGCAAAATTCACCAGGAGCTTTGTTAGGCCAAATGCTTGAAGATGAAACCCAAAAGTCTGTGAAAGGAGAGGAAGCAAACGGGTCTGCCACCTTACCTTCATCCATCTTCTGGACAATCTTTGCCGCTGGCCACATCCTCCAAACCCCCCAAAGATGGCAAATTTGGAATGCACCTTCACTCTATCATCAACGAATGGAATTAAAAACCATCACTAAAACCATTAAGAAGGTAAACAGCCTCCTCTGGGACAGGACAATCAATTAACAATTTCTGAAGAACATCAAGTTTAATTGGGGTTGGCACCCTTAACCTGTCTGAGGGAAAGGACACTGCTGACCCTTTTCCTGGGCTGGATGCGCCTGCACAAAAACCGCTTCTTCTTGCTTGTTTGCTCCAGGGACAATATAATGCTGAGTGATGCCCAAGACATGCTGTAAATTCATGTCGAAAGTGACAGGGAAAATAAGCACCCTTTCCTTTCTTGTTATATTTGAAAATATGCAAGGTAAAACTTGTCAGCATCACTGCGCTCAAAATCAATATGGTCACAAGATCCCCTTGTCAAAACATGACCGCTATCCGACATGGACTGAGTGGTATTCTGCAACATACACTTGAGCCATAGCTTGCCAATGTGCAGGTCCCAGAGCATGCCTGGGTTGATGGCTGCCCTCATTCTAAACGTTCTGCCATATCTCAACCAACCTGAGCCTTGGAAGATATTGTAAGCCTGGTGAACAATATCAAAATACTTCAGTATCACTGAAGGCCTCCATGGCTGAGTCTGGATTACAACTTCCATATAAATTGTATAGGCAGGCAGCCAATTATTCCAATTCATGTCTGCTTTAGGCTTCCTAAACGTCTCTTGCTCCTGCTTCTCCTGCTTCTCATTGGGATCAGGCACCAGCTCATGGAAAAGGAGAGCAAATATATCAACATAATCCCTTTTCTACATCTTTTCTCACATAGCCTGCAGGAGATGCTCAACAAGAGGGGCTGAAACCTTAGAATAAAGAATCACCAGACCCACAAACTGCTGCAGGTGCCCTGGCCACTGACCTGACCTGGCCACTCTTCGTGCCACCTGCCCCTACTGCCTTTTGCTTGGGAGAACTACCCTGCCACACACCTGCACAACTGGATATCAAACCAGTAAAAGGAGGAGAGCCTGGTGCCCACTGCAGTGCCTGAGAAGCTGGGTTGCCCAGCCTCCACCCCGAAAAATTCCAGTGAAAACCTTGAGACTCCCCCACCAACCACACTCCTGAACTGGGAGGAAGGCTCAACAGCTTGCTGCTGCACCACCTGCAGTGAAACGACTTCCATCATGTAAGAGCCAGATTGCTGGCCCCATGAAGCTGATGCAGAGGGAATAGACCCTAATCCCTGCCCAGAAATTGAAAGCTGGGGTTGCAGGAAGGACGTGCAGTCCTTCAGATTTGCTGCCCTGGATACCACAACCTGTTACCCTGCCCCCACTTAGGAGACTGCAAAGTTTCCTGTTGTAACTCCACTGGAGCTTGAGGGTCCTGGTTAACTTGGTCCATAACAGATATGGGGCCTCCCAACCGTACGTTTACTCCCCACGAGGGGTCTGCATCTCCATGTGAGGGTGCACCCATTACATGGCTTGAGAATCCCCAGGAGAAGAAAAAACAGCACCCTGCTCACCTTGCCCCAGCACATCTGCACCTCCTTGACCAGCAGTTACTGCAGCCTCTGCATGCCCCTTCTCCAGTGCCTCAATGTTCACCATTAGATCCTGGATGAACAGCTGCCAGTTTGCCGGGGTGGCCGCCATTCCCTTGGCTATCCCTCCACCTCAGAAGGTCCCAGCAAGGCTATATCACCATGCCTATCAGAGGAATGGGAATAACTCATTGGAAAGGAATGGGAATAACGACCGCCACCAGGGGCATTCCTTGCAAGGCCACAACCTGGGCCTACAGGTCTCTAATAGGCCCCAACAGCTTGTTTGACCCCCCAAAAAGGAGCAGGTAAGGGTGGTGGTGGTCCGAGGTCGATTTAGGTGGCCGCATCCACTGGACTTCTCCTGATCTACCCTCACCAACTTCCCCATGGGCTCCCGCTTCCTTCCCTTACCCAGCATCATTGGGCCAAGAAGATTGTGGTGGAACATACAAGCAACACCTCTTCTCCTGATTTAGTCACCCCAACGGCTCATTCCAGGCTCTTCAGGGGAAATAGCCCATTTCTTCCTAGCTTTGCTGTGGGGGCTGTCCACCAAATTGTGACATTTTTGTTATGTAGAAGGAGCACAGTCAAATGAGTAAGGTCTACAAGCTTCATTTACATAATAAGAGACTTTATAGCAGCTGCTACAGCAGCAGCCCTAGCTAGTCATGTGGCTGGTCCATACACATCCTGCTTCCTGTTCTCAGCATTACTTGCTGGGAATTGTAGTTTCTAAATCTAACACCACTACAATTTTGGAACAATACTATTAAAGTCAATGGGAATAAGATTTCAGCTTAAATAAATGGTTTGAAAATCAGAGCCCATCTCATAAAGTTGGGTTAAAGACCATTCCAGGCAGTAAATGTTTGAACTAAGGTAACTATGTTTTTGTCACAATGCCACTATTTAGCCCCTCCAGGTGTACCTATTGTTATGAAAGTCTGGGATCACACTTATCCTTGGTCCTTATTACCCTCTATGAAATTTGGCTGAAATTGAGAATGGACACACACAGACACGTACACAGGATAATTGCATATGTCGTCTTAGGCCGCTTTTAGACGAGCGGCGCTCCAGTTCACGTCAGCGGTGCGCATATTTTGAAACTTCCGCCTGGTCTAATTAGACGAGATGGAAGTGGCTTAATATGTGCATATTACGGCGGAGGTGCATTTTTTAAGTGCGTTAATTAAATACCTCGATTATGAGGTAAATACCGCCGTAATATACGCATATTAAGCCACTTCTGTCTCGTCTAATTAGAGCAGGCGGAAGTTTCAAAATATGCACACCACCGACGCGAACTGGAGCGCCGCTCGTCTAAAAGCGGCCTTAGACTAAAGAAACCATGTTATAAACAGGCCTACTACTCAGGTTTAAGAAGTGGCTGCTATTAATGAACACTTTAACTGTGTACATTATAAATTCAGTGCTGTTTAAAGGGGCCAGTAGGGAAGTGAAGTCATCTATTCAACACTGAACAAGTATAGCAGAGGCAGTGCTTCTTTTCAGTGTGTAACAACTGTGACCTTTAGCGGACTCCTAGGAGTGAGAAGTTTGTTCATTCTCCATAGTCATTTGCTCCTTGGCCTTTCAGCT
Source organism: Sphenodon punctatus (assembly GCA_003113815.1). NCBI lineage: Eukaryota > Metazoa > Chordata > Lepidosauria > Sphenodontia > Sphenodontidae > Sphenodon > Sphenodon punctatus. The sequence goes on along the minus strand of QEPC01008451.1, from coordinate 1,037,292 downwards.
GTGATTGCCAGCAAGATGTTAATGAGTGGCAATTATGGTGGCTTTCTCAAAAGAAATATACAAGCTTTTTTATTGTACTTCAAACACTAAATTTGTTCAAATGACAAGAGGATTCCATGCAAAATCTGAGGTATTTTTTTTATACATAAATCCTCAAAGATCTTGTTGCATTTTGGCAAGACTTCAGTGTATCCCAAGCACATCATTTAAAATCAACAAAAGCTGGAACTTCCCAAAGAACAGACAAGTACTTCCATGCAGCAAGCTCTCTCTTAAGCAGAGGACTGGCTAAGTTATATCTCCCAACAGTCTCTGTCTAGGAGAAACGGTCCCTTTTTGGGTTCTGAATCCCACTATCCTTCTTCAGGAGACAAAGGTGGGCGGTAAAGCCACACAAGATAGGGCGGGCCTGATCCCCCACCCGCCACATGGAGGGCAAATGCAGCTGCCACACTTTGGGCTGGTGGGGAGAGCAGGCCACATGATCCGCCCCGCCTGGGTCAACTGGGTGGATGGCTGCTGGCACAAGTCATCAAGGAGTCAGCCACATGCATGGGTGCCTGTCCCCACACCTCACTCCCAGCTCACCCACTCTCCCATCACCGGCCATGATGTAGACACATGAGAATGGTGAACACACTCACCGCTCTATGGTGCCAGTAGACCTCAATGCTGGGCAGGGAAATATGGGGAGCAGCCACATAAGAGGTTGCTCGTTATCCCTCTTTGGGCAACATTATCCCAATTTGGGCAACATTAACATGTGATGCGTCACCGACTTCGGTGGACGCATCACATGTCAGCCAGCTGCCCGCCCTGGAGCAGTGCTGGGTGAACATCTGGCAGCTGCTGGCCATACAATTAGCTGCATCACATGTTAATACTGCCCTCGGAAGCGTAACTCTGCAAAAGTGGGATAATGTCACACGTGGCCTCACCCCATGAGAGAGAGCGACTGGTATTTAAGCCTCAGCCAACTCTTTCCTGATAATTTCCTGTCATAACATCATCTCCCCGTTGTCCTCTCGTGCTTTTCCTGGGAAGCAAAGTGGAATAACCGGTCAGTAGACCGTCTGTCTCTCTTTATGCACTTGAAATGTAGGAAGGTGTGTGTATGTGCACATGCAACCAAGTGACAGGGTAGAGCTTTTTGGCTGAGGAGACATTTCTTGTCCCTCTTTGGCTGCTGGAAATGTTGGGAGATATTAATTTTATTTATTTTATTTCTTTATATTGATTAGCTGCCCCCCTTATGTCTACGGCATCTCGGGGCGGTTTACATGAGCCAAAAATCCATAAGAATAAAATTCAATAAAAATACTAAAACCACAACAGCATTTTAAAAACATCTTAAAACCCCCAGATTTACCCCCAACTACCCCACCCTCCCACCCTCCTTGCTGAAGGCCTGGGGAACAGCCAGGTCTTGCAGGCTCGGCGAAAAGCCAGCAGACCTGGGGCCAGGTGGGCTTCCTCTGGGAGGGAGTTCCAAAGTCGCAGCCTGACCACCAAGAATGCCCTCTCCATTGTGGTCCCCCATTTTACTTGGGGGACCTCCAGAAAGGCACCCCTGGTGGACCGAAGGGATCACTCTGAGGCGCGGAGGGTGAGGTGGTCCCTGAGGTATGAGGGGTCCAGACCATGCAGGGCTTTATAAGTCAACACTAACACCTTGAATCTTGCTCGGTACACTATAGGCAGCCAGTGTAGAGTACGGACCACAGGTGTTATGTGCTCCCACAGATAGGGATGTGCGAATGTGGTTTGGAAGTTCAGGGTTTGGCCTAAACTCAGGGTGTTCAGCCTAATCGCGAACACCCCGAATCTGAACCGACCCCCGCCTGAACTGAAAGAACAAAGTTTGGGTTCCGAGTGCGTTTGGAGGTGGGGTGGGACAGGGAGGAACCCAGTTTTCCCTCCCCCACCACGCTGCGTGGGTGGAAGGGGTTTCAGGGAGCACCTTCCCCCGCACCCTGCCCAGCCTGGGAATTTCTTTTTTAACCCCCCCCATCCCAGGGATCTCCCTACCTGGTGGTGCCAGGGCTCTAGCCCTGGGTCTGGCGGCGGCAGTGGCAGCGGTGGCAGGTCTGGTGGCAGTGGTGCTCCAGAGCGCTTCAGGCCACTACTAGGCCTTCCTGGCCAAACCAGAAGGCCTAGTAGCAGCCTGAAGTGCTCCAGAGCACTCCCGTCACTGCCACCACTGCTGCTGGACCCAGACCCCAACCTACCTGGTGGTGCCTGGACCCTGGCGCTGGATCCAGTGGCGGCAGCGGCGGCGGGTCTGGTGGCGGTGGCACTCCAGAGCACTTCAGCATCCTGTTCTTCCAGTTTGACCCAGAAGGCCAAGTAGCAGCCTGAAGTGCTCCGGAGCACCGCTATCACTGGACCTGCCGCCACTGCTGCCGCCATCACCGCCAGACCCAGGGCTGGAGCCCCAGCACCACCAGGTAGAGCGATCCCTGGGGTGGGGGGGTTAAAAAAAAAAATCCCAGGCTCGGCAGGGTGGGTGGGGGAGGTGCTCCCCGACACCCCTTCTACCTGCGCAGCCTGGAGCGGGGGAGGGAAAACTTGCCCCTTGCCTGAACGGGTTCGGCCCCCTTGAACGGATTTGGCCCAAACGGGCCGAACCAAATGGTTTCGGGTTTGGCCAAACCCCGAACAGGCCAAACCCCAAACCCCCAGGGGTTCGTGCATCCCTACTCGCCGACCCGTCCCTGTAAGGAGATGGGCCGCCGCATTCTGCACTAGCTGCAGCCTCCGAACCAGTGTCAAGGGAAGCCCCATGTAGAGCGCATTACAGTAGTCTAGCCTCGAGGTGATGAAGATGTGGGTGAGGGTCGCCAGATCGGGCCCGGAAATTCATGGACACAGCCTCTGCACTAGATACAACTGGCGAAAGGCGGCTTTAGCCACCACTTCCACCTGTTGATCCAGACGGAGGTCTGAGTCCAGAAGCACTCCCAGACTCTGAACCTGCTGGGCTACAGGAGGGCGGACACCCCCCCCTACAAAGGGGAGCCAGCACCTGCCTTGCCCTGCCCACCACCATCACCTCCGTCTTGTCAGGATTGAGCTTCAGTCTGCTCTGCCACATCCAATCTGAGCTAAGTGAAAGCAAATGAGATTTGTTTTTGGCTATAAAAGGAGCGATATCACCTTTTATGAAAATTTAGTGCCTACTTTTCTTTGGGTCTTCTTCCAAATTTAGTTACTATTGGTTGATAGGATCAAAAGTTACTTATAGGATGTGGGCACAGGCATATACACATACAAATGCTATTGAATCTAAACAATAAAATAACACACTCAAGTCCTAATTAGATTATCCTTTGGAAATAAGAAAGTGGACATAAATTCACATGAATCAATGTATGAAGCAGTTTTACTATTTGCTGCTTCTTGACTATTAGACTGAGGTGGAAAAAACACCTTAGCATCATCAAAATAATGTAAATTATCTTTAAGAACATAAGAACATAAGTAGTGTCATACTGGGTTAGACACTAACACTGGTCCATCAAGACCAGCATCCTGTTCTCGGACAGTGGCCAATCAGTGGTGCTGATTGGTGGTACTATAGCCTCATGCCCCTGTAATATGTGACTGTTATCAAAAGGTATAGCTATATTAAACTTTTGGGGAAAAAAAACCTACATTCAAATAATGTAATTATCAAGACTGCCTCAGAGTCTTGTGTAGAAGAGAACAACAAGACCAGCATCCTGTCTCCAATAGTGGCCAATCAGTGGCGCTGATCTCATGCCTCGCGGATCCTGGGTGTGCACCAGTTTGGAAACTGTCAAAATTCCCATGGCATGCTTGTGTGCGTACGTATGGGTGCACAGGGCATGGAATCAGTCCCACTGCCTCTTGGGAGGAGTATGCAACAGGTCACACTTGGCAATCTCAAATCCTAATTAGCCCGTGCCTGTATAAAATACTTTGACTTTGACTTAATTAGGTGTTGTTCCAGCCCCCAACAGTAAGAGGTTACAACCCCAAAACCTACTTGGCTAATAGCCATTAATGGACCTATCCTCCAAGAACTTATCCAAATCCCTTTTTAAAACTATGTACACTACCGGCCTTGACCACTTCCTCTGGCAGTAAGTTCCACAAATTAATTGTGCGCTGAGTGAAAAAAATAATTTCTCTTATTTGTTTTAAATCTGCTGCCAGTTAATTTCATGGCGTGTCCCTTCATTCTAGTACTGTTTGAGAGGGTAAATAACTGCTCCCATTTTTGTGATCCATACCACTCATAATTTTATAAACTTCTGTCAATACTCCTCTGTTGTCTCTTCTCCAAGCTGAAGAGCCCCAACCTATTAAGCCTCTCTTCATATGGGAGTTATTTGATACCAATGATCATATGGGAGTTATTCCATACCCTGTTTTGTTGCCGTTCTCTGTACCTTTTTTAGTTCTAATATGCCTTTTTTGAGATGGGACTACCAGAACCGGGCGATACAACACTCCAGGTGTGCTCAGTGCAAATTTAATAATTTGTAGTGAAGAAAAGAGTTAGGTCCAAGGTAGAAATACTTCACAATGCACGTGCAGATTGAAATATAATGTGTTTTACTCCATGTGTATTTTGTTAGCCTAGTTTCTTATGGAAAGATGTCCTGTGGGTGTATGTGGATATATTTTATGCCTATTGGCTGATTTTAACCAAACTTGGTGGAGGGGGAGAACACCCAATGGCAAGCAGGGGACCAAAATTTCATGAAAGTGCATCAAGAAAGGAGATATTAGGGATGGGCGAACAGAACCGAGTTCAGAAATTCGGTTCGGTTAGAAAATCGAGTTTGGTTCGGAAGTTCGGTTCGGTCGACCGAACTATTCGAGTTTGGTTTGAACTCTGAACTTCTGAACAGAGTTCAGAAATTCAAACCCCATTGAACTAAATGGAATATTATCTTATAGGGATGGGCGAACAGAACCGAGTTCGGAAATTTGGTTCGGTTTGAAAATCGAGTTTGGTTCGGTCGAGCGAACTGGTCGAGTTCAGTCCAAACTCCAAACTTCCGAACCGCGTTCACCCATCCCTAGGAGATATATATGTTCCTTTTTGTAGCTTCGCGATCCCATGCATTTACTTGTTTTGGAAGGCAGACTTCATCATTAGTTCAAGTGTTTGCTACACAAAACTACTGTTAAACTTAGCTAAGTTATGAATTCCAAACTTTGTATTAAAATAAAACCTTTCCTTCTCTGTAGACATCTCTACATACCCCTGGTGAATAAAGCTATCATAAAGAGAACAGCAACAGAACCTAACCCAGTTGCTCTGTTTTTTTCTCTTTCCCTAACTTCTCTTTTCACAATTTCTCCCCACACTGCATTTTTAAAATGTTGACATTGTGCTCTGGAAACAGATCCAGACACCAAGTTTGGGATAATATCCTGAGCTGTTTGGCCTCTTTTCTTCTTGCTGGCCACACTAGATCGTAAGATTTGCAACATGGAATCTGCCTTTGGCCAGGCTGTAAAGCCCGATTAACAGTATCAGTATGATACACTGTGAGCCAGTGTCATACCCTCACTGAAAGGTTGCAGACTTTCTCAGTGTTGTGTGATGTACGTTGGACAGTGTAGATGAATAACAGGTGATCTGATTAAAGTGTATTAAATTATGAATGGGATGGGGTAGAAATGGCAGTTCAGGACGTATGGTTCTTATTTAATAACGCAAGAACTAGAGAACGCTCAGTGAAAGTGAAGAGTGGAGACTTCAAAACTGAGAAAAGACATTTTTTTCTGTACTCAGGTGCAAGATTGTGGGGCTTCATTACCACAGTATGGGTTGAAGCAAAGAATTTATCAAGAGTCAAAATAGGGATTGGACATCTATAGGAAGGGCAAGATTATCAAGAGCTCATGAAATGAATGATTCCATGCTTTGGGAAGGGATATGAAAGTCATGCTTCAAGGCTTAAAACTTTGCAGCAGATAATCCTACACTTGAATACAGTGACACAATCAACCTTGCAAACATTGGGTACTGAACACTGTCAGGGATAACATACTGAATTAGACAGAGTATGATGAGTCTGATCCAGCATGGTGATTTCTATGAAGTCTAAATGCAGGAGTGCTAATATGCAATTGCGCAAGCCTTCAACCTGCCATTTATGGATTTATGTGCTTTTCTCTTCCCCCACTCTTTCCATGCAACTAGAGGAGAGTGACTGAAGCAGAGAAGTGATGTTTAGATTTAGGATTATGGCTGCAGTAAACTAGAGCCTGCTTATGTTAATATATTCTATGTATTATTTTTAAAAAAAGTTTACTGGATGAATAGCCATGAACTCTCTGGGTGGCCTTGGGCAAGTCATAATCTCTCTGCCTCAGTTCCCCATCTGTAAAATGGGAATGTGTGTGTGTGTATTCCCCTCCACCCTTGTCCATTTTAGATTGTAAGCTCAATGGGCAGGGACCTGTCTCCAGAAATCTGTGACTGTGAAGCGCTGTGTATGCCTAGTAGCACTATAGAAATGATGATGATTATTAGTAGTGCTGGTGTCTAAAGGTGGGAGGCACAAGAAACTCCTGAACTAATAAATAACCAGCCATGGTGTAAGCGCTGGTGCTCACTTGAAAGAATGGCAGGCTGCCTTCTAACCTTCTGAGCTGTAGGACCCACTACAAAGTATTTTATTTATTTAATTAATTAATATAGCACCAGCGGTGTACTGGCACTGTACAATCAGATGCTTCCCTTTCCTTGGCACAGCAAGTACTTCCCTCTTGTAAGGGGTGAGATGGGCTGCCATTCTAGGAATCACTGTACGTCCCTGAAGGAATGAGGCAGGGAAAACACAAACCACCAAAACCTGACCCTAACTATTCAGCTTCAGAGCCTGACTTCAATGAAAATAAGTCCTTGCCAATAGGGCTGAAGCGGCAGCAGCTGTTACCACTCCACCATTCCATTCCGAGAACTCGGCACTTAATGTGTTTTGCCGCCGACTTCCCCTCGATATTTCCGCGAATCCGCATTATCTGCTGCCAGTATCTGCAGATGCAGCATGTCTGCAGTTTGTGAATGCAAGTGGTTTTATGCCACCTTCCACCACTGAGCGCGAGTCCCTGACGCACCGTGATGCTGAATAATAGATCATTGAATGAATGAACTTAGGGTGATTCTGACTACCTGCTTCAGAGTCCGCTGCAGGGGCATTGCCACCATGGCGTGGGGCAGGTGGTGCATTTGCGCCCTTGTCCTGCCCTGGGAGGGGGCCAGCAGTGATCAGGGCTGACCCCAGGCATATGCAGCATCCACGGGAGCTGGGAGCCCTGCTCCCGAGTCCTGGAGGAGTCTCTCTTGCACCACCGGCACCGCCTTTTTAAACAGCTCAGTTGTAGCCCACAGTGCCGCTACATGGGTGGGGGAAGAGCCCCCCCCTCCCCTCCTTCGCAGCGAATGTTGTTGCCTTGTAAACAAAGTTCTTCTTTGAGGGGCTCCTTCCATTCTGACAAATGGGAGAGTACCAAGCCTAGAAAGAGGCGGTGGGGGAATTTTCTAACAAAATGACACTCCATGCAGGTTGGATCTACAGCCTGGGAAGGGGG
>QEPC01008451.1:1000535-1027975 GCA_003113815.1 Sphenodon punctatus | reverse complement strand
TTACATCGTACTTTATACTTCTAAACGTACATTTCTTTACATCAGTTCTACATACAATTTCCCCCCTTCTTTGGATTCAGCATTCCACTACCATTCCAGTGATCCATTACCATTTCAGTGATACCAAGTATGTCATAATTTCTGTGATTTCCAAGGTTACAATTACGTTGCTTGGTCACATGAAGATCATGTATGTTACATGTATTTTATTTTCATGAACCCTGTTACAGGGTCCCCAGGGCTGGCCATGTGCTGGCATTTGTCCACCCTGCTCTGCCACACTGGGTGTGTGTGGCTGGGCAAGGACTGGACCAGTTCCTGGGGTTGTGGGTGGTAACGGGTTAACAACCTCTTCTGCTGCTTCCCATTGCCATGGCTACCGGAACAAGTTGCAGGACCAGAGCATGGGGTCAGCATACCTGTCCGAATGTTCCTGATCTGGGACTCAGGGGGGAGGTGTGTTTGCTGCCTGCGCACTCAGTTTACCCTCCCGCCGAACTGTCTGTCTGAATGCAGCCAAACCCATTGGTGGGTGTAGCTCTGGTTTGGGTCACCCATATGCCTGCTCCCGGGCTCTGGCCCACTCCTGTCCATCTGAAAATATCCCCAGAGGGAAAGACCATGCTAAAGTGGAGCAGAGCAAATGGGACTCTCCCACTCCTTTCCAACATGGTAACACCCCCTTCAGAGCATCATGACATCATAATGTCCTGAAGGGGGCAGAACAATGTCAGAAGGGGTGAGAGAGCTTCTTCATCGCAACCGTTTCTGATGTGACCTGAACAAAGTTCCCCAGATTATCCAGGCACCCATAGATAGCCGAGGGAAATAGGGCCTTCACTGGAGATAATGGGTATTTTCAGATGTTAAGAGATCACTGTTCACCACACTGAATCACAGTGGAACTCGTGTGGTGGCAGCGATCTCATGAATGTCTATTTGCTCCCGGCCAGATGTTCACCACAGTGAACACCCGGCCGGGATCAAATTGACCACGGTTCTGGAGGTGAGGCTGGCCTCACCTCCAGAATTGTGGTTAGGTTGGCCACGTTCCGGAATGGGGTTGGCAATGGCCACAATGAATGTCTGCTTGCCAGCCCCGTCCCGGAATCGAGTCCCAACCATGGGACGGGATCAGGCGCAGCGGCCTGATTGGCTGCTGCGCCTGCCCATCTCCCTGAGGGCAGGTGGCCGTGGACACGTGGGGGGTGGGTGGGGATGAGCGGCCGCACGTCGCAGCCTCTCCCTATCCCTGATTTCCCCCCCCTGCGATCAGGCCTCCACATCTAAAGAATGACCGGTCTGATCACAGACCGGGGTCCGAGATGGATCCCAGTCTAGGGTTCAGTGTGGTGGACCGAAAGGCCTGTCACATCTGAAATTACCCAATGTCTCAATATACCCAGAGACTCCATGTCAAACCTGGAGAGCTGCTCTTCAGAAGGGAGTAGTGAGGAGGAGGTAGAGGATGTTTAAATACTTATGAGCTAGATGTTTTTTCATGTTTCTGGCGGAGCAACATGTCTTTTGGGGAAAGCCTGCAACAAAGTACATTTTCTCCAACTCTTACCATTTATTTTCACATTTGAGTAGCATTTCCCCCCCATTGGCAGTAAATCCTTAAGCTGAGCCATCCATTTATTACTGGCTGGCAGTAGTTCAGGCTTCCAGTCTAGAGTGATCTGTTTTTTAGCTGCCAATAGTGCAGTATTAACAAATCTGTTTTGATATTTATCTGTTGCAGTGTTTTTTGTTGTGTGAAGAATATAATGTTGCAGATGAATCATATTGGTATTTTTGCAATACCAGAAATGGCACTTAACACTTTCCTCCAACAGTTTACAAACAAAGGACAACTCCAGAGCAGGTGTCTAAGTGTTTCCCTAGGTATTTAGGAGATACGAGATACTCCTTACAGAAAAGAGGCAACACATTCTGGGAAAATTGTCTTTCCCCCCATTGTGTTCTATTGGGGTAACATGCCAATTCAATTCAATTTGAGTTTATTTGGCCGAGCCGATGGCTATAGCCTTAATTAAAAATTAATACAAAGTGGAGTACAAAACCCCAAAATTACCATACATTCCTTCAAAAATGAAAAATACAAATATAAATATTTCAAATAGAGAAGGTCCAACAATACATTACCAAAGACTAAAACAAATTTCACTTCTAAGAAACATGCCCTACGATCTTAATCCGATTGAGACATATCAGTCTTAATTTTACCTTCCAAAAATAGTTGCCTCATAGGGACCGCATAAACTAGAAATTTGGCCACTGACTGGAGGTAAGCTGGGTTGGTTAGGGCATAAATCAACAAACTATAAGCCGACCTGCCCGGATGGTTTTGTAAAAGGAGGTGCAGATATTTATCCCTCAGAGCATCGTACAGATGACACTCAAAAAAGACATGCTGAACAATTTCCACAACTATGCCCTCGAAGGGGCATAGTCTTTCTGGAAATTACCCTCCAGCACCCTAGAGGGCAAGGCATTGAGTCTCACACACATGACCAGGTATTTTGCCCTTGGGGAAATAGCCGAGCTCAGGTACACAGACATGCACCCTATCTCTGGTACCCAAAGATGGTAACCACTCCTTAAGAACACAATCAAGAGGTTTACTTTGAACATATTCCAAGGAGAACCCCAACTTCCCCAAATACTCTTCGACACTGATTGACCAGGATTCGACACTGATTGACGGTTCCACCATGGAGAACNATAGGGATGGGCGAACAGAACCGAGTTCGGAAATTTGGTTCGGTTTGAAAATCGAGTTTGGTTCGGTCGAGCGAACTGGTCGAGTTCAGTCCAAACTCCAAACTTCCGAACCGCGTTCACCCATCCCTAGGAGATATATATGTTCCTTTTTGTAGCTTCGCGATCCCATGCATTTACTTGTTTTGGAAGGCAGACTTCATCATTAGTTCAAGTGTTTTCTACACAAAACTACTGTTAAACTTAGCTAAGTTATGAATTCCAAACTTTGTATTAAAATAAAACCTTTCCTTCTCTGTAGACATCTCTACATACCCCTGGTGAATAAAGCTATCATAAAGAGAACAGCAACAGAACCTAACCCAGTTGCTCTGTTTTTTTCTCTTTCCCTAACTTCTCTTTTCACAATTTCTCCCCACACTGCATTTTTAAAATGTTGACATTGTGCTCTGGAAACAGATCCAGACACCAAGTTTGGGATAATATCCTGAGCTGTTTGGCCTCTTTTCTTCTTGCTGGCCACACTAGATCGTAAGATTTGCAACATGGAATCTGCCTTTGGCCAGGCTGTAAAGCCCGATTAACAGTATCAGTATGATACACTGTGAGCCAGTGTCATACCCTCACTGAAAGGTTGCAGACTTTCTCAGTGTTGTGTGATGTACGTTGGACAGTGTAGATGAATAACAGGTGATCTGATTAAAGTGTATTAAATTATGAATGGGATGGGGTAGAAATGGCAGTTCAGGACGTATGGTTCTTATTTAATAACGCAAGAACTAGAGAACGCTCAGTGAAAGTGAAGAGTGGAGACTTCAAAACTGAGAAAAGACATTTTTTTCTGTACTCAGGTGCAAGATTGTGAGGCTTCATTACCACAGTATGGGTTGAAGCAAAGAATTTATCAAGAGTCAAAATAGGGATTGGACATCTATAGGAAGGGCAAGATTATCAAGAGCTCATGAAATGAATGATTCCATGCTTTGGGAAGGGATATGAAAGTCATGCTTCAAGGCTTAAAACTTTGCAGCAGATAATCCTACACTTGAATACAGTGACACAATCAACCTTGCAAACATTGGGTACTGAACACTGTCAGGGATAACATACTGAATTAGACAGAGTATGATGAGTCTGATCCAGCATGGTGATTTCTATGAAGTCTAAATGCAGGAGTGCTAATATGCAATTGCGCAAGCCTTCAACCTGCCATTTATGGATTTATGTGCTTTTCTCTTCCCCCACTCTTTCCATGCAACTAGAGGAGAGTGACTGAAGCAGAGAAGTGATGTTTAGATTTAGGATTATGGCTGCAGTAAACTAGAGCCTGNAACTGCTGGGAGAGGGAGAGTTCTGAAAATGCCTGCTGACAGGATCAGTGGCTAGCTCAGAACGATATGGAGGGGGGAGGGCAATGACTTTTGTTACTTGCTGCGCCCGCCTTGCCACAAGCCCCATTGACTCCGTACAGCCTAGACCATGGCCATTTGCAGACTGCCAAGTCAGTGGTCTGAGGAAAAGAGGGATGGTGATTGGGCAGGTTGGCTGCTAGTCCAAGTCTCTCCAGCCCTGGTGCCAGGAAGTCTGCTCCTCAGCTTCCCCCACCCACCCCCGGGTCTGCCAGCCAGGGTTTTTCCCGCCCAAATGCCACTCGATCTCATCCAAACGTGGCCAAACTGTTTGGGGGTTTTGGTGTTCGGTTCGGGCGTTCGGTTCGGCCATCCAGACTGGCTGAGTTAGGGCCGAACCCCAAACGTCTGAACTGCATTTGCACATCCCTAGTAGCTAATAATAAGTTGCTTATCATTATGCATTTCAAATCAACAATTTATTGTCCCTACCAGGTAGACAGTGGGAATTCATCCCCGGAAGGGGGAAACACCTCTATTCCCATACATGGATTAATCCCTTCATATGATACTAGAAATGTGGAAGATAGATTTAGCCCAATTGTCAAACCTATCTTTTCCAGCTTTGCTTTTTGCACTTTCCCTGAATTACACCTGCTGCATCCTGTGACATAAACCTTGCATATGTTCACTAGGAAGGCAGGGGAAATGTTTTTTGGTATGTTGAACGTTTCATGTGAATGTGCCCTAAAACTGCTATCTACAAGCCATTTACCCAGAGTAAGTGGTCTGTGTATCATGGCCTATGTATGGGGCTGCGATCCCACAAGACAGCCTTTGGCGCTGCAGGAACCTGCATGAGTCAAATAACGTGCAGCTCACATCTCGTGGAAAAGGCGGAAATGCGGGTCTTTTGCCGGCAAGCAAGAGTGTTGGACAGAGTAGGATTTCAAGCATGCATGATGTCGGACAGAGTAGGATTTCACTACATGTTTGCCAGTGAAAGACCTGCACTTCCCCCTTTCCCATGAGATGGGAGCGATGCATCATTTGACTTGCACAAACTCCCATGTAGTCACAGACTGCGCATTCCATCTCGCGGAAAAGCAGCCTAACTTACTTTATTGGTATGAAATCTTCCTATTTTCCTCTGCTTTAACTATCTCCCTCTTTGAGTTTCACCTGTATGTCTTTACTGCATTTGCTACAGTAGACTTGCATATGGTGATTTCCCCAAGAGGGATGGATTAGGTCCCAGTGCTGCATGTTACTGTGTGTGTGCCCCTAACTCCTAATTTGTCACAGCAAGAATTAAGAGTGCCCAGGATCTTGCAGGACTGAACCTTATCTTTTTCCTTCATGTAATGTATCTCAAGACAGCCTCAGAGTCTTGTGAAGAAGAGAACATCATTTACGATAGAATAAGGTGTCCATTTTATGGAAAACATCCAGTGATAATAATTATGAGAGCTGCCTATCGGGTTGAATTTTGACATTAAAAACATAAATGAATTGTAGGAGAACTCTTTTTTTTAACCTGTCACAATGCCATTGTTAGTGCAGCTGTTGTACAGCACATCGAGTAGGTAAGTATGGTTGAGGGCTCTGCATATTTCTTTTTTGCAGTCAGAGAACAATTTGGGTTACAAATTGTGTAACCCTTGAGAAGAGTTCACTCGGTAACTGTTTTACACTTCTCTCTCCAGGATGCTGGTGACTTAATTAACCTACTTGTAGAAGTAGCAGCTAAAAGATACGTTTCACAATGCATCTACATCTCTTTTTCAGTCATCATATACTTAAATTGCAAATTCTCATGAACTGTAACCCAGTGTCTTATGGCTCTTGATTCTACATTTCCCTGTAGATCTTGTGTCTTCAAATGTGTCAGAGCTGTAGTATGTGGCTGTTATCAAAAGGTATAGCTATATTAAACTGCAGGGGAAAAAACTACATTCAAATAATGTTAAGGGTCTGATTTATGACCACAAAAGACAGAAAGCTAGGCTAGAAATGTGAAACTGCATCCTTAACTTGCCCTATTGTACAGAGGCATTGCAGCATTTTTGGCAGAATATATTATATCCACATGCACCTATGAACCTATTGTATTGCCTGCTGGGTGTATTTATTATAGATTGAAATAGCTACCAAAGCCTGGTGGTCACAGGACAGAACCCCAGAGAGCAGGGCATCTCTCTCCCTCCCACCCCCAATTTGAAACACTTGCTGCAAGCATATTATTGGAACTGAAGCAAAACCTACTACCTTTATTCTCTGGCCCTTTTTAAATGAGCTGTGGGGTGTGTGTGCAGTTTTGGTGGTGTGGGGGGCTGTGTACATGGGTGCACACCCATTTCCACCCACCTCCATGTATGGAGCAATTGCCATTTTGGCCAATTGCTCCATGCGTGGGCGATGAATGGAGGTGGGTGGGAATGTGCATGCACTCACCTGCTGTGGTGGTTACATGGGTGGCACCCATTCATGCCCATGCAGCGGACCTGTGTGGGCAGACGTGTCTGTCTCATGTAAAAAGGGCCTCTGTTGTTGTTTCCCTTGCTACAGGATAGAGAGATGGGGCAAAGGAGGCTTTATTGTGCCCACTGTTCTCTTAGCACAGCCTTGCAGCTTGTCTGACATATTTGGTTGATCCATGGGATAACAAGCCATGAGGTGCTGAGAATATGGGTTGGAGCTTCTCCGCAATCTCTTGGGTGCCCAAAGAACCTCCTCATGCTGGAGGTATTTTCTGAGGACCTTTCCCTCACCTTTTATTTATTTATATTAAATTTCTGCCCCACCCTTCCCCTAAGACTGAGTGCGGTTTACATAAACCTCCATTAAAAATATTATTAAAAAACCCACCCTCACCCCTAAACCCTCCCACCTCACCCCTTAACCCTGCCTACCAAATGCTTTGCTAAAGAGGAAAGTTTTACACTGCCTCTGGAAAACGCTCAGCACAGGCTAGGGCCTTGATGGATCTCCAGGGGAAGGGCGTTCCATAATATAGGGGCAGCCAGCCACTGAGAACACCTCTCTGCAGTCTCTTGTTGTACAAACAAGATTAGCAGGTGGTACCCGCAGGAGAGTGCTCCCGGCCAACCGCAGGGGTCACAGTGGAGCATAGAAGGACAGGAAGTCTCTCAGATATTTATTTAAATTTATTTAAATTTAAATTTTCACCCCTCCCTACCCAGATGGCTCAGGGCAACTGAGATATGTGGGGCCCAGGCTGTTTAGGGCTTTAAAGGTCAGAACCAGCACCTTGAATTGTGCCCAGAAAGCTATAGGGAGCCAGTGCAGATTACAGAGCACAGGTGTAATGTCCTCACGGTGACCCACATCTAGGAACCAGGCCACCACATTCTGCACCAGCTGTAGCTTCTGGATAGTCACCAAGAGTAGCCCCACATAGAGTGCACTACAGTAGTCTAGCCTCGAGGTGCTGAAAACATGGATGATGGTGGATAGATCAGAGTCAGAAAAAAGTGGATGCAGCCTCCTCACCAGATGAAGTTGGTCCCCTTCTATGGACCCTTTATTTTGTTATATAAAACCAAGGGGCTGGAATACAAAGATAACTGTGCCTAGTACGTCTCTGCTACATGGCAGTTTGAGTGACAAGACTCTTTAAGCACATTATTCTCAAAGCAGTTCTCCTTGCAGTAGTGGCCCAAGGGAATAGTGGAGTAGGGGTAGATGGAGCATGATTCCATTGGCTGAAAACCCCACATGGCCTTGTGGCAAAGGCCAAAGAAGCCAATCCTGCCCAAAGACTTCAAGACTGGCATAGGCTGTCTACAGATACTAGTCTTCCTGCCTCTTGTCCTATTACTGGAGAAAGTAATAGTGTACGTTCTGCCCTCCACAATTCCTACATGAAAAATGGTTTTGTTCTAGGCTTTGGGCTTGACATATTCTTCAACTACATTGCAAAACACAAGTGTGTATAGGACCAATACAACTCTCAGTGAAGCCACTGGGAATTGAAGGCTGTTTTTAAACAACCATGCAGGTCCGCCCATCCCACATGTATCCAAACATGCATGTGAAGGCAGCATGTGTGTGTGTGTGTTCGCGCACACTCCTGTGACCCATGAACTACCCACACCCATGGCCACTCATGGAGCATTTGGGGAAAATCCAGACTTCTCCGTGCGGGGGAAGGCTAAAATGTGCGTTGGTAGGGGAATACACGCATTCCTGGCCACACAGGGCCTTTCCTTAGGCCTGTTCTGACTTTACATGCTTGAGAAAGGGTACTGTGTGACCTGAAAGCGTGTGTACTCTTGCCTGCAGGAGGTGGCTCAGTTAAAGATATCATCTGAACTCCTTAGCCTACATATGTATTAACACCATTCTTACAAATACTTTCACCTAACGAGTTTCAAATCATTTACACAGGTAGGATATTTTTTTTATATTTAGCTAAATGGAAATCATTTTCTTTTATGTTGATCATCTAGAAACATCTTATATTACACTATATTTATTTAGGACTTCAATTTTCAAGGTGATGAGCTGAATCCCTGCACTCCCATTGATTTGAATGGGAACTGAAGAAGCAAAACCCCTTGCGGGCTTAGTCCCTTTAATACTTAATAGATTCAAGTGAAGGTTTTCCTACTGACAAACTTCTTTTTTTCCTCTAGAATTGTGCGCTTCTAATCGGTTCAATGCGGATGAAACCATTACTACTTCACTCTTCAGAAACTCTTTATGATTCCTAATTAAAGCCTTTGTCTGAACACAAAATAATTAATACATAAAATGAAGCATAGGGAAAGAATCAACTGTGAAACTAGTTACTCGCTTGTATATTTAAACAATATTTAATCATTAGAGTAACACAGTGCTTGCACTTTTGGAAAGAAAACAAGCCTTATACTTCATGTTTATTTAACACTTTGACTAGTTCATTCTTGGAGGTATGAAATGAGGCTTATAGAGTGCCAGAGTAGTAAATCATACGTTCTGAAAATTACTGGGTCTTAAACAGTAGTGTCATTTTAAACTTAAGCAGTTCAGTGGTGCACCGGCATATAAAACTGACCTCTTATACCAACATCTACTGTTTACGTTGAAAGGCGAGTAAAGGAAATAAAAGCAAGACATAAAATACAGTGCAGTGGGGATGTCATTTCATCTGGTTTTCGCCTGAACTCTGAAGATACTGATGGACAGCAAAATTTTTATGCAGCTAAGGACATGCTATACATTACATGGTTTGGCTACTTGTGTGTGTTGGGTTTATTCCTGGATAGATGAAGACCTACACACACATGAATTGGGTGAATACAGTACCAGTTTTCTGAACTTTCCAAGCATGCAGTCTTACAGACACAAACTAAATTAGTGTATGATAATCTCAGCCATCTGTAATGTTTATTAAGCTCCCAATTCTTCAGTTTTTACTCAGGCAAAAATAACTTTGCCTCCAAGAAACTTTTGCCTAATAACTGTGCAGGACTGAGATTCTAATCCTCAAACACGCTGCCAGCATATGCCCTGCAAAGTTGATTCTGCAGTGATCTTCTATATGGTGCTTTGCAAATATTGATATATTAAGCTTTGTAACATGCTTCTCATATAGATGAATTATTTCCATTTTACAGATGGAGAGACTGAAAGAAAGACATGTGGTTTACCTAAATGCACCGGAAAACTAGTGATAATTGAAGATCCACTCTTAGGCCCTTTTTACACGGGGTGTAATGGGTGTTCATGCGTGGGTGAGTCTTGTTTGAACCACGCCACGACTGGGTGTGTGGGGCATGTGCGTGTGTGCATGTTCCTGTGCACATGCATGCATCTCCATCTACACCCATCCCCCATGTACGGAGGTACCAGACAAAACAGAGGTGCCTCCGCGCATGGGTGATGGGTGGCAGTGGGGAGAGGTCGGTGTGTGCTGGCGTGCGCCCACCAGAACTTCCTGCCCACGCAGCGCACATGGATCACGGCGCACACTGACCCACCCATGTAAAAAGGGCCACTGTCTACTAAACCAAGTGGTTGAGCTGTATAGACCAGAGAGCTTGTGGCTGCCGTGTTGGTCCCGAGTGACAGAGGTGAAGACAAAGTAGTTCGGATGATATTCAAACAAAGTAGTTCAAGAGAAGGGTGATAAATGAACCATAGTAACAGAAGGTGAGAGCAGGGGGAGATAAGCAAAACAAAGGGGAAGAGTGCAAAGGGAGGGTGGGGTGCATTAGAAGATACAGGAAGGTAGTGAGTGAATAAGCACTAGAAAAAGGTGTGAGTAGAGCTGAAAATAAGCAAAGCACATTGTAACAGACAATGGCAACAGAAGGAGGTCACTCTTCCCCTTTGTATTGCTTATCTCCCCCTGTTCTCACCTTCTGTTACTATGGTTCATTTATCACCCTTCTCTCCTCCCTCCCCCCACCTCCTCTGCTACATGGTATACAGCCACTGTACTTTGCTCAAATATTCTGTTCTGCCTCCTACTTGCCTGAGGAACGACCCTGTGAAGTCCGAAAGCTTGTACATTTCCACCAACAATAGTTCAGGGGCGTAGCTAGGGTAGAATGGGTCCCAGGCCAAGAAGTCAAGATGGCCCCCCTCTTTGTGTCCTGTTGGCGGGCCTAGGGGCGCAACTATCAAACGCACAAGACAATCAAAATGCAGTCATCCTATTAAGCGCATTATGTCGTGAAAAGGGACATATATATATAACCAGTTCAGGTGTGCCCCCATAATCAATTCACACTTCACCCACCCCATAACCAGTGCATTTGTGCCCCCGCCCCCCATATAATCAATTCACGCTGCCCCCCACCCATAACTATTTCATTTTCACCCCTGGGGAAGCATGAATTGATTATATGGCGGGTGCAAATGAACTGGTTATGGGGTGGGGGTTTAAAGACAGTATTCCTGTTAGCAATAACTTAATTAAAGTGGTGTTAGTGAAATAGCAGCCATAATAATCTCAGATCAATATTTGCAGATTTTCCAAGATAGACTAGATATTGTTTTACATCCTAAATTCCTAAGATTGTATAAGTAAGACAGATGTGAGAATGTGGCCCTTTTTACATGGGCGTCTCCCACCCATGAACACACAGATTTCTGCGTTTTCAAGGGTGGGGGAGCCCTGTGCGAACAATGTGGCGCGCGAGCCCGCAGTGAGTGGGGTTATGTGCACGCGCCCACCTAACACACATCCCCACTCACCCCCCACTCGTCCCCACACATGGGGAAAACGGCGGTTGCTTCATGGGTGCGGATGAGTGCGGGGTGAGTGGGGATGTGTATGTGGCCATGTGCACACCCCACCCATGCAACAGCATGCCCATGGACCTCCCACCTGGCGGAGCCATGTAAAAACTGCCTGTGAGGAGCCACTCAAGGAAGAACAGAAGGTTGCTGCCTTGTAAACAAGGTTCTTTGAGATGGCTCCTAACATTCTCACAACACCCACCCTTCCAGCCCCACATGGAATTTTTCTATATTTCTAGAAAGGGTTGGAAGGAACTGTCGTTTGGTGGGGGACAGCACTTTTTTATACTAGAAGCACTCGAGACCATCATGTGGTCTATTATTTTAAATATGGTGAGTATATACAACCCAGTTGTGAGAATGTTCGCAGCCATCTTGAAGAACCTTCTTTACAAGGTAACAACCTGATCAGGCACATGGGGAGGAGCTGTTTGTAAATAAACAGCTTTATCTCCCAGTCCCATCTTTTCCTGGTGTCCTGCTGCTGCTGCAGCTGCTGCAGCAGCTCTTCTAGCAGGCAGAGGCAGGTGAGGGATGGGGACCCACCCATGATGTGGGGGTGCCCTGCACCCAGGTCTCCTCCAGCCCAGCCCTGCCCAGCCCAGGTGTGGGGCTTCCCCCACAGGGTCAGGCAGTGGCCCTCTGGCCCCCGACTTTATGCCGGGTTTGCTCAATGGACGCTATGCCCCTGCAATAGTTGGTCAATAAAAGATAACATTCAAACTGTTTGGGGCATTTTCAGACAAGACACGCCCCACCCACTACCTACCCACCTCCCACCCACCATACATGCTACAGGGCACCCACATGGCAACACTGCAGCCCTGCAACATGGTCTCTTTTCAAATGGATGCCCCCCATCACCCACATGTGCATGTGTGTGCGTGTGTCCATTTGAACGCCGCGGCAGGTGTGGGGAGGGATGGGAGGCATCCATGCGAATGCTGTGACTGATGTGTGAGTGTGGGTGTGCACTCCCATTCTCCACCCATCACCCATGTACAGAGCAAAGGACGCCAATGCTGGATGCTTTGTGTGTGGAGATGAGTGGAGGTGGGTGCGGGTCTGTGAGAACACAGCCCCATGTACCGCCCACCACCGTCCCACCTACCCATCCCTCTACACCCCCGCTCTCATTTGAAAAGGACCACGTATAATGGGTGGGTAGTGGGTGGACAGTGTCTTGTCTGAAAATGCCCTTTGTCCTCTATAGACTAGGAAGAGTTGGCCTTTTTGCTTCTTGGCCCCATTAAAACTTGTGGGCATGGGCTAGTTATCAGTTTCCTTTCCTTCCACACTGCAGATGAAGCCATTACTACTTCACTCTTCACAAACTCTGATGGGCAGCATCAAGTAAAACTTCCTTTCAAGTCAAGGGTCTTTAAGTACGGATGATAGTATTTGCACGAGGTGAAAATGCTGTTTCCTTTCTGCCTGTGCTTCTGCAAGCACAACATGAGCTAAACGTACAGAGGTCACGGTCTCAATTTGAAAGAGAGCCTAGAAGAGCCTGTTTGTTAGAATTTAATTCTCTGATGAATAGATCATTGCAACTCCAATTATTAATCTTCAGCAACATGACCCTTCAATTAACTGTAATAACTGTGTTGTGGACTATCAAGAACCTGCATTATTAATAAACAGATAGGGTTAATATTGGTTCATTTAATTTTATTGTCCCTGATATTTATCACTCCGAGTATGACTTTCTAGTTAATAATACAAAATCATGCAGCATTCACTTTTGATTAATGTGTGAAGTTCAGACAGAATTTGTTAAACAAACATTTATTATGTGTGGTGCATTATTAATTAATAAAGAATTTTCCTCAGCTTCATGGCCTATATGCAAATGGTTTTGATATGGTGAAAATTCTTGTTGTACAAGGAATCTTCATATTACAAATAGGAGAAGTGAATAAATCTTGTTTTGGTGTGTGCGTGTGTTTGTATATAGTGATGTAGTCTTATTTATGAGGGGAAAGGTTGAGTTTGGTAATGTTTTATATGATTTACCCTGAAGAAATCAAAACTACAATATACAACACTGATCGGAAAAAAAAAAATCTGCACACCCAAATTCTCACTTAGGGTAGAATTGAGGACCTTTTCACAAGGACTGCACACCCCCACGTGTGTGGGAGAGGGGGGTGTCATGGGTTTGGGTGTCTGCACCCCCACTTCACTGGGTTTGAGTGTCTCAGTTTCCCTTGCACACAGTTCTCTTGAATCAGTTCTCTCTCTGGCTAATTTAAGTGTGCCACAATGAAACTCCTTTGTCACACAAGGGCCCGATCCTTCCTGTTTACAGACACTTTACTCTCTGGGTTCGCAAGAGCTTGGGCCTCTTGTTCCTCACTTGTGTTCCAATATTTGACACCACCACTTCTTTATAAAGTAAGAAGTAAGTTTATTTATTACATAAACAAGATAGTTGAAACAGAGTGGTCTAGAAATAAAAGATAAGCATAACGCATTCCTAACTTATACTGATTGAGTTCCTAAAGTAGGCATCTTACCTAGCAAGGTTCAGAAGTTCTGGTTCCTTAGTCATATAGGCAATGACTGGGCCCTGACTTAGAGATCAATCCTGTCTCTCAGTTCATGCTGTCCCCAGCCTGCTGTAGCCAGGCTGGTCCTTTTCGTATACAGATGTTCTCTCCAAGCTTTGCAAGCAAAAGTCTCTTACCTCTGGGATCTCTCTCCTTATATCTCCTGGAGGAAACTCCTAGTCAGTTCTCCAGGCTTCTAGAATTCCCTTTGTTCTCTCATCAGGTTTTTCTGTCTTTCTGCCCGTAGTCAATGGCTACCTGCATTAGCATTGTTAATGTCTCTGGCCATTCGTCTGGCCCCAATACACATTTTGGTATCTCTTTGTATTTTCTGTAGGCCGGTGATGTGTAAGAGCCCTAATTCGAGTTGTATAGTTCTCAGAGTCAACATTACAAACATGTGGAACCTTTGACATTACACAGTGTACATGTATAGTAACATTACATACATATGAAACCCTTGGCACCACACATTTACCAAACATGTAGTCCCGTGTTACACGTGTGTGACCCCATGTTTCTCCATGACAGGGGGCATCCTTGTGATCGCCACAGTGGGTGGGTGGCGGTGCGTGCATGCTCCTGTGCTCCACCACCTCCACCCATCACCCATACACGGAGCAATGGGCGCCAATGGTGGATGCTCCGTGCGTGGAGATTGGTGGAGGTGGGTAGGGGGGGTCTGTGGAAACACACCCCTATATACCGCCCACCCACCGCGCCACCCATCCATCCCCCCATGCACCCATGTCCATTTGAAAAGGGCCAAAGTCTCCAGTATGGGTCACATAGGCAATTTTTGCATGGACGCAACCCACCCACCCCCACTGGGTGTGCGGTCAGGTATGTGATGGTGGTGGTGCGTCTGTGTGTATGCTACAGTGGTGGGGGGGATGGGTGTTTTCCCAGGGGAACACCATGGACGGTGGGTGGAGGTGGGTGGGTGCTCCCAGCACACATCCATCTCTATCCATCACCCACCCACGAAGCCATCTGACACAGGCCCTTTTCACACAGACACTCTAACACTGATCAAATGGGTGTTACATTTTATTATACAAGTTGCAGGGCTGCAGGTGTGCTCTATGGGTGCCCTGCAACATGTATAATACAATGTAACACCCATTTGATCAGTGTTAGAGTGTCTGTGTGAAGAGGGCCAAAACAGAGATGGCTCCATGGGTGGAGATGGGTGAATGCCCGTGGGAAAGGGAGCACACCCACTTCCATCCATCACCGGTGCACATCCAGCCCACCACCTAGCGGCGCCATGTGAAAACTGCCATAGTGTCATTAGAGCTCTTATCGGGGCCAGTCTTATCAGCGCATTGGCACCCTATGCAGCCCTGCAACATGTATGATGGGTGGGTGATGGGTGGGTAATGGGAGAGGAGCCACTTGTCTAAAAATTTAACACACCCTGACAACATTGCCATCTCTTGTGAATTTCTCATGAGAGAGTTGATTTCTAAGCCTCACTTTCAGTTTTGTGCTTTGTGTCACTAATCTCCTGAGATCAGGAGGCTCGGTGGGAAGCGGGCAATGGGAAACGCGGCATGGGAGAGTCCGTCAGCTGCCCCGCTCTGCCTTTGAGGATTCAGCAGCAGTAGCAGCATGGTACAGTGAGAAGGCCTGCCCCTAGGGGTGTCGTTAGGCTTGGGCTTCAGCCGCAAATCTTTTCCCCAGAGCCCCGAATCCTGCACTGCCTTGCCTGATCAGCAACTTTGTTGGGTGTCTCTGTGCCCCTCCTTGACTCTGGGGAAGGAGAAGGCAGGAGGCACAGCAGGCGGAGCAGTCTCTCTCCCTATTATTAATTATTAATTATTATTATTATTATAAGCATTTATATAGCACCAGCGATGTACCTGGTGCTTTACAAAGAATAAGATAGACACGGTCCCTGCCCGAGAGCTTACAATCTAATCTACTAGTGCTGCCGGGTCCCATGTTATTGCTGCTGCTGAGCTTTTAGTTGGTTTATGTTTGAAAAAATAGCAACTCATGATTTATATACCAAATGTCTGGATTTTGAAGAGTTTATCTCTTGATTTATGTGGTGGTGGGGCTGGCAACACTGGCCTTACCACAGGGTGATCCGAGAAGATTGCCCTGGGCCCCGTTATTTTTCTTATTTCTGCGGGCACTATTTTGCAATATTCTTATTTTGAAATATCCAGTTTCTAAATTAGATTTACAAATGTATAAGTTACGCAGACTCTTCTGTTTCTTCTTCGTCATAAAGCCACACTTCAAGGCCATAAACCACTTACTCCAGAGTAGTCCTATTGGAGCCTGAAGGGCACTACAGTGGGAATACTCAGGAATAAGTGCTTTCTGGATTGCGGCCCAAATGTGTGAAAAAGTTGTGGAGAGAGTTTTTCATTCCAACAAGAATTTGGCAAAGTGTTATCAATTTTGACCTCTTGAGTGTCCTGACTTTGGGTCTTTTTAGAAAAGTGCCTCCCCGCCCATTACTTACCCATCATGCATGTTGCAGGGCTGCGTATGGCACCAATGCAGCCCTGCAATCTGCATAATGGGTATGTGCTGAGTGGGTAATGGGCAGGGAGGTGCTTGTCTAAAAACACCCTTTGAATTGTTTTTGTTTTTTTAAAAAAAGGATTGTGTGTTATTGTTTCATCAGCCAGGGTTCTTCCTTGGCGAAGGAGATTGTTATTATTTGAGCTGAGCTGTGTCAATTATGTAGTGATGGTGGGTTTATTATGTGAATGAGACCCATCAGAAACCAAGCAAAATCTGTCAAGATGATTTCATTTTGTATTTCTTGTAGTAATGTGATTAGAGCAATGTTCATCCTCTCTCCTCTGGGTGAATTCAAGCCAGGGTCCTGAAGCTGAAAGGCCAGCACCTAATTTTGTGAGCAGTCTCACCGATGAAATATTCCATTATTTAAAAATTATTATTTTTTTTTTGATGAATGATCTGTCAACAATGGATGAAGTTAACATTTCTTTTGGTCAATAAAGTAAATATTGAGGTTACAAGCTAAACAGTGCCTAAGTTAGCAAAACTACTGCATACTTCAGTGTTCGTTCAATTCAAAAACGTCTGCTTTAACTAGTTTCAGCGTAGCTGTTAGAGTTTTCATCCATAATATATGAACAGTTTGTAAGAATTTCCTCTCTGTGTGTGAAACATATTTAATGTTAACATTCTCAAATTGGAGTTAGTTATAAATAATGCACTAATAGATGTGAAAGGGTGTAAATGATTTCTTTGTTTCTACCTGTAAAGGTTGTTGATTTTTTAAAAACAAATTATATATATATTGTGGTGGTATACAGGCTCAGAACATTTTCATCAAAGTGGTATGTGGTTCTTTGTCCCTCCTTATGTAAATTAAAAATCTTTAGCCAGTTCTGTGTCAAAAATAAATAGTTGAAAGAGCTTGCAGACAACATTTATTTTGTATGTACATTAATGGGCACTTCCATTTTTCCTGGAGGCTAGAATCCACTTTGAAATTCATGTTTGATAAATTCCCTGGCTTTCCAAGTAATTTAGCTGTCTATAGGGCTGTTGATCCTTTGAGTGTATTGCTGAACCATTGGGACTTGAGCACCACATCTGCATATCCAAGTTCAAATATATACTCAAGATGATTGGTTTAAACTTTAAGTTGTTGATCTTATTCCTGATAGATTCGTTAGATTGTCTCCCATTTCATTTCTAAAGTCTGTGCCTAATCCGTAAATACCCCCTTCTTAAATATATCTTCGCAAAAATTCACTGATTGAGTTAGTAAAACAGTCATTTTGTAAGCATAGTGTGAAATTAATATTCAGCATGGTATAATGATCTTAAAAGAAAAAAATGCAGTTTGATAATGTGTGTATGAATTAGAATTTGAACTGGGCACTTCCAGCACAGTCACTGTATTATGCCAATGTGCTATTTTTCAAAATACGGGAAGAGTTTAAATTTCTTGACCGGTCAACACCTCACTGGAAAATAAATGAATAGACATTGAAATCAACTTACGTAGCCTCCAGACTGATATTTCTGTCTCTTTTCTGCTCAGTCTTTATTTGTAGGAGGCTCATAGAGTCAGCAACTGTTGACAGTGGCAGAAGCTGGTTTGAGGCATATAGTTTCTACTCATTCTTTCAAAGGGATGAACAAAACAGCAGATGTAGTGGAAAGATTTACACAGTAATAGAAGCCCTCCGAGCTCCAGAAAGAAACAGCTGTCTACAAGTTCCAACCAGACTTATCTCAAATATAAACTGTCTTGAGCTCTCGCAGCCCTTAGCCATTCCCTTCCCATCACATGGTTCCTTCTGTTCTCTAATATGTGCATATTCTGACGAGGTTGTACTGTAGTGTTTGATGGAAAACTGGATTGTTTCTCCTTGTCCAGCCGCCATAGAGCAACCAAAGAAGATGATCTCCTGAGGTCAGTAGGGTTGGTTGCCCATTTTTATTCGACCATTTTTGCTTATGCATCGTTGAGCACTGAGAGATGCATCCATCTCATGAACAAATGAGGACAGCTGATATTTATTTTGTTTAATTTATACTTTTAGTATATTTTTGTCTAATATACTTGTTTCTCTTGTAGAGAGCTACATCAGGCTACATCTTTTCTGCTCAGTCTTTATTTATGGTAGGCTCATAGAGTTCAGAAACTGTTGGTTGTCCATTTTTATTCAACCATTCTTGCTTATGCATCTTTTGAGTCTATTTGAAGTCTATTTGAAATAAACTTCCCATCCATTTTGAATGGAAATTATTCAAAAAGTTTTAAAAACTGCCAAAATTCTCATTTCATTTCTGAAATTAGCTGTCTGGTATTTAATTAAACTTTCACTAAAAGAAGGCTTTAACTGGGATAAGGAACAATTTTATGGTGCTCTTGTTTGGGTTAGAGTTCTCTAACCGAGTTTCTCCCTTTCGTTCTCTTAGTCCTTGATTCTCTTAAAGTGGAAAATATGAGCATGTAGAGCAGAGAAGGAGAACCTCAGGTCTTGGGACCAAATTTATTTGGCCCTTTTCCTGTTCCTAGGTTTGGCCCCTGGATCCAGTTCCTACACACAAGCACTGAAAGACTTGAGCTCAGGGTAAGGGAGCAGAGATGCAGGCATACATACAAAAGGAGGGGACAGATCCACAGCACAGATCCATGATTCTAGGGACCCTCCTCTTCCTGAACATACTCCTTATGCAACCCTATCCCAACTTCTAGGTAGCCCTCAGAGCTTGTACTAATTTTCAAACTGGCTACTGGGAGAATGAAGCACTTCTTTTTAACTTTTTTCAGATCAAGTGTCTATTGAACAACATTTTGATCTTGCTTCCCTCTTTTAATAAAATTCTTCTGCATGGCCTGTTGAGGTAAGACAGTTACTTCCTCATTTTAGCTTATAAAACCAATCTTACAGGTGCTATCAGGATTCAGATTTATAGTCTCTAGGGCCACATTTGAATAGAGGTTTTTGTTGTTGTTTTGCTTGTGTTAAAGCGAAATATTGGTGTTACATTCATACTTTACCATGGAGGTTTAAGGAAGCAATTTTATTAGCAGTGAAATAAAAGTATTAGGAAAATAAATGTCTGTTTCTGGGTGCTAAGAAATGTGATGGCTGCTCACTTAGGCCTGCTTTGGCCTGAAGGCCACTGTCACGTTTGTTGGGGGCAATCCAAATGTTTGCCCCGGGGTTC
The DNA here is from genome assembly GCA_003113815.1 of Sphenodon punctatus. Classification (NCBI taxonomy): domain Eukaryota; kingdom Metazoa; phylum Chordata; class Lepidosauria; order Sphenodontia; family Sphenodontidae; genus Sphenodon; species Sphenodon punctatus. The sequence continues at coordinate 1,008,417 of QEPC01008451.1, read as the reverse complement.
TCTCAGGCGTGTTGGTGGCTAGCTTGGGCTGTGATCCTGGAGACCTCTGGGATCACAGCCTGGGCTAACTGCTAACATACCCAGGAAATGGCCTGTTGGATTGAATTGGGCTATCATGTGTGGTAACCCGGTCCGGAGTAGCCACCATAACTGGCAGCCATGGCTGCCCATCATGGGGGGAATGGAGGGCCGCTGGTTGCAGCAGTGGGGCCGGCCGCACATTCATGTGACTCCCCCCGCTAACCTGGCTGTGTGAACATTTGTTCTGTGGCTGCACCTGATCCTGATCGGGTTGCTAGCGGCTTCCCAGTACAGAGCGGTTTGTGATGGCGACGCTCCGCCATCACTTGTATTTTCACCCTTTGTGATATAGACTACCCTTGTGCACTTTTCTCAGTAGTAATGCAGACCTCTTGAAGTCTCTCCCCCCCCCCCTTTTTATGGATCATGATGTAAATTTCAGTGCAGATCAGTTTTTTAAGGGGAAAAAAGTTAAACGACCATTTCAGAAGCTGTTGATTTAACTGAATTATGTGTAGAAATAATGAGTACTCCACTCATTTCGTGTTTTACTTCATATGAATGGAAGTTTGCTTAAAAGAAGCACGAATCTGTGCAATATCTTAGTCACCCTTGGCCTTTAGCACCTCTGTGATGCACAAAGCCAGCTCATCCTGAAGTGCTAGAGCGGAAATCTGAATTTAGCCTTGTTCACGCCTGCTCCCCCTCCCTTCCACTTTAATGGGAGTTGAAGTTATCGAGTGAGGCTTAATTCACCTTTGCTTGGCCAAGTGGTAAGCCCAGCCCCTTTCACTTCCTTCTCCAGAGTGGAGCCATAATAGTGTTGGCTGAGCAGGGCCTTAAAAAGTAGAGGACTGTTCCTATCGTAGCTCCCCACAGTCAAGAGCGAAAGGAGGAGAATGTGCTCTTACTCACTGAAAGAATGAGTCCAAGAGGGGCATAGCACAGCTGTATGTGTGTGCGCGCAAGTGTGAGTGGGTGTAAGAATGCAATAGCAGTGTCTATTTAAGGACCTTTTCTAATGGACTTGGGGTCCTGCGAATGCGTGGGGTGTGTGTGTGTGCATGGTGGGTGGAGATGGGTGTGGGGCTGTTCCCACAGGCACAAACCCATCTCCATCCACCTCAATTCATCTCTATGCACGGAGGCACCTCCGTTTCCCCCAATACCTTCATGTGTGGGTGATGGGTGGAGTGCGGGCACACGCATGCACCTCCACTCATCTGCTGCAGCATTCCCACAGACACTCTCCATCCATGTTTGTTATGTAAATAAGGGATTTCCATTAGGGCTGCAAGGCCAACAGCTCTTTCAGCATGGTGTGATAGAGAGTAGTGGAAGTCCTCTACTTCCGCCATTCCACTACTTTCATTCAGCTACTTCTGCCGGCACTTTCTGACATGCATTCACGGTGCGAAGTAGAGTAACGATGTTTCTTCCGATACTTTCAGAGATTATTCTGACACTTTCCGATAATTCCTATGTCACAAAGTGAAGGGCATGGAATTAGCAGAATGCCAGTGGAAAAGCTGCAGAAAGTCGCGGGCAATTCCGAAATGGCAAAATGAATAGCGGCGTGGAAAAAGGAGTTGTGCACCCTTAAAATAAGGAGCATCTGCCCTGAAAATAAGGGTCACCTGGCAACCCTATGGTTTTCTCATCTCCGTTTGTCACTATAAGAGACCCTCCTGAAATTGACTGTCATTACCTTGCACCCAGGGATAAAAAATAGATGACTGTTCTTCTGTGATGACTCTGTGTTTCCAGAGATTTTTTAAATACCAGTTTTAATCATATTTTGTGCAAACCCTTATGGGAAGCGGGAGGGTTGGAGTCAGGATCCAGAAACAACAGCTGAAATGCAGAGCTAAGCCAGAAAACAAGGTCCAGTGCAAGGGCAGAGCTGGCGATAAAAATGGAGCATGGCAGGAGCAAGGCAAAGGCCAGCCGGACAGTGACACTGAGGGTTCCCTCCACACTAGGAATTGCTGTGTTGCCAAGACACTTCCCACTTCCTGTGTGGACCTTATATCGGTTGATGCGACCAGTGGCCACACAAGTTGAGGCTGACTAATATGGAGCAGATGATTTCTGGGGGAAAGTTCTCAATTTTCTTGCCTGATTTCAAGTCGCAGGTAGAGAAATGGTAGGAAATCTGCCTTGGGTTCTGCACACCTGGGTTTGAATCTGGCTTCTGAACATGCCACTGTCTCCTGTAAAAGTCTTTTTCATATTGACCTAAAGTCACAGACTTAAGTTTACCCTGGAACTATAACAACCAATGAATGATATTGTAGAACGGGCATGCCATTTTCCAAGTAAATGTGTGTAGCTTGGGATCTCGGAGCAAAATACTTCAACTTTGACCCTTTTCATTACTCCCCACTTGTAGAGAAATTCTCAGCTGGCATAGAGCTACCTCTCGTAATGACCCGATTTTTAATCAAATCCAAAGTAACTGCACAAAATCTTAAAAGCAGACTTAGTCATCAAGCCTTCCTGACCATTGACACATGCAACCTTATAAAAATCGAGATAGATGGGTTCTTTTTTTCTCCCCGATCTTCCTGTGTTCTTCTGGGAATCTCTCTAATTTCACATGAGCAATATTTGCACTCCTTCAGACCTTTTTCTCCCAACTCTCCAGAGCAATTTGGGGCATCTTTCTTCCTATGTTAGACATTTCCTATCATTCACCTTTTCCAGACTACTCTGGTCTCCTTTCTGCTCTGGTCATTTTCGGTGGATCCCTGTAACTCCTTAGGGTGTCTCCTCTCTGCTCTCGATTGGATCTTTTCTTAAAATCTGTTCTGCCCTTTTGATGCTTTTCAGCTTTCTTCAGCACTTCCAGTGCTTTCTCTAAGCTATCCCCTGGGCCACTTGAAGCTCTGTCTCTCTCCCTCCTTCCCTTCACCTTCTCTCCCTGCTCCAGTCTCTCTCTCTGCTTCTCTCGTTACAGCCAGCCCCAAGTTAGCTGTAGTCAATTTTTGTTTCATCTTGTAGTCCGTATTACATAAATAGTGGAAGTTTGTCCTTGCCCTTGGTGATTGATGGTGAGGTATATTTGTACATATCGATTCAGATAAAAAATTAGTAGTTTGCAATAGGAAAGGCAAATTAGTCATCAGAAGGTAGGTGCTTGGAGTATTTTAAGAGTTCCTTGATTAATTCTCATGATGTGAGTTCTTTTGACAGTAAGTTTTATGTGCTGAGATGGGGGAGGATGAAGCAGTAGTACTAGGTTATTGCAAATTTTACTTTTACTCTTAGCTGATTTATTTTGCCTACTTTCTTTCCAATGGGATACAGAAGGGCTAAAAATGACTTCATTTGGGGATAAAACCATCATTTTTTCTGGCACTGATTCCACTGCCAACGGTGAAGGCTTAAGTTTCGGGTGCAAGAAAACTCTTACTAATAGTATTAAAACTAATATTTTAAGGTTAGCATCTTGAAAAGTAAAATTGACGCCACCATATAAAGAAACAGATTTCTCACATTTTAACTTACATTGGTATATAATTGCTTCTGTTATCAGTTAGGAAGAAGAGGAGGCTGATTTTATGATGTATTGTTCATTTAGGGAAGCCTTTCTAATGAGCTAATTTATACCATGAGGGGCCAAACGCCCTCTGCTTAGTTTTTATTTTTTAAAAAGACTCCTTACTCCTATAAGTATTTCATGGCAAAATTTATTTTCCTGTATTAAAAAATGTAATAGAATCTTTACTGAAGCATTTTTCTGCTTGTCTCTCTTAATTGTTCTCAAAATGGTTTAAATAGAAATTCCAATAATGCCAATTATTTTATACTGTATACATTTGCTACACTACTCCCATACACATATATAATTATATATGAAGAGTTGAGTAATTTGTAAACATTTCTGATGAAAGGCAATTTTGTTTAGAACTTGAATATGGAGGGAAAAAGAAATATTGTTTTTTTCAGTTCTTAAATTGATAACAAAACATTAGCTTTATGCTGTTACTTTTCTAGCACGAAAATGCTGCAAAACAGCCTCTCTCAGTTAATAGCAAAAAGCTGATTTTACTGCATTGAAACATTTATTTTATGTATTTTCCTGTTGATTAGAGGACCATTGTTAAATGCTTTATACTGAATGACTGAAAACTCTAGGACTGAAGTGAGAATAAACTAATATTGCTTGACAATCAAAACTAAATTTTGACTGTAGCTGTTTTCTTAGGTTAAAGTAAGGTACATGTTTTTGCTGTTTTTGGCTTTATGACTTCAAAATGGCATTATTTTTGCTTTGCTGTTTTATTTTCTGACTATTAACATTGAGATAGGACCACACAATTAGCAAACGTATATCAAACAATGTCACCGTCTGCTTTTGCATTCCCATTTCCCAGTGAACATTTACTGACAGTTGCCAATTCAATTATTATTCCTGATTCTCAAACATTTTTCTTCTTTGGTGCTGCTGAGGTCTCTGCAAAGGCACCAGGCTACTCTACCAATGCCTCGAGCCCTCTCCATAATGGATTTTAACCGCCACTGTTTTGCTTGCTATAGAGTCACAAGGCTGGAAGGAACATCAAGGGTCATCTAGTCTGGGCCCCACATGTCTGAAAGACCACCTCCTCTCTTATTTCCTGTTGTGACATCTGAGGTTAGTTAGTTGGTCGTGCCCTCCTGCAGTTACCATGTGCCTGTCATGTTTCCATGGCAATGGCATGCAGAGAAGTGTTCTTGGTGGCTACCCCACAGTTGTGGAGCTTGGAGGTTCATCTAAATCGGAGGCTGCTCATCTTCTGGAGGCAACGTAAGACCTTTCTGGACATTTTTAGAGGGGGTAATTTGTGTGTTAGTACAACTCTCACAATCCCCACCCCCCAGACATACGAGATAGTGGGCCTGCGTTTAAACGCACAGCCCACTCACGCAAGTGATGGAGGAGAGGGACTGTCGGGGAGCACTGCACCGTTTCCCAGGTCCCCAACAAACAGCTGATGAGGGGGAAGGGTCTTGGAAGATCACACGCATTTCCCAGCTCCCGACAAACAACCGATGGGGAAGGCCTGGAGCAACGTGCATGTTCCCTGACTGCCCCGACAAACTGCTGATTGGGGCAGGTAGGGAGACCGTGTGCTGCTCCAGGCCCCCTCCCCCTATCAGCTGTTTGTCGGGGCCACTGGGGAAGGCATGCACTGCTCTAGGTCCCATCCTCCCCTCAGCTGTTTGTTGGGGAGCCAGGGAGAGCACGCGCTGCTCCGGGCCCCTACCCTCATCAGCAACCTGTAGGACCTAAACATGGAGATTAGGAAAACGTCCCCTAGTGAGGTTTTACTAATCCAGGAGTTTTCATGCATAGCTCCTGGGAGAAGCATTTAAACATGCAGGTAATTTGTAGTTTACCTACAATCTGCCAGGACTGTGTCACATCTAAAAATTCCCTCTGTTTGGCCAGGTATGTGGCATGTGGAGGTAGAGTTTGTGGGTTAGGGACTTTTACTTGGTTTTAATTGTGTATTTTTAATATAGGAGTGAGCTAGGAGGACTTAATTGGTTATTATCTGTGCATTTTTGGATATCTATGTTTTATGTATTGTAACCTGCCAAGACCTTTAGGGGAAGGGCAGAATAGATAGATAGATAGATAGATAGATAGATAGATTAGATAGATAAATAATCTGGTTTGAAATGTTTTGTACTCAGACTGGGTAGAGACGAAATGTGGATGCCTTAACAACTCCCGCCCCCCCCCAAAAGAAGTTACTTACATGTTTGAAATTAATTAGCATATAGGTATCCAGATGATGTAATGGCAATCCATGTAATGGCAATCCATGTAATGGATGATAGAATGGCAATCACCTGTTAACCTTAAACTGTTATCATTGCCATGGAATATCAGGAGGGATTTTTACAAAGAGAGTGGCGCAAACCCTTGTTTAAGCCACTGAAGTCCATAGATGACTTCCTTTAGAGTAGGCTTCTCAAGAAATGACATGCCAATCCCTTGAAAGAAAAAGGAATGCATGATATTAGTCTTGACGTTAGCCATTCACACTCAGATTGTTGCAACACACATTTTTAGAGGGATGTCTTCAATCTGCAGTAGCATCAGAAGACTAGTGAACATTTCACTGCACTTCAGAGATTAAAGTAAAAGGATAAGTATGGAGCAGAAGTAGCAGAGCGCAGTACAAATGTTGCTAAGCAACATGTATGGGGCATGGTAATGTTGACATCAACCTTAGAGGGAAGCAGATTTTCACTGAGCAACAAGGAAATAAATTAGATAACAAGGCAGGTCTTGTAGTTGCCATCAAGACTCTTGGCTTTCCAGAAGAGAAGCTTTAATAATAATAATAATAATAATCTTTATTTTTATCTCTCTCTCCCCTGCCATAGCACTCGGGAGCTCTTTACACACAACAATTTAATCCTCACAGCAATTCTGTGAGGTAGGTTAGGCTGAGAGAATATTGTGTCTGGTCCAAGGTCACCAAGTGAGTGTCTGGCTAAGGCGAGACTAGAACTGGGGTCCCCCAGGATCCCCCCTATCTCCCAGAATTATGCACTTACCCATTACACCACTCTGGCTCTGTCTAGGATACACCTTTAGAGAGGTAGAGCTGGAAGATTTACACCATGTCACATCCTCATGGGCAAATGTTTAAAGCCGTGCTCTCCTATACTCTCAGGTCACAGAGCAAAGTTCTAAAAATTGTCCCCCTTCCCGCAGCTTTTGTAAAAACTGTTGGGATAATTTTCCAGCCAAGGCACACGATTCTCTCATGCATTCTTCTCCACAATGATATTGATGGGAAAACTAGTGAACTGTATACTATTGTTAAAAAATAAATAAACGTACTCACCCCAGAGGAGTGAGTGAATAGAACTTGCAAGAACTGCCTTCATTTCTGATAAGGCTCCTGCAGTCATTCCCTGCAAGCTGTGTAAGGAAGTGCACAATTAAGTGTGTTTGATATCACCATTTATAAGGTTTGTAAGTCAGTTACTGCGTTTGCATGTGGCACCAAGGAGTTATCGGAGTAGACACAGGTGAGAAGTTGGGGAGCATTTGTAAATCTCTTTAGATACGCCCCACACCTTTCTCAAGGCCTTGCCATAGAGGACACCTTTAGGTCAACTGCCCCATTTTCAATGCTCCTGATTTAAAGGGATGTATAACTGGGTGATTCTTCTCTGGTGTGTCAGTAAGATGTAATTTATCACACATGATCATCAGGGCCAGACTTAGTGTCAGGCAACATAGGCACATGCCTGGGGCAGCAGATTTTCAGTGGGGGCTGGAGGCTCCTGTTCTCAACCTGTGCTTGCCTTGTCATGGTACCCCCTCCCCCTGCCGCAACTGCACTGTCTCACAGCCTGGTGCCCCCTCCCCACAGCTTGGAGAGGAGGAACCCCCCCATCCATCCCCACCTGGAGAAGCCCTGTTCCGCTCCCGAGTGTCCTGCAAACGCGCTCTGTGGTGGTGCCAAATGCAGAGGAAGAGACTCTGCTTCTGTGCTGGGCACCACCATTAGGTGTTTTTATCCACACATTTCTCCTGCATGTTTGCTGTTACATCCTGAACTTTCTGTGGGTCTAAACCACTCACCCAGATCTTAAACATCCAGCTCTTTGAACTTCTGCATAGAACTTCTCCCAGAACTTTTGTGTGTAAAAAATTCTCCTGGTAAACTGCTTTGCTCCAGGCAGCTGTGGTCACTTGGTTTCCATGGCAGCCTGTCACATCTACAGCTGTAGCTACTTTAGGCTGCCTCAGGGCAGCGTTTGTGTGAAGAATGCATCCAGGAACTGCCTCAGGGCAGTGTGTGTGTGTGTGTGTGTGTGTGTGTGTGTGTGTGTGTGTGTGTGTGTG
>QEPC01008451.1:976672-989740 GCA_003113815.1 Sphenodon punctatus | reverse complement strand
GAGTTCCAGGCATGGGGGGCAGCAAGTGAGAAGGGACGAAGGCGCTTAGGGGAGCAGGGAAGGCGTGGAAGGGCGAGAGAGGGGACAGAGGAGGAGCGAAGTGCACAGGCTGGAGTATGGGCTGGAGTATAATCAACTCCTCCACGGCTACCATCAGCCAGGTGACCCCTTTGGTGCAGAGTCTCCTCAGGAGGCTGGATGAGATTATCCAGGGGCAGGATTGTGGCCCTAAGGGCAAGAAGCAGCTGGCGGCTGAGGCAGTTTCCCTGGTGTGGCAGCTGAAGGCAAGGCTGAAGGCACGGTTTGATGAGCTCCTGCAGTGGGCAGAATAAATTTTGGCAACCATGCTGGACCCCAGGGTCAAGGGCAGTGTGGCACACCAGACATCACTCTATGGCCCCTGGAAGGGTGAGCTGGTGGAGAGGGTCCGGCAGGCAGGGTGGATTCTGGAGAGTGTTCGGAAGCAGCAGGACATCCCTGGGGATGGTGGGAGTGGGAGCAGCCACCCCTTTCAGCTGGCAGGGTCTATCCCTGCCCCAAGCCCTAGCAGTAGCAACACCAGCAACAGGCTGAGCAGCAGCAGCACCCCTACTGCCAGCAGCAGCAGCTCTTATGTGCAGGCCACTCTGGGAAGCATGGGCTCTTGCACAGCAGGGCAAGCAGCATGGCTGAGGGCAGTGGTGGAGGTGGTGCCCAGGCAGAGTTACCCGAGGGAGTATGATGGTGCCTCAGCAGCAGTGGAGACCTACCTGGAGGAGGACCCATGCATAGAACCCAGCAGTGATCCCTTGGCCTACTGGGCTGGCAAGACCAATGTGTGGAAGGCCCTGTCCAAAGTAGCCAAGGGTCTCTTGTCCTGCCCACCAACGAGTGTCCCTAGCGAGTGGGTGTTTTCCATGTCAGGAGACATTTTCTTGCCGCACCGCTTGAGACTGGGGGCCAAGTTGGTGGAGCAGTTGCTTTTTATCAAGGTCAAACTTCCGCTGTTGGAATTCCCCAAGCTACCCCTGGACACAGATTGATGGTTCAGGGACAGACTTGGGACGGGGCTCCTCCTCAATCTGGGCTGCTGCTGCTGAGGTGCTGTCCCTCCTCCCAATGCCTGGCGCCAGCCCTACCTCTCTCTCTCTCTCTCTCTCTCTCTCTCTCTCTCTCTCTCTCTCTAACTAGATGGCCTCAGCCGGCCTGTTTGACTGACCTCATGACGCAAGGTGGCATTGGGAAGCTATAAGCCTGCCAGCCGGTCTCTAGCTAGACGATCTCGGCCCATCTATCTGACTGGCTCTCTCTTGTTGCACAGTCTTCACCAGCCTATCTGAGTGCCCTGCCAAGGTCCAGCCTGCCTTCCCTACTGCCTCGAATGCCATGCTGCCTGCCTGCCCGCAAGCCCAGGTTGCCAAGATCAAGCCCTGCCTCAACCAGCCTTCCAATGCTCATGTCACACTGCCTGTCTGCCCACCCGCCCAGGTGGCCAAGATCAAACCCTGCCACAGTCAGCCTTCCAATGCTCATGCCACACTGCCTGTCTGCCCACACGCCCAGGTTTCCAATATCAAAACCTGCCTTAGTTTGCCTTCCCATGCTCATGCCACAGTGCCTGTCTTCCCGCCCTGTGGGAAAAGCTGAAGCCCTGCCCCATCCTGCCTGCCTCTCATGCCAAGGCGCCTGTATGCCTGCCCTGGCAACCCTGGGTGATGTGCACCACTGGCCTGGTAATCCCGTTGCTGCTGTCTGCTGGTCCATGGGTGCTCTGTCCTGGCAAATCCAAATGTGCCCATGCAATCCTGCTGCTGCTATATGGGAGCTCTTCTTCCCTGGCAAATTCTACCATCGTGGCTCCATGGGTGCTGCACACAGGCAAATCCTGTTGCTGCCATCTCTTCTGTTCCACGGGTTCTGTGCCCAGTCAATCCAATGTCTGCTGCTTCTGTTAATGCCGCCTCTGCTGTCTGTGGCAGGGGTTCTGCTACCCACCAATCCAATGTCTGTGGCTGCTGCCAATGCTGCCTCTGCTGTCTGTGCCACAGGTTCTGTGCCCTGGAAATCCAGTGTCCGCTGCTGCTGCCAATGTCTCTTCTGCTGTCTGTGGCATTGGTTCTGCTACCAGGCAATCCAATGTCTGCTGCTGCCGCCAATGCTGCCTCTGCTGTGCCACGGGTACTGTGCCCTGGCAATCCAATGTCTTCTATTGGGTGGCCACATGATTCACCACCGAGCAAGGCTTGACCAATAGACAGAATAGCTTGTTGAGATCCAGAGAGTAGGATGCAAGCCTTCAGCACCTGGCCAAGTAGGGGTGCCAGCCACTGAACCCTGGTCAGGCCTCTGCCACTGCTCTGCCAATGCCAGCCAGCCTGAAATGCCTGGCCGAGCAGGGGTGTCAGCCATCGAGCCCTGGCCGGGCCTCTGCTGCGGCTCCACTGATGCCAGCCAGACTGCAATGCCCAACCGAGCAGGGGTGCCATCCACCAAGCCCTGGCCAGGCCTCTGCCACTGCTCCGCCAATGCCAGCCTGCAATGCCTGGCCAAATAGGAGTGCTGGCCACTCCAGCCCCAGGATCCACCATCATGGTTCTGGGGCCTATGTTCCAGGCAGGGAGGACTGTCATTCAACTTGTCTGCAAGTGTCCCACACAGGGGCCAGTCAGCCTGCAACGCCCAACCAAGTAGGGGTGCTAGCAACCGAGCCCTGACCAGGCCTCTGCTGCTGCTCTGCCGATGCCAGCCAGCCTGCAATGCCCCGGCCAACTAGGGGTGCCAGCCACCAAGCTCTGGCCGGGCCTCTGCCGCTGCTCCGCTGATGCCTGGCATTCTGAAATGCCAGGACAAGCAGGAGTTCCAGCCAACAAGCCAAGGCTGGGTTTCTGCTGCTGCTCTGCAGATGCCAGCCAGCCTGCAATGCCCGGACAAGTAGGGGTGCCATCCAGAAGATGCCACTCTAGTCCCAGGACCCACCCTCAGGTTTCTGGGGCTGTCATTCAGCTCACAGGGAGAAGTCATTCCACCACATCAAGAAGCATCCACTCCAACCCCAGGACCCACCATCAGGGTTCTGGGGCCTATGTTCCAGGCAGGGAGGTCTGTTGTTCCACTTTGTTGTCTGCAACTGCCCCACTGATTCTTGGAAGCCTGAAATGCCCGGTTGAGTAGGGGTGTCAGCCATGAAGCCCTGGCCAGGCCTCTTCTGCTGCTCCGCCGATGCCTCACAGCCTGCAACTCCTGGTCAAGTAGGGGTGCCTGCCACTGAGCCCTGGCTGGGCCTCTGTGCTGCTCCTGGCACTCAGTGGGCAGGGGACATGTCATCAGAAGAACTAGCCAGGAACCCTGGGGAGCCTGAGTTCCCCAGGGTTCACACTGGGCAGGGACATGTCAGATGCAAAGGTTGGCCCGGTGTGCTTACTCCTCCCCCATGGTCCATGGCCGAGAGAGTGCATGGTGGCTTGCTGATGGCGTAGTCATGCTGGGAGCCTCCTGATTGAATCCCTCCCCAAACACTCGACCTGGCTCTGCAACAGTGCCACTCAGCATTGCCAGCCTGCAATGCCTGGCCAAGCAGGGGTGCCAGCCACCAAGCCCTGGCTAGGCCACTGCTGCTGCTCTACTGATGCCAGCCTGAAATGCCCGGCCAAGTAGGGGTGCTGGCCACCAAGCCCTGGCCAGAGCTCTGCCGCCGATCCATCAATGCCAGCCTGCAATGCCTACCCAGGCAACCCGCGGTGCCAAGCACCAAGCCTTTCTGGTCTCTGCTGCTGCTGGGTCTCTGATGGTCAGCCCTGGTGCCACAGGCACCCCTAGAGGCCAAGCGCTAAGCCTGCCTGCCAGGGCAACCCAGGGTGCCAAGCACCAAGCCTTCGCGGTCTCTGCTGCTGCTGCTGAGTTTCCGACAGCCTGCCATGCTGCCACGGGCCCCTCTGGGGGTCCCTGGAGTGCCCCAAGCCTCCTGGTGGCACCTAACTCTGCAAAATGTTTGGGGGGGTCCGAACTCCGCTGGACCGAACCCAAGAACCCAACTAAGTTTTTAGTCCAAATGGCTGAATGGCCGAACATCCAAACTCCAACCTGTTCGCACATCCCTAGTAGGTTTTCCGTGAAGAGGAGGAGGTGAGAACCATTAATGTGGAACCCCAACCACAGAGCACCTAGTTGGAACTAGAGGAGGAAGTAACCAGTTACACACCTGCCTTGGAAACTGAGACACTTCAGTTCAGCCAGCAGCTGAAACCCAGGAGGCTGTGGCTGTCTTGGAGCTCTCTAGCAGTGGAGAGGAGATCAGGGGAAACTGAAGGCTGACTTCAAGGAGCCTGAAGGCTGCATGGTAAAGAGTTTGCACGACTAGAAGCCTGAACTAGAAAGGTGTGTCCTAGAGGGAGACCAGGATCAGCCCGGGACTATGAGTAAGAGGGATCCTTTAAGAGCCCCCTTTGCCCTGTATGCACCCCATAGAGGCTTTGCTGGGAGAGATCAGCCACCACCAGTTGGACTAATCCTAAGTCCCACTGTGTTTGAGAAGGTTGCCTGGGAAGCTGCTTAACCAAGTTTGGAGCCTTCCATGTAAATGACTGGGGTGATGGACAGAAAGGGACATTCCTGGCCACTGACCTGTATAGATCATCCCAGACGTTGCTGCAAAGCATACCTCCTGATAAGAGACAGTGTTGTGCAGGCTTAGTGAGGGCCATGGGTCTTCCGTTTGGAGCAGTGTGCCACCCAGAGCAAGCCAAGGACCTGAGGAGCCTGATGTGCCTCTCTTACCCCGATGCCAGCGAGGAGGTGCAGGAGACCCTGACAAAAAATAGTTCATTGATGAAAAATGGGAGTTGAATTTTTGAGTGGAAGCTGTGCCGAGAAGGTCCAAGATGCTACTGCAGAGTCTGTGAAGATTGTCTGTGGACTTTGAGGAGAGGTTTGGGAGTTGACAGTGCTACCTGGTGTTGACAGAGTTAAAAGGGCACTTGTGGATACTTTGGTCTGTATTTTGAGACCCTGGTCATATTGGACACTGAGGCAAGTGCTTGCAGTGTGGGAATAATTTACTATATGGGATGGGGATAAGGTTTACTGCATTAGGAAAAAAATATTGATTATTGATAAGAAACTGCACAGATTATTGTTGATGTGTATGGATCCAGCTGGGTCCTGAAGATAAACCGAGGTTCGTTTGTAGAGATTACTTAAGGGTGTAGTAGGGGGATAAATTAAAAGCGTTTTTAGACAATATGGGGAATCTAAGAGAAATCCGCTCTTTAAAAAGTCGCGTGGGGAACATTTACATGTACCAAAAGTTGCCGGCCTCCATTGAAAACAGCGGCGCCTGGCAGCTCATGCATTATTTAAAAAAACAGATTTGTAGAACCTTGGCTAAAACGCCCTTAGTTTTGGTAAGCCCTGGGATATATGTATGAAACTGTGGGTGGCACTGGTAAGGCTGACACTGGAGTGGTAGTGGTTGTGTGCATTTAAGCAGGTTGACTTGGACCAACCCTGAATAACTCCCAGGTTCTTGAAGCGTTGGGTAAAGAAAACCCAGAGAGAGGCTGGGGTGGTGAAGAAACTTGGGAATTAGAGCGCTCTGTTGCTTGAATAACTGGTTTGGAGAGTCGATTAATTTGGTTGACAAAGGGCCTGAAATACTTTGTATGGGAAAAGGGGGCACCTTTTGTAAATATGTAAATAGTGATCTAACCACCCTTCTCTCCTTTTCTAGTTATGCTTGTATTTTTAGGTGTTCCTTTCCTTCCCCTGGTAAGAGATGCTTTACCCCATATGTTTTGGGAGTAGGCATTCCCTGGACAATGGATTTCATCAGGAGATGAAGGAAGGCAGGCAAAAGTGGTGTTATGGATCTGGCGAATCCCTGGGAATGTAACTCCCAGTTGGGATTCATCCCCCTGGAATGTAACTGATTGTATAGGGCCATCAGCTACACCTGTGTTTGCCTGCCAGCCTCTTGTTCTGTAACAATGGTTCTGGCTAGGCAGTGTTGAGTACTGGGTGGGACAGCTTTCCGTTTGAGGGAGAGTGCAGGGCACAGTAGGGTGGCCATACCTCCCCTTTAAAAGAGGATGCTTATGAAAAATACACGTTGCAGGGCTGCATTGGTTCCAGTGCAGCCCTGCACCATGTATTTTTCATAAACACCCTCTTTTAAAGGGGAGGTATGGCCACCCTAGAGCACAGCCTAGAAATAGGCGGAAGGCTGGAGTTCTGGTGCAACAGAGACAGCCTCTGGGGGACCCCTGGGGTGCTGAACTTGGAGGGTTCAGTGGGAACTGGCCGGAGCAGCTGACAGCTGGTCCCAGCCATTCCTCTCAACTTGTAAATTTTAAAATAAATGGACTCAATCTTATACCACACAGTGAGTCTCCAGTTTCTCTCTCCTGCCAAAGGGACACCAACTCAGCAAGGCTGTCCCTGGAACTACTAACTGCTTGGTGAAGTGGGGCAAGCAACATCATACTGGGTCTGACTCATTATATCACTTCTTATGTTCTTAGGCCTTATTTAGTACTTGGGGACAAAATCATTCACATGGCATTGGCACTCATGGGATAGCACAGCCCAGGCTGAGCTCCATGGGCTTGCCTTGGGTGTGAAGAATTTTGTGGATACAGCTTCAGTGTGCAAAGAAGGGGTTGAAATTGCCCATTTGTGCATGCACTTACCTCATTTTGTGGTGAAGTTGGAGTAGCTTTGGACACAAATTAGGCATATAACTGAAACTCTACTTTGAGAACAGGACCTTTAATTCTTCCATAGAGAGGGGTTTTGTTATTTTTTGGTAACAATAGAACCAATGTAGCCTAGTAGATAAGGTGTTGAACTTGGGACAGGGCTCAAATCCCATCTAAGTCATGTACACATTGGGTGGCATTTGGTAAGGCACTATGGCCCTTTTTCCACGAACGGCCAGCCTCCCCTTGCCCATGTGTGTGGGTGCGTGGGCGTCAGTGATCACTGTGGCAGGTAAAAGGGGGGGGGGGGTGCGCTCCCGCACTCCACCCACCTCCACCAATCACCAACGCATGGAGCAATGGGTGCCAGTGACAGATGGTCTGTGCGTGGAGATGGGTGGACGTGGGTGGGCATCCATGCGACGGGCCGCTCACACACCACCTACCCACCATGGCCTACACCCATCCCTCCGCACCGCTGGCTCATGAGAAAAGGGTCGATCTCTCAACCTCCGTTTTTAATCTGTAAAATGGGGAAATGTTAGTGACCTACCTCCCATAGTTCTTGTGAAGATGAGCCAGATAAGGACTGAAAATAATTTTAAACACTGAAAGCACTATATAAACAATACAAAATAATAATAGAAAGCATTTGTTCTGTCGGTCTATAGATTTATGTGTGTTTCCATTTCTACTTTAAGATATATTGCTTTAGACTAAGTGCAGTCAGTTTTTATTAGTCACGAGCTTTGAAGCCTATGGTATATTTAGACATCATATACATTTGTCAGTGAAGAGTGGCTTAAGTGATCTACTTTGTTCGCTGCTTAATTATGTTATTTTACTGTTCCTGAGAACCTGACACAAGGCAAATTTACATTACTGTGCTCCTAATTAGCCAATAATCCTTAAGGATTTGAATGATACATACCCAAAGTAATTTCCTTATTCACTAAATTTGAATTTCCTTACATTGGGCTAAGGAGATGGCAGGATGACAGAAGGCAACTTGGCGATGACAGCACTCAACATGTTTGTCTCTGGAGTCAAAATCTGTTAAAACATGTAATGATTTCAGCAGTTTCTCAAAGTGTATAATAGAAAATCAATAAATAAGATGCGTAATTTATAAAGCAAAGTGGGATTTTTCTTTCTTAGGTATTAATGCCTGGCATCATGATTTGTGGTATCCAGGTATCACTGTCATACCTGCAAAGGCCTCCAGAATCATTAAAATAATAAGCAAGGCCAGTACACGCTCCTTCTCACGGCTCGCTCGTGCTGGAGTTGTCAGGGATTTGGGTTATGCTATTAGTCTGTATAAGGCTACTCAGAGGGCAGGCCAGCTCAGCAACTCCCTTCAGGCGCTACGGGAAGAGCTGAAATCCAGGTCCAGTAGCTGTGCCAGTCAAGAGCCAGGAGAAAAATATATATCAGGGCAAAGAGTTGAACTAGAGTCTAAGGCCCTTTTTACACGAGATGGACCTTCACATGCACACGCAGATCCACTGGGTGTGCATGTGTTGGTGCATGCATGATCGCTGTGGTGGGTGTGCCCCGCGACCCACCCATCTCCACCCACCCATCACCCATGCACGGAGCAAGTGGTGAAAAAGGCAGGTTGCTCCATGAATGTAGTTGGGTGTGTGCTCGTCTGCGCCCTCCCCCCACCCATCTTCCCTGCAGCGGTGCCCCACCCACTGCACACCACCGCCCTCTCCCAGTTTAAAAAGGATCTAAGTTACCAGGTTGCCCCAAGTAGCCAGAAGCTGAGACATGGAGTGAAGCAGGAAGTGAGGGGCAGGAACCAGGCAGAACTAGGGTGGGGAGTGGGAAGAAGGCTGGAGTGGGCCCTGGGTGGCCAGATATGCAAATGTTAGAGGACACTTATGAGAAATACAAGTTACAGGACTGCATTGGAGCCAATGCAACCCTGCAACCTGTATTTTTCATAAGTGTCCTCTAAAATCTGCATATCTGGCCACCCTACCTGGACAGAGACAAAAAACATGAGTTCAGGTGCAGTTGCCTAGCTTCCTTCTTCCTGTTCTTGTCTTGTTTCCTGTTAGGGCTTTGAGTAGCCAATCTGGAGAGCAAGCTGCCAATTGGTAGTCTATTGCTGTTGGCAAGCAGTAGGTACTAAGACTGCATGTTTGGACTGTGGCCAGCTCCCACTTATGGTCAAACCACTTGCCCAGGATCATGAGGGTTCTAGATTGCATCAGGGCACAGTAATGTACACAAAGAATCAGACAAGTGGAGATCGTCAGGTCTTGTGGCAATGAAAGAAGAGCTGGAGTACTAGGAGGATGAAAGCCATTTGTGGCGTGCCTTGTAGACCATTCAGTTTAACGCACGGTTACATTTAATCTAAGTAATGTATGCAGTGCCACACTGATGAGTGTGTAAAAATAAAGATAATAACTCACCACCAGTTGATGTGACATGAAGTTACATAATTATGTATTAGGTATATTTTACCTATGCATTTTATGTAACTTTGTTGTATTATGGGGTGATTATTGTGTTTTTTCTGTTGTAAGCCACTGTGAGCCTCAAGAGGATAGGTAGGGTACAAATTAAAAAATAAATGAAGTTGCATATTTGAAACCCAGTGTAGGGAAATTGTTTGCTACTGCAGGAAGGGTCTAATGTGTGAGGAGAGTAACCACTACCTTATCTGCATTGTGGGTAAATGTGTGCAGCATGCCTTCAGCAAGCTCAGGCTAACAGGGATGAACAATACCCAAGTAAAGTTGAAATATGAATTTGTTGTCATGCTCGGTAAGTGATTATGCGCCATTTACAAAGCTTTTTTGTGTGTGTGTGAGAATTTTTTTGTAAAACAAAAATGCAGAATGCATAAAAAATGAGTTAAGTGAAAACACTTTTCTCTTATATGCAAACAACTTACTCCCAGTAGTGCTCACAAACGGTTCATAAAGCAAGGCAATAGGAAAAACAGGCATACCGTGGTTTGTCATATAAGGATATTCAAATGAGTTTCACAATTCTTTTACACTCTTAAAACAACTGCCTTTTACTGGATGGTGAGCTAAGTGATTTGTTCAGTGTTACTGAAGAGTGATCTTGGTGGATTCCACCTTCTCAGATCTTTCCTTTGGTTTGAGGTCTCTTTTTAGGTGTTTTTTTTCTTCACAGAAAAACCATGGAAGTTGATGGATGTCTTGGTACAGCTACTTCAGCACTACCATTTTGTTTCTCCTTCACATAGCACTCAACAGAAATCTTGATGTGGTAATCCCCTGTAACTAATACCTATGACTTCTCAACTTCATGAATGTATCCCTGTCTCTCCCTATGTTCCCCTCTTGGTTGCCTTTCCTAGATTGTAAGCCCCTTGGGGCAGGGACCTGTAGCTATGATTGTACAGTGCCAGGTACTTTGCTGGTGCAATCCTCCTCCTCCTCCAGCAGAAATGATGTTTTGACCAGGTGCCTAGTGGTATTATGGAAGTCTAGTGAAGTAAAGATGACCAATGGCAAAATGTTTCCGCTTAGTTATGTGGTGTGCTCCAAATCCATAACAAGTGATCCTTTGTCAAGTAGCAGGTAGCAAAATCAGAAGCTGGAGCAACAGATTACTTGGCAGGCCGCTTGGCCCATTGTATTAGGCACACTACAGGAAGAGACAGTTCCTGTCTGAAAGAGCTTACAGGTATGGAAACGTTGGAAGGAGGTCAGCAGAAGTACCAGACCCTCACACAAGAAAACCATCCAATTGTTTGCTAAGAAAAGAAACATTCCAAAAAGATACTAGTAGCCCAGGAAAAAGGTTCCACTAAGAGAGGGCTGTAGAACCTCAGAACTATGGGAGAAATGCCAATGACGTTTCATTATATTGCCCCTTTCCAGTTTATGGGCCAAGGTTCTACCCTGGAGGGCACATCTCAGCATCTCGCCCTCCCAGCACTCACCTTCATCTCGGCTTCCTTCCCTTGGGGCTAGCCCCTTCTGCTCCATTCCCTTGCCCTGGGCATGCTCTGTCCAGAAGAAGATCCCTCAAACTGTCCAAACTGGGAACCTTTACTGAATACAAAAGTGTGTTGTGAAGGGGGGGTGGGGGGAAAGGTTAATAAAGACATTTTCTTATTTTTTTTAAAAAAAACCTGAAATATAAAGTAATTTGTAATGTCAGCTCTCAGTCCATTTTAGGATTAAATGTGCAAATTGAAAGCTTTAAGTCATCTTCATAGAGAAAGCGGATGCTTGCCCCACTCGTGTGTAACTTCCCTGACAGATAGCTCTCCAGCCTCTTTTTGAAAGACAGTCTACAGCCTCCCTAAGCAGTTTGTTTCATTGGGGCACAGCTCTTTCGGTTAGGAAGTTTTTCCTGATTGTCGTGGCCTAGGCTGGGGGGGGGGACCTTTGGGGTTCCCTTTGAGTGGGGTCACCTTTTGCTATGGGGAAAGGGCTTTGGGGAGAGGGAGTGCCCCCTCCTTCCTCCCGCTTTCAGCCCGAGCCCCCCTCTTTACACTCAGTCCTGGGCCCTCTGCTATGGAGGGGAAGGGCCCTATCCAGCCACTGCTCCCCACAACTTGTTACCTCGTGGCCTGGGGTTAGGCTCCGGCTGTCTTTACCTCCACTTGTCTGGCCTAGGCTAGGCTAGGCTAGGCTAGGCTAGGCTAGGCTGCCCTGCCCTGCCCTGCCCTGCCCTGCCCTGCCTTGCCTTGCCTCCTACTCCTCTCATTGCCGGCCCTCTTGTCCTGGCAGCCTGGGCCCTTAAATAGCACCAGCAGACTCAGCCTGGCTGGGCATCCACTGATGATGTCAGTGGCCACTGCCCCCAGGGTTCCCATATCCCCTTGGGAGATGTAGTTTTCTGCTGCCTCTCACAGAGCAGATCAGGCCATGCCAGGCTCACCAGGCCTCTCCCCTGCTGACTCCTGTGTCTTCACCATTGTTGCGGCTGCTGGGGTCTACGCCACCCCCACTGCGCAGGAGTGGAGCCTAATCCCACTGGGGTCCCCCTCCTTCTGCCACGCTGATATTTAACCTAAATCTACCTTCCTGTAACCGGAACCCATTGTTTTTCAGTCCTGCCCTCTGTAGCAATGCAGAACCATTCCTTGCCGTATTCTTGGTGGCAGCTGTTTAGATATTTGTACACTGTTATCATGTCCCCCCTTATTCCTCTCTTCACTAAACTAAACATATTCAGTTTCTTCAGCCTTTCCATGTAAGACTTGGTCATGAGACCCTTAATCATCTTTGACAAATTTGAGTGGATTCAGAGAAGGGTGACAATGTCCTTCTTAAAACGTGGTGCCTAAAACTGGACACAGTACTTCAGGTGAGATGAGGTTTGACCAGTGCCAGATAGAATGGAACTATTACTTTTGCCAACTTGGAGACAATGCTTCTGTTAATGCAGTCTAAAATTGCATTAGCCTTTTTTGCAGCTGCATCACAATGCTGACTCATGTACAAGATGAGTTATGTAGGTGTCAAACTGAAGCAATATGGTGGTGAATTAGTTTTATTGGTTTGGGGTGTATGATTCTTGTTCATGAAGTGCTCATTTCTGCACAGTTCTGAGCACTCCACTGCCGTACATGGATGGTGAGGCCCTTTAGCCTCAATACACGAATACTCAGTACCATGTAGGATAGAAGTAACACGCTAATAGCAGTTAAAGCATGCACAAAACAACACAAATACTTGTTCCGGATGCTTTGGGCGACATGAAGTGGGGCATTGGGGGTTGCCATGTCCTTCTCTCCTCCCTAGATCCTGTAGTCACCTCAGCAGCCATGCAGCACACCCCCTCCCCAGGACTCTAGAGAAGCCATAAGTGTGAGCATGGTCAGGGTCTGAAGTGGCTGCAAGAGACTGAAGGAGGGAGAGGAGTAGGAAATCCAGCCATGGCAGAAGCATGGTGTGGCAGGACAGGGCCTATAAAGGCCACGGGCCCTTTAAGAGAGCTAGCACCAACACTAAAGCAGCATGAGCTAAGCTGCAGGTGCTGATAGGATTAAGGAATCACACCTGATAGGAAGCAGCTGGGGAAGTGGGCGTGGCAGGAGCCAGCCCTGAAATATAAAGTGAGCTAGCCAGAGGAAGTGGCTTAGTTTGCAGGAGGTTGCTGACCGGAAAGGCGTTCCTGGCGGGTGAGCCTGGGTGTAGGGTGAGAACGCTGAGCTGTTGTACTACCCAGAGACAGGGAGTAGCTTGGCTAAGACTGGAAGGTGAGTGTTTGAGTAGACTAAGACTTACTGAAGGCAGAAGCCTCAGAACCAGAGGTGAGCTGCCTGCCCTGACTAGAAGATAAAAGCCTTGAGTGAACAGCCAGAGTCTTGGAGGTCTGCCTGGAAAGATTACATAGAAGAGGTCTTTCTGCCCAAGACTGTGTATGTTGATGCTGAGGAGTGCATGCT
>QEPC01008451.1:946867-949194 GCA_003113815.1 Sphenodon punctatus | reverse complement strand
ATGGGGGGAAGGTTACCTCCATAAGTTCCAAGAAGGGTAAGGTTCGGTTCCCTCTGCCCAGGAATCATGTCTATTCTTCCCAGTCCCGTGGCCAAGAAGGGCCAGGTAAATGGCTCGACTGGGGACATGTGCGCCGCTACTAGTCCGGGGAAGGGCAAAGTACTGACCTAATTTTAAAGGGAGTGTCTTATAAGTATGTGGATGGGGTGAATGAATTGGGGACGCTTACTAGTTGCTGGTTGGGCGGGACCCAAGAGGAACATATGGTAAAACGACCCAGGTATTAATGGATAGAATGGGCGTATGGGTGGATCCACTGGAGTTTGTGTTTGTGTTTATGTTTTTGTTAAGTACAAGTGGGGGTTATTTTATTATTATATTATATTATATTGAATGCTGGATACGGTGTATCTGTAACTTGTGTTGATGGAATTGAATCGAGTTTTTGTGTATGGCCAACGGCTAAACAAATAAAACTAAACTGAACTGAATATATATCTATATCTAATCTATACTACCAAGAGACCCAAGTAATCCTTAGTTACTTTTATTCGAGAGGCGGAAAACATGTTGAACCGGCCCTCCGATTATTTAGGGCCAAAATAGTTCCAAAGATATTGTATGCTATTCCTATTTGGGGAATTGAATTTCTGGGCCAGCTCGAGGGGCTCCAGAATAGGTTTTTGCAATCTATTCTGGGTGTCCCCAAAAGTACGCCCCAGGTTCTGTTAAGGGCTGAAACATTCTCCCGCCCTTTAAGTTCCATGGCAGTAGGGACGATACTGCTTTACTGGATGAAACTTTACGCCCCTAGCGGAGGGTGCTGCTCTTTGACCCAGGAGTTATGGAAGGCTGAGCCTCAGGGAAAGTGGGATTTAGGCCCACAAAAGCTTCTCCATAATTTGGGCTTTTCCAAGGAGTTTTTTACCCAAATGGATGTTAAAAGTGCGCGAAATCTAATAAAAAGCCGCACCCGCGCTCAGGAGTCACAATTGGAAGACTCCCTGTTGAGGGACCAGAAGGTAGCCCCCTCTTTTGTTAACATTCCTCCCCCAAAAAATGGCTTATTCTACTTGATGAATTGGACAGACTGGCAGTGGCGACAGGCTTTAACGCTGTTTTGCTTTCAGATGTTCCCCTCTGCGGTTCTTGAGGGTAGATTTCGGGGAATTCCCTGTTCTGAGCATATCTGGCTAAGTTGCAATACAGGATTAGTTGAATCATTGGCGCACGTGGTTTTTGAATGTGCCCAATATACAAGATGGAGAACGAAGGATTGAGTTCTAGTGTTTGCCACTGTTCTCCTTCCCAGTATGATTAAGTGTTAAACAGTTTGTTTAGTGGTATGGACTCTCAACTTTCTGTGCAAGTAGCCACCTTTTGCTTCCGGGTTTTGCGTTTTAAAAAACATTTAATTGATTATCCTTACCTAAGTTGCTAGATTGGTTATTTTCTGCTACTACGTGTTTTGACTTTCCCTTGGTCTATTTGATTCTTTTGATTTTAATATTTGTATTTGTCAATTTTTCATTTTGTTTGTATAATACTTCTACTGTTTTACTTGTTTTAATTATGCTGTGAGAATTGTAAAGGCTTTGACCACAATAAAACTTTTGACTGACTATCTATACTACCTATCTATATATAATGTACAGGGGGGAGAAGGGCAGGGAAAGGGAGAAGGTAAAATGTAGGGTATGAGGAAGGAAAAGTATTGGTAATACAATAAGGGCTAGGGAGGTTTTTTTGTGTGCAAGCACCACAGTTCTGTAAATGCAATCTTATAAGCAGAGCTCTCACACAATGGAGAGAAAAAGCCTGGCCCTCCCATTATAAAGGGTAGCAGTGTCCTCCCCCAGAGCCCCCCTGATTGGTTGTGGGAGGCATCAGTCATTGAGCAATCACAGAGTGCCATGAGACTGGTGGGGCCTGCTTGCGCTGCTCATTGGCCTGTGATATATCCATCAGATACTGCTGAGCTGCTCGCCCCTCCCAACACAGGCACAGTTCAAGAGTTCAACCCTATTTAGGGCTCCGAGATGTCTGCTCCCTCTTCCTCACTCCACATTTTCCCTCCAGCCCACAGCACTAATAATAACAACAACGATAATGACATTGTCTTTTTTGTTATTGTTGTCCTTATTCTCAGTTGTCATTTTCGTTATTCCAATAACAAAAATGAAAATGACCATTTTTGTTGTTGTTATTGTAATAATGAAAATGACAAGCACACCCCTAGTTGCGAGTGCGGAGCAGAAGCTTCAGGAGGGGTTACCATATATGCAAGTTTTTAGAGGGCACTTATGAGAAATACAGGTTGCAGGGCT
>QEPC01008451.1:881867-941867 GCA_003113815.1 Sphenodon punctatus | reverse complement strand
GCATCAGGAGATCCACCCACAACTCACGGTGTGCGTGTGTGTGTGCGGCGCTGCGTGGGTGGACTGTGACCAGCGGAAGCCACTGACTCCATCTAAAGTGGACCCAGGTGGGGCTGGGATCAGGCAGCTGCAGGGGTGCACCCGGAGGAGGAGCTCTGGGGGTGAGCTGCCCCAGCATCTGTCTAAAAACACCCATGGTCCACTACAGCCTTGCCATCCCTCCGTTTCTGACAATATGCTTGGCACTGAATAATTGCCCCAGGGGGCTTATAATCTAAGATGGACAAGGGAGGGGAGACAAGGAAGAGGTGAAGATTGGGAGAGACAGGTATACATTCACAAAGTGGAGAAGTTGCAGGTACTTGTGCTTAGCTTAGTTACTGGGGAGAAGGAAACCCCCAATGAAAAAGCCAGTAGAAGAAGCATTAAAGAGCAGCCTGTGGGGGTGTATAGCTGGGGTAAGCCTGATAAAAGAGACAGGATTTTAGGAGTGATTTGAAGGTTGGGAGGGAGAAGCTGAGTATCCTCAGTGTTAGGCTGAATGCCCACGTTACACAATCTCATGTTAATTTCTGTCTGATGTATGAAGGTGTATCATGGACATGCACCTTTTCTCACGAGGCAGTGAAATTAACATGATTTTCATCAAGGATGACAAGGCAGGGAAATCTTGCCCTGTCACTAATGTGAGTGGTATTTAATGTTACATTTAGATTTGTGCAATTTAATGTTAAATAGCCTCTGTGAAATTTGAAGTGTGGTGTTGTGGCCCATTTGTAGAACACTGCTAGTGTTGGGCGGGCAGAGAAGGGAAGATGCATGCCTCTCCACGTGGCTAGCAGCTGTCCCCAAAGTGGGTTTTGTTGAACGCCGCTGCCCTAGGGGGTTCCCTGCTGGGGGGAGTGCCCAAGCCCCCATGGCAGGAACCCCTTTAGAGAAATGACACCCAGGCAAACCCACTTTGCAGAACACTGCTAGAGGCATAGGCCTTCCCTTCTCTCTCTGCCCAAAACTAGCAGGACTCTGCAAAGGAACTTTGTCTGGGCATCACTTTGCTAAGGAGTTCCCTGGCGGGGGCAGGGGAAAAGGGAGACTGGGAAATGGAATTTCCCAGAGGGGCAGGCTTTCTTAAGTACCCTATTGGCTCAATTTAAAATGACACTAATTGTAGGCAGTCAGGCGAGATGTGCTGCGGGCGGCTGGGGCAGTCAGGGACCAGCGCGCATGCTCAACTGGAGTCAGCTCTGAAGCAGTGGACAGTGCGCCATGATCCTGCTGCTGCCTGACTTTGGTGGTGTCGTGAATAAATTGCTGGGGGAGTCTGGGGATGGAATGGGGCTGGGGGGAGGGGTTTGGGCTGGGAGAGACTGGGGAATGGGAGAGACTGGGAGAGAGGGCATGGGGAGAGGAATGGGGGGAGGAGAGACTGGGAGTGGGACTCTGGGGGAGACTGGGGAATGGGGGAGGGGTGGATGGGGATGTCACCTTTATGGGTGTTGCATTGATTCTTGTAGGAATGTGTTCACATCACCTGCATGGATATTGTGGTGACACTTATAGAGAGGTGTCTCCTGCCCCTTGCACAGGCAGGCTCTGCTCTCGCAGGCAATGACTGTACACTTAGAAAAGCTGTGAATGAAGCCCATGGGACAGTTCTTGGGTCCCTCGAAGGCACTCCCTGTGCACTCACAGGAGCATTTCTGAGCCAGGGACTGGTCAAAACCCACCAGCCGTCCCTGATGGGGAGAGACTGGGAGAGAGGGAATGGGGGAGGGGAATGGGGGGAGGCAGAGACTGGGAGAGACTGGGGAATGGGGGAGGGGTGGAGGGAGAGAGACTGGAGAAGGGGGGATGAGGGAGGGGGATGGACAGGGTGACACTGGGAAAACAGGGCTCAACCATGTTTTGGGGGACAAGTGAAACTCCTTGCCTCGCTGCTGCTTTTGTGGTGTGGTTAGGCCTGCACATAATGTTGTCTTAAGATGGTTTGCTTTGCTTGTTCTGTGTTTGCATGATGACATTTTGTAAATTTGTGGGTCCACTGGTTGTGGCTACTCTTTTTAAAAATGGTACCTTCGTTGTTTAAAAATGGTCCCTTCCAGCTGCTCCCTGCTGCTGGAAAGTAGTTTGCAGGCATTTGGCTGCCAGGGATAAGTTGTGGCTGCTGGGGATGCTGGTCTGGATGGGCCTGGTTTGGTGACAGTGCAGCCCTGAAACTGGCCAAACTTTTAGAAAAGGCCTGTTTCTTTGGACAGGCGTTTGGCTGCCTGGGATAGGGTGTAGCTACTTGGGATGCTGGTCTGGATGGGCCTGGTTTGCTTGCAATACAAGCCTGCAACTGTTCTCCTTGTGAACAGAGGAGAAAGTAGGTAGGAGCACGGCAGAAGAGAAGGCTGCAGACAGCAAGGAAACCCTTTCCCCCTGTTCCCCACTGAACCCATCTCTTCCCCCTTCCTCTTTTCGTGCTCCAAAACCAAAGCTTTTCCCTCCTACTTCTCCTCTGTCCTGTCCTTCTCTTCCCATTCATTCTCTTCTGATTCGGCTTGTCGCAGAACAGGGACAAGCCAGAAGGAAGGCTTGTCCCAAAGCTGACACCTTCAGAAGACTACAGGTGGCCAGGCATGCCATGAAAATCGAGGATTCAAGGGTTCAGGATAAAGGTAGGTGATGGCAACGTGATCTATTCTTTAAACATACTATGGTTAATTTGGACCCGGTGGGAAAGAGAGTGTATGGGACCCCAGTAAGAGGGTTTTCTATTCCCCGGTGGCAGTGCTTCACACATCAGTTTTCCCAGCATTAAGTAATGTAATGTCCATCCAGTGTTAACCCTGGGAACTCCTTGCTGCTGGGTTATGCCCTGGCTCCACCTACCATTGCCCTGACTCTGCCCTTAGGCTCTCAGGCCAGCTGGCCTTACTGCCCCACCAACCTCAAAACCCACCAGCCACCCCTGCCCCTACTATAGACAGGGACCCGACTGCACCAAAAAATCTTAAATTCTGCAACCAGCAAAGCCAAATTCTGCAAATTCACCGCGAGCATTAATATTTGCATAATTAACTTGATTTGCATAACTATGCATGCTGGGAAGCAAATTTGCAATAGGTTTGACATAGAATCACAACTTTGCTAATCAAACACAACTCAAGTCCTCTGGAATTTCAGCACCTTCCTCATGCAAACATAGGGCCTTCAGACCTCCCCCACCCACAATTCATCTCCCAGGGGCCTGTTTACCCTCAGGTCATGGTCAGGATCAGCTGATTCTGTGAGGATTCTGCGAGGATTGGTTGATTCTGCGAAAATCACTGCAAATTGCAGCAACGCAGTTAACTCGGGTCCCTGACTATAGATAAACATGGCACTGTATTTTAAAAATATTTTGCTTGGTATTATTATTGCTAGGATTTGAAGAAATGTCTCTCCAAGAAAAGAGCAGACTAACTGCTCTAGGGTATGCTGCTAAGAAATAAGTCATCTCCTGATGAGAAGTTAGCAATGATATTTACTTTGTCATGGCCATCCGTGGATGTGATATGAGAAATTGGACTATTTTCCATGACTTTCCTAGTTTGTTAACCAAAACAATGAATAGGACAAAAAGTAAGACAAAAAGGAATCCTTCAATAGGAACCATGAGTGAAATCCTGTGGTTAAAGAAGACTTCCCCAGTGCTTAAAGCAGAGGCATAGCCAGACTGGAATGGGCCCTGGTGAAGAAGATGAAATATACCCCCCCTCCCCCCATCCCTCTTCCAGCAGCAGGGGATGCAGCTACACCCCACCAGGCTCATGGGCCTAAGTGCAGCCTCATTGCCTGTCATTAGAATTACACCCCCTTAAAGTTTTTTTTCCTTCTGAGGTTCCAATAGGAGAGCAATTTTCATGACTTTCTTGGACTAGCTTTTCTGCCAAGCTATGGTTGCTTATTTCTATGCTTTAAAGCCCACCAGTTGTACCTGAGGCATTAGGGAGCCTAGCTCCGTACACTTCACATTCTGCAACACTTGTCTGTCTGTCCATTTTGCAAAGCCAAGAAGAAAATCTATTGATGAACTGGAACTACCTAGGCATATCCAAGTCTGAAAAGGGCCTCACAGGATAGTTCATTCCATCACAGGATATGTATTGTGTATACAATGCTGGGTTGAGTTACCACTCAGGAAAAGGTTCTTGGAGTCATTGTGGGCAATACATTGAAATCCTCAGCTCAGTGTGTGATGGAATATTAGGAATCAGAACGCAAACATAAGTGGTGTCTTTAGACCTAACGCTATTCAGTGTTCTGTAACACAGTGTCCTACCGTTACAGTGTTTAGACATACCACCAACACAGTGTTCACCCCAAACACTGGAAGTGAACACTGCCAGGTCTTGACAGTTTAATCAGTGTTTGGGGTGAACACTGTGTTGGCGGTATGTCTAAACACTGTAATGGTAGGACACTGTGTTACAGAACACTGAACAGCGTTATGTCTAAAGACACCCAAGAAGGTTAAAGAAGACTTCCCCAGTGCTTAGCAGAGGCATAGCCAGGTTGGAATGGGCCCTAATGTAAGGAGATGAAATATCCCCCCTGTCCCCCCATCCCTCTTCCAACAGCAGGGGATGCAGCTACAACAGGGAATCATTTGGGAAACATTAGGAATCATTCAGAAAAGGATAGAGAATAAAACTAAAAACACCATAATGGCGCTATATAGATCTATGGTACAATTGCACCTAGAGTATTCTGTGTGGTTCTAGTCACCACATCTAACGCCCCTCCCCCTAGTAGAACTAGAAAAGGTATAGAGAAGGGCAACAAAAATGATCACGGGTGTGGAACGGCTCTGGCATGAAAAGAAGCTTGATAGTGGAGAAGAGATGTCTGAGTGGGGATATAATAGAAGTTTATAAATTCACGAGTGGTGTGGAACACGTAAATAGGGAGCGGTTATTTACCCTCTCGAAGAGTACTAGAACAAGGGGACGTTCCCTGGGTGCAGCCAGACAATCTGCCTGGGCCTCATCCCTGAGCTGCCGTGTGGCGGGCAATTGGTCCCGCCACACTGAGGGGCCAGCACCGGGAGCTGGGCAGACAAGCAAGGAGAAGGTGTCACGAGAATAGGGGGAGGGAGAAGATATGGGGGGAAAGGAAGGGAGAAGGGAAGGGGTATTCTCCTCTGAATCACACACACTCCAGGAAAGGGGCGGTTTGTCTCGTTCAACTAGGTGGGCTACAGGTGAAAGACGGTCCCTCAGGGTGGAGTGTGGGCTTTCCCTCTGAATCAGAAGGCAACCCTTTTCATCATTGGGACGACGAGAGCAAGGGAAAGGGGAAGACAACAGACTCCAAGTCCCACTCACACCAGTTGCTCTTGGGCCCAGGGAACCGTGCAGGCTGGTGGGGGAGAGAAGGGGTAGGAGTTACCAAGGGAGGGGAAAAATGAGGAGGGGGATAGGGGAAAAAGGGAAAGGGGGAAGGAGGAACAAGGGAAGTGATGGGGCAAGGGCAGACACTTACACAAATATGAGGCGTAAGGAGAGCTTCACCACCAGGACTCACTATGAAGGGATAGGGTATAGGGATCAGAATCTTCCACAGGCTTAGGCTGACACGTTCCACAAAGACAAGACTCACAACAATGGTTTAGGGATCACACATACACACTCACCAAGGTATGGTACGCACGGGGAAGGGGAACACGTGGGCTGCACTCACTCTCTCTCTCACTCGTAGGTATATCAGGCAAGGTTCAATCACAAAGGTCAATCAGGCAAGGGGGCCAGTCTCTCGCGAAACGATCACCGGCGGGGACTCCAAGCCCCGCCGGTACCTTTTATAGCTCCCTGCTCTGAAGCCCTTCTGTTACGTGCAGGGCGAGGCTTGAGCGTCCTCCACCCTTCGTTAGCACGTCCGGGAGCCTTGCGTCAGGGCGGGGCTTCCCCTGCTCCGTTGCTTGCGGCGCTAGTCCCTCCCTTTGCCTTGCGTGGTCCGGCCCTTGCGTTCTGCCGCTTATTGCGGCGAGTTTCCAGCCTCCGTTGTGCCCGCCGCACAGGGAGGCGCCTGCTGACAGAAGGCAGCCAGCCGGGCCCATCATGGAGCCTCCACCATACTCAGAAACTGAAGGCTTCCACCCCTGTAGTGCAGGATCATCCCACTGCACTTATGCAGGTGGTGGGGGTGGGGGACGGGACAGAGGACAGCACGCTCTCCACCCCCTGCCTGACAGCTGGTGGGAAAGGGAAGCCCAAGAAGAGCATGGCATCCTCTTTCCAGGCTCCCCTTCACCCCACCATTTGTCTGCATCCTGTGAATCGTTTGCCCAGGGAGGGGCAAGGCTGATCAGGGATGGGTGTCTCACATGGCTGCACCTCAGGAAATTAACCAGCAGCAGATTTAAAACAAATAAGAGAAATTAACGTGTGGAGTTGATTGCCAGAGGAAGTGGTCAAGGCCGGTAGCGTAGCTAGTTTTAAAAAGGGATTGGATACGTTCTTGGAGGATAGGTCCATTAATGGTTCTTTGCCAAGTAGGTTTTGGGGACGTAACCTCTCGCTGTTGGGAACTGGAACAACAGGGAATGGAGGGAATGGTTTGCCCATTGTGACCTGTTGGGGACTTCTCCCAAGAGACAGAGATTGGCCACTGTCCGAGACAAGATGCTGGGCTTGATGGACTGTTGGTCTGACCCAGTACAGCACTACTTATATTCTTATGTTCTCGAAGACAATGTGGGTTCCTAATTTTCACTGCCAGAAAATCAGAAATTCTCTGATAAAAAGATCAAAATTCTCTGACTAAAACCACAAAAAAACTGAGTTTATATTCGTTTTAAAAAACATACATCTTTATTGTTATTCATACATTTAAAAATTAATTGAGTGTCTACTCTTTGGCATAACGCTTCAAAATTCATTTTCAGTTCCCTTTTTAGGAGCCCAAGGCTGTGGGAGACACCAGTGGCGCGTCTCCCGGCTGGGGGAGCTGGATTCCCTAGGAGCTGGGCAGACAAGCAAGGAGAAGGTGTCATGAGAATAGGGGCGGCAGGAGACACCAAAGGCTCCTGAATATACAATTTTTAAAATAGTTCTCCAAGCTGATACACACAAACACAGAGAAATCTACTCACTCATGAGCTAGAGGTGGCAGGAGACACTAAAGTGTAAGCAATCACAAACAGTATGCCTATCTCAAAAAGCTTGACACAAATAAGCAAGTCCTCTCTGGGTTGTTCTTACCCCTCACTCCTGAGTGTGTATCTCCCCCTTTTTGGCCTCCCCACCCCCACTTCTTGCCATGTCTGGCACTTTCAGGAGGGGCAGAAAATGGGGGGGGGTATCAAAGGGAACTTTTAGGAGGGGCAGCAAAGGGGGATCCAACCCCCCCTTTCAACAAAAGGCAGGAGGGGGGGGTTCTCCCCCTTCGTGGCAGCTGCCTGGGCCACCAGAGCTGCAAGAGAGACAGAACCGTGTCCCTTCTGAAGGAGGTAATAGAATCGCATGGCGAGGGCAGCTGCCACCAGAGCTGCAAGAGAGACAGAAGTTGCATTATCAGTTGGAGCTCCAAAAGCCCCCACTTTTAACAAAAACAAAAAAACTTCATGGTAGCTTCCCGAGCCTTCATAGCAACACAAGTCTCTCGCCTTCAACTTCCTTGAACTTCAATTTGACTAGCAAAAGGGCAGAAAGTGCCTTAGCGCAGGAGCCCTGCAAGTTGATGTGCAAACAGAACGGGGTTCGGAAGTTCGGTCGTTTGGTCTGAAAACTTAGTTCAGGTTCATGAGTTTGGACGAGTGGAGATCGGACCACCCCAAATGTTCAGAAAGTTCAGCCATGGCAGAGACTTGGGGCACTCCAGGGGTGCTCGTGGGGGCATGGCAGGCTGTCGGAGACGCTGCAGCAGCAGCTGCAGCAGAGACTGGGAACCGTTGCACTTGACACCCTGGCTTGCCCGGGCAGACAGGTTCGGCGCTTGGCCCCTGGGGGTGCCCATGGCACCATGGCTGGCCGACTGAGACCCAGCGGCAGCAGCAGAGGCCGGGAAGGCTTGGGGCTTGGTGGCTAGCCTGGAACCCCTACTTGGCCAGGCATTGCAGGCTGCCAGGCATCGATGGAGCAGCGGGAGACATTGGATTGTCCGGTAGCAGAACCCATGGCACAGCAGAGGCAGCAGCAGCAGACAGGCAGCATGGCATGAACAGCGGAAGGCAGGCTGAGGCAGGGTTCAAGGTTGGTAACCAGGGCAGGCAGACAGGCAGCGTGGCATGAGAGGCAGTAGGGAAGGCAGGCTGGGACCTTGCCAGGGCACTCAGATAGACTGGTGAAGACTGTGCAGCACGCGTGCGCGAGAGAGCCAGTCAGATAAGAGGGCCAAGATTCTCTAGCCAGAGGCCAGCTGGCAGGCTTACAACTTCCCAGTGCCACCCGGCATCATGAGGTCAGTCAGATAGACCGGCCGAGGCCATCTAGTCAGAGAGAGAGAGAGGCAGGGCGGGCGACGGGCATTGGGAGGGAGGGACAGCACCTCAGCAGCAGTAGCACAGATTGAGGAGGAGCCCCGTCTCAAGACTGCCCCTGTTATGGGATGGCGTGTGCCACTGCACCATCAATCTATGTCCAGGGGCAGCTCGGGGAATCCCAGCAGTGGAAGGTTCACCTTGATGAAAAGCAACTGCTCCACTATCTTGGCCCCCAGTCTCAGGCGGTGCGGCGAGCAAACATCCCCCACCATGGAGAACACCCGTTCGCTGGGGATACTTGTTGGTGTCAACAGACCCTTGGCCACTTTGGACTGGGCCGGCCACATGTTGGTCTTGCCATCCCAGTAGGCCAAGGGATCGCTGCTGGGATTGATGCATGGCTCCTCCTCCAGGTAGGTCTCCACGACTGCTGAGGTGCTGTCGTACTCCCTCATGTAACTGTCATTTGGCACCACCTCCACCAGTGGCCTCAGCCACACTGCCTGCCCTTCTGTGCACGAGCCCATGCTTGCCATAGTGCCCTGTACGTATGAGCTGCTGTTGCTGACAATAGGGGTGCTGCTGCTGCTCAGCCTGCTGCTGATGCTGGTACTGCTAGGGCTGGAGGCAGGGATAGACCCCGCCGGCTGAAAGGGGTGGCTACTCCCACTCCCGCCATCCCCAAGGGTGTCCTGCTGTTGCCGCCGTACACTCTTCAGAGTCCTCTCTGCCTGCCGAACCCTCTCCACCAGGTCACCCTTCCAGTGCCCATAGAGCGCTGTCTGGCATGCCACACTGCCCTTGACACTGGGGTCCAGCATGGCTGCCAAAACGTATTCTGCCTGCTTCAGGAGCTCATCGAATCATGCCTTCAGCCCTGCCTTCAGCTGCCACACCAGGTCAACCACCTCATCCGCCAGCTTCCTGCCCTGAGGACCACAATCCTGCCCCTGGAGAATCTCCTCCAGCCTCCCGAGGAGACTCTGCACCAGAGGGGTCACCTGGCTGATGGTGGCCATGGAGGAGCTGATGGTCTCCATCACGGCCAGGAACAATCTCAGCATTCTGCCCCATCATACCCTGGAGGTGCCCCACTGTCCATCACCAGTTGAACCTGATGCAAGGCGACTTTCTACTTGAGAAGCCACTCAAGCATCAGGAAGGTCGAATTCAACCATGTGGACACATTCCGCACCAGCTGGCGCACTGGGGAGCCTTGCTCGGCCTGCTTCACCTGGAGGAGGTTGCTGCCCTTCACGCTCCGGTTAAAGAAACAGGCCAGCTTCCTCCCCCACTCGATCATGGAGCTAAGGGTGCCTGCCCCAATCCCCTTCTCCCCCAAGCCCAGAGCGTCCCTGATCACCAGGTGAAGGGTGTCTGGGGCGCAAGGGATGCTTGTGAATCCCCCCTCGTGGACTGCCCTCAATATGTTTATTTATTTATTTATTTAGTTATATCTATATGCCACCCCCTCCTGCCTATGGTATCTTGGGGTGGCTTCCAACATACACCAAAACACTTTAAAATTACCTTTAAAATTACAATAATTCAACAAGTTAAACAATTGTCACCATGCACCCCTTGGTGAAGGGCGCGCTTGGCGTGACCCACTCCCTCACCATGGCGATCAGGGCTGCCTCAATGTTCTGAGCAGTGTGGGGGCCATCCATTACTTCTGTCTGAAGCAGGACCCACCTATACCCTGCTTCGGGACCCCTCCTGCCACTCCCTAACGCTGCCTCTGTGTCCTGCCACCAGTGTGCCGTCACTGCCAGGTAGGTGTGCAGCATGTTTCGACTCGGCCACAGGTCTGTGGGGAAGTGGATGGTGGCACCCTCAGCCCCTGCCAGCTGCTTCCTCACCCGCTCCTTTAAAGCCCAGTACAGGGCTGGCACCACCTGCCGACTCAGGGTGGTGCGCGAGGGCAGCTTAAACTGGGGGCCAGGAACCCAATCAGGCTCCTAAACCCCATGTCCCCGACCACCGAGAAGGGTTGTCCATTCAGCGCTATCATTTCCCCCAACATGCGCGTGGCTTTCACTTGAAAGCCACGGAGCCCTCCATGTCCTGCAGCTGCCAATGGACTTGGCATCTGCCCCCACCCCAGCTCCTCCATGGTGCACTGATGCTGCTGCTGCTGCTCCCCCCGAGTAGCGATACTGCTCCTGCTTCTGGAGGCAGCTGTTAGAGCAGGATGGTTGCCTGCTGATGGAGGCAGATGACTGGCCGCTGCAGTCAGGAACCTGCTGGCATCCACTGCCCCTGCCTGCCTGCTTAGCAGCACAGCGTTGTGACATCCCTTCAGGTGCCTTGCCATGGCAGTTGTGTCAAGGTTGGTGAGCAACTGCCCACGCTTCATCACCTTCTGGCATAAAGTGCACTGCACCTGCCTGGGATCATCTGCCTGCACCAACTTAAATGCACCCAGACGGAGGATTTTTTGCCCCCTCCTGCCTTCTGGCCTGCACCGGGTGATGCACTGCTGATGGTTCTGCTGGGAGGGGCAGAACATGGTGGCGACACAGCTCTCAGAGGGACAGCCATCGTCTCAGCACCAGACATCTCCTCCGCAGGACTAGTGTCTGCCTTGCTGCCCCCAATCTGAGTGATATCCCCCCACAAAGGGGAGTACTGGGACCATGAGGCTGATGAACTGCCCAGTGGCTGCTGCCACTCTCCCTGTGCCCCCCATATCTGCTGCTGCTACTGCTACTCCTCTCTCTGCTGCCATTGCCTGGGGATCGGGCCCTGTCTCTAGCAGCCAGGGTGGGATCCACCAGCCCTGGACTGCTGGGGATCACCTCAATAATGTGGGACATTGGTGGCCCTTGAGGAACATCCGACCCCGAAGCACCTGCTTCACCTGCTCTTGCAGCTGCAGCAGAGACAGACGCAGCCTCCTGGACGGCAGGCTTTCCGCCCTGCATGGCAGTGGAGGATGCTAGTAGGAGGCGCCGCCGAACCACACCCTGGCTAGTGCCACTGCAGAGAGCTCACAACAAACAACACAGGGAGGAGTACAAAACTGAAATGAAATCTAAATCAATATAATGTTACTCTAAATAAATCCAAAAACAGGGGAATGGAATCAGGGATGCAATATATACAGGGAGGAGGGACGGATTCAGTGGAGGGGAGGGAGAAAGAACACAGGGAGGGGTAAAAAATAAAAATAACACCTAAATCTATCTAATCTAAATAAGTGAAACTATGGAGGTAAACGTGTGGAAATGGGTGAAATAGGAGGAGGATGGCAATGGATTGGGAGAGGGAGACTTCTGAAAAAGCCTGCTGTCAGGAACAGCAGCTAGCTCAGAAGGAGTTGGAAGGGGGGAGGGCAATAACTTTTGTTTCTTGCTGTGCCCGCCTTACTATAAACCCCATTAGCTCCATGCAGCCTTATCTCGTGGCCAGTCGCAGACTGTGAAGCCAGTGGTCTGAGGAAAAGAGGGATGGTGACCGGGCAGGCTGGCTGCCAGTCCAAGCCTCTCCACCCCTGGTGCCAGGAAGTCTGCTTCTAAGCTGCACACACAGCCCAACCTGGGCCTGCCAGCCCTGTTTTTCCCATCTGAACGCCGCTGAACTCACCCGAATGCGGTCGAACTGTTTGGCTGCTTCCACGTTCAGTTTGGCCGTTCGAACTGGCCAATTTCGGTCCAAACACCGAACGGCCGAACTGCGCTCGCACATCCCTATCTACTACTTCCTGTTATAGAATAAAGGTGCTGTGCCTTCGTCAATCCCTGCTGCTCTCCATGAAGTGCGTCATGCTCATGAAGAGATCAGAATGCTCTTCAGTGCATGCTCAAGGAACGTCCGCTGCACTGTCGGCAAACACAGCTGATTAAAGACAGTTGCAGGTGAGTTTTTGCGGCTAGAAAAAACAGAAAAAACCCAAGGAATTCTGCGGTTTTCTTTGGGCAAAAGAGAATTCCGTGGTTTTCTCTGAAAATCATGGAATTCTGCATTTTTCCGTGGTTTTCCACAGGAAACGGAAAATCAGGAACCCTGAACATAACATTGTACTCTTACGTTACATCCAGTCAGCTACACTGTTATGGTGAGAGAATGTGAAAATATTATAGCGTGTTTATGCAGGTATGAGGAAACACCATCTGATCCAGTTTCTCATTAAGTTCTTGGGGGATGTTTTTGTCTGCTCCTTTAAAGCTGAGAAAAGTAGAGTTACCCCTGCAAGTCCAGGTAGCCAATATTTTACTAGGACACTTGGCTGGAAATTTATAGAACCATGGGAAAGTAGTACATTTTCTAAATCTGTTAGTTATGATTTATTGCCTGCATTTTTCTTTGAGAGGAATAAATGTTCTTTATTATAAAAATGTTTATATATAAATGAATTTATAACATTGAAATAGAAAGCAAGTACATGACCCAGATCAGAATCCAGGTTTGGCCAGATATCTTCAGCATGAGTCTTTGCCAGCTTAGTAACTGAAAAAAAACCTCTTTTAGCATTTTGAACAAAACCTCTCTTTTACTTGGCGATTAAGTAGCTTATGGTTGAATGGTATCAAGATCATAGTTAGGGCTGATGTTAGGTTTGCCAGATAAAGCAGGGGGAAAGTGATTAATGACTTGAAACTTTGAAAGGGATCAAGAAGTAGAAAAAAGAAAACTCCCTTGGAATCTTTCTGATGAGCTCTAATTTTTTATTTTTGCATTTGTATACCTTAGCATTTACTTTTGATTTAACTTTTGTCAGGAGCCCAGTTCAAGGGTGCCAGCAGAAGTGGGCTAGTGCCAGCACCCTGCCCAGGGGTCCAATTTGGGGCTTCCATTAGTGAGCTTGTAAATCCAGAAAGGGGTTATCTGAAGCGTGTGCTCAGGTCCATATCAGGCATTGATAGTGAGTGAGCAATCCAGGAGGCAGGAGGAGGCTGGGTTCTGAAGAGGCGAGGAGGGGCAAAGTGAAACTAAGAAGACGCAAGGTGAGTCCTTGGCAAGTAACTGGGGAGTCTGAAGCTCAGAAATGGAGATGGCCCCTTATCTAGAATTATTTATAGAACTTCAGCCAATCCAATGGCAGAGCCCAGCAGCCAATCAGTGCAGGAATTATAGGGTCCCTGGGAAGTCACTCTCTTTGCCCTTGCCTTTGTCTTTGTTCCAGCCTTGGTGGCTGTCAGGGGGATCAGGACATGCCAGGCTCAGAGCCTTGGGGAGCCAGGTTCTAGCCCTCTTAAAGCCAAATTCTGACAAATTCAAACGTTTGGCCTCAAGAACATTTTAACTAACCGTGCCACTGAAAAATTGTAACAAGTTAATGAAGAAGCCGCTTTATCAAGACCAAATTGCCCAGCTACAGTGTGGCGTTTAGGTTCTGATCTTTTAAATTTAAAAAATGTGATTTCAGGATTAAAAAAAAAAGATTGTTGAGTTTTCCAATGAGTTAAAAATGGTATGTTTATTCCAAATATGCCCCAAGCTTGCTGCACCTCCCCTCCTTTCCCTTTGATTGACAGATAATTGGCAAATTCCCAGTCTCCACTCCTTCTCACTCACTTGCAGACTATTCAAAAAGAGCAATGCCAAGCTTTCTACTTTCTCTGTTAGGGATGAATTGGCCTACAATGATGGGAACAAGATCCAGGTTCACCTTGGCTTCCAACACAGCTGCGATGCTGGAGAAGATGGGGCCCCAGCTATGGTTCCTTTCTCTGTCCTAGTAGGGACGTGTCCTGGACCTCGTTGTCTGGGATTTTCCACCCTGGGGCAACCTGGGGAGCAGTCCAGCCGGCTGTACATCTGCTTTTACCTAGTGTGTGTTGGGTAACCCTTGTAGGGAGCTTCTCGATTAATATTCAACCTAGGGAACTTCTAGATTCAGGATGGTCCCCCACATCAACTTCAGACCCTGGTTAAACCCTTGCACTCTGGTAATATCAATCATAATATTTCACCTATACCAGGACCATCATTTAGATCATAGGCTAGATCATCTCATTCACAGTTAGTCCTGAAATTTCAGTATTCTTGCAGATACAGCATACCATATAGCTTGCTGGGGTGAGTCTCTGTTGCTAGGTATTCCAATCCTCACTGACAAATAGCCTAATTCAGCATTTGTTGTAAGAAGTTATTTTCAATCTGATTCAGTCAAAAAATGCCTCAGCTCTTGATCTCTGAAATGAGGGATGATGGCACACAAAATGCAGGACATAATTTTCATTAAAACAGCATGTGATGATTTATGCAAATGCATGCACATTTGAAACACACCATTGCCTAATTTATGAGGCTGGGGTAGGAAACAATCATAAAAAAAAAAAAAAAGCAACAAAAAAATTAAAGGACTCTGACATACATACAATAACCTCACTTATAAGACAGACTTGTGTCCTTGTCCTTTCTGTCTTCACTTCAAAGCAATATTGCAAGACTTCTACTTGTCAAGCTTCCATATCCTTATGGCAAGTGAGCATTACCATGCATGCAGCCTTCTCTCTGACAGAAAAGCTTTTCCTGCACTCCAGACATTTCTCCTGTGTGGATTCTCTGATAGATAAAATACTGTGTTGATTCTCTCCGCCAGATGTTAGGCAATAGCTCTTACAGCAGCGTTGGGCTAAATATTTTTTATTGCTTTATAAAGAAAACTTTAGGAAAGAAATCACATTACCTCATTACAAGGGCTGCAATTGATTCCATGACCTTGCCATCATTTTTTCGCAGTTCTGCTTCCAGAGTTACAGGATGAATGGCTGGCTACTGCTTTTAATTCAGTCAGTAGAAGGACTCTGCATATCGTCCAATGACATAGGTAGCAGTTTGTAACGCTGACCCAAGCACAGTAACAGTATGATTGGGTATGCTTTGTAGCTGTCATACCAGGCATCCTTGGTCCTAGTCTGCCTTCTACCCTTGTGTCTCCTCTCTGTTAGCTTCTGTTTTAAATAAAAAATAAATAAATAAAAGAGCAACTCCTAGTTTCTCAGTTCAGTGTTGAAATGGTAAAGGGTAAGAGGAGCACAGTCAGAGAATGTGAGATTCATACTCACAACCACCTAAGTCACTCTTTGGGGTATATTCCCCAACCCTGCTTCCTCATTACCAATTTTGGGATTTTGCAGCAGCTGTCAAAACTCGTCCTAAGTATGGGACACTTGAGAGCTATGAGGTAAAATGAATGGTGACCTGTACTGTGACGTAAATCTGGGCTTTAATGTAGTTCATTGTCTTCTTTCTCTGGAATTATGAGATCGGTATCTGGCAGACAGTATGCATATTTAACAGCGCACACATTTGGGTTTAGCTAGATTTCTACTGAAGGATGGCTAGGGATTTATATCATAAAGCATCTTCAGCAGCATGTAGTGCTTGGATTACCCAATCACTCACGGGCACCCCATCTACTATACATAGAGCATTTATAGTCAAAAATCAGGTCTCCAAAACCAATTGGCAAAAGGTTCTGTTGGGAGGTAACATTGAAACCATGTCATCACAGTATTTCAGGGTTGTTTAGAATCAGTACATGTTTCCTATCTTTGCCATTATTTATATTTATTTTCTTTTTAAAAACAAACATTGCTTAATTGAGGTGTCCTGCACACAGAAAAGATGGGTACTGCATCTAGAACTCTAATCATTGTTATCTCCTGGAAACCTTCAATGGATGTTGCTAAGAGTTAAAAATGTGGGGATGCTGTTTCACTGGAAAGGTCCTTGGATACATTCTTGATCTGAGAACTCGCATTACTTCATTCTTTAATGAAGAAAAAAAAACCACAACAGCCTTGGATTGTCCTTTGGAAGCAGTGT
This sequence comes from Sphenodon punctatus, assembly GCA_003113815.1. Taxonomy (NCBI): domain Eukaryota; kingdom Metazoa; phylum Chordata; class Lepidosauria; order Sphenodontia; family Sphenodontidae; genus Sphenodon; species Sphenodon punctatus. The sequence continues at coordinate 925,642 of QEPC01008451.1, read as the reverse complement.
CCCCTTCTTTGGCTCAAGAAACAAGCCAGAAATTGTTTTTAGATTTCTGCCTTGGCATTTGCAAAGTTTTGCCTAAACCCCTTGGAGATTTGCTAAAAGAGATTTATTTATGTGCACTGCAAGGAGCTTGCCAAATAACGGCAGCCTCATGTTTTTTAATATTTTTCTAAATTTAAAAATTAATAAAAAGAATAAAATGTTGGTTTAGTTGTTATTAATTATAAATATTTTCATCTATTCCTGCCCCAAATATCAAAGGTATGAAAGTAAAGATGCTGGTAATAACTTTAAAACATTTGCAAATGCCTCTTGTTTACACGGATTTATATAGATTTCTCCTTTTTCATGACTGTTTCTACTCTTTAACAAGCAGTAAGTTCTGTAAGGAAATGTGTTATCTTCTGACCTCACTTGATCAGCCCAGTCCTCAAAGCACTCCATGAGTGCTCTCTCTCACACTGAAGTGAACAGGGCATGCACCAAGGGGAGTGCCACAGAAGAGTTGCAGGCTAAATTGCATTCAGTGCGTTTTTGAAGCATTCATTGTTAGAAAATTAAAATGACTCTACTTTAAAAACAAAATTAAGCATTTTAATTAGGGCATTTTAAACAAGAGCTCTCAAAAGCAAGGATTCTTGTTGAAATCCCGAAGTGGGATTGATTTGCTGAGTTCGCTTCTTGGCAAGAGAAAAACAAATCAGTGCTCTTGCGCAATGGCCACCAGGCTGCAGCCCTTAAGCAAAATGGCAACAATAGCATCACTGCCATTTTGGTTAAGGGCGGTGGCCATTCTTCACATGTGCAATCCACTGCCCTTAATGGCAGTGACCCTATTGCTGCCATTATGGTTAAAGTTAGCGGCCATTTTGTGCATGTTTGTTTCTCTCCAAGACCTTGTACCAGGACCAAGATCTCAGTGAGATCTTCGTCCTGGTACTCAAGTCTGCGAGTTTTACTTGCAAGAAACAAATTGGGCTACTTGTTCAGCCCTAATTTTAATGGGCCTCCTCCTTTTGCTTTCATGGTTAAAATTCTTACGGACTTCAGTATGGTTCAGAGGTGGGCAAATGGTGGCTTGGGAACCACATGCAGCTCTCTGGTTCTCAGAACAAATGGCTGCCCAGAGTTGGAGGTCTCCATGTGGTTCCCTCAGTTCTAACTCTTTCACATGCACTGCCTATTGCTTGCCTCTCCAGCCTCCTCCACCAGAGGCTTTTCAGCACTGGTTACCCAGCAGTGATCGCAGCTGCAGGCACATGGAGGAGGCAGGAAAGGTGAGCTCTTTGAGCTAAGCTGCCCATGCCAGTAGACAGTACATGCATGCATGAGGACTAGAGTGATATTTAATGGTGGTTCTTGGCCATATGAAAATCTCAATGTGCGACTCTTCAGATTGAGAACTATGCCCACCCCAGCATAATTTGTCTTTTGCATTTGGAGGGGCTAGAATAAGGGTAAAAACAAACGTGATGTTGGCCTGCTGTGGCCCGGAACTTGCATGTGGTCCCACACCACTGAAGTGGGCCTGCTACTGCTGTGGGGCAAGTAGGTGTCTGACCTGGGATGTGCTCTGGGCCTGATCCCGGATCCCATCCCAGGCCAAAGGCTGCCCACGGGGACTGACGTGAGCCAACACATTTGTTCAGCCCCAACATCCCTGCCATGGGGCAGGGGCTGCCATGGCCATGCACCATGGCTGTTCTCCATGGCTGTGCATCATGGCAGGGGGTGGAGCATGGTAGCAGGAGTACCTGCCTGCATGTTTTTTGCAGCCCCCCTCCACCGGGGTCATTCAGGTGGTGGGACAGCTCTTCCACCAATAGGCATGTTTGTTCTGTGCCACTCGCTGACCTGGGGAGTGGCTGCTGTGGTTTTCTGCTGCCCTACCACCTGCACATTTGTTTTGACCTAAAGAGTATCCTGTGGCTTCAACCATCCCATCTCCCATGCCAGATGGAAGGTGTCTCTTAATGTACAGCCCTTACCCCACTCTGCTACTTCCTCCCGCTGTACATCATAGCCAGACATAGGTCTCTTGCTGGGTGAGTGGTTGATAGATGCCCGAAGCTCCAACGGCAGACTGGCTAATTTGGGGGTGGACCAAACTCATCAATAGTTAGGCAACTGTGCAGCTAGCTGTACATCATGCAAACAGCATACCCATTGGCACAGTTATTTAAGTTCCACAAGCAGCACATTTATTGGCATTGGTAGCGGTATGTTCCAGAAGTGGCAGTCCACCCATTCGCTGACACGGTTACTGTCCTCAAGGGAGGGAAGGGATGCATGAAGCATGGCTGTCGAAAAATGAAAGTATTTATCATAGTGAATAATTGTTGCACTGGAAGCAGAGGGTAGTGAACCTATGGCCGTGAGTGGGCTGTGCCCATGGATGCCAGGATGGATGTCAGATGAAATGTGTTGCCGAGATGGACATATGGGAACAATTTGGCATGTAAGGATGCTAAAAGACCCCTGGCTATATTTTGATTATTATGGTTGCCAAGGGCTTCCATCATGATTTCATTGAATGTATACTTTGTGCTCAAGCTCTGTGAATGAAACCCATGGGGAGATGTAAAGAATGGGAGGAGTCAATCATCTTCTTGGAAGATAAGGACTGGAAGGACAGCCATGGAGCAACCCCATCAGACAGTACAATGCTTAGCGATTAGGACAGCTTGGATACCCTGGTGATGGACTGACCTAGCGACCCTGACTGCATGAGCCTTGTAATAGACTAGCAGGCCAAGTCACAGAAGCCACCTTAGAAGAAGGGCTGTTTTCATACCATCTCTCCCTCAAAGCCAATGTATCTTGGGTTTTTGTGTGTTTCTTAAGCACATTAGCACAGCATTTGGCAGGTGAGGATAGGGGTGGGGTTTGGTGGGTGGGTTTGAGGGTAGGGGTGTGAGAAGGGGTTAGGTGGGAAGCTGGTATTGGATGGGTTATGTGGGACTTTTAGGGTATTTTGTATTAGTTGTATATGTGTTTATGGATTGTAAGTCACCATGAGCCTCTGGGAAAGTGACATAAATTTGAATGAACGAACGAATGAATAAAATAAATAGGTAGTTGAAGAAACACACAAGCAATTTGTAGCATTTTGTTATTCCTTCTGCTTCACTGTTGACAATGAGTTATTGCTACTATTATAAATATCAACAGCATATTTTAAATATGTTATCCAACCATTTGGTGTTGGGAGGCAAACAGACACACTAACAGAGTGAAGGGTTTGCTGGTTGCAAGGTGCATTAGATTAACCCTGAGAATGGACAGGAGTGTGTACTTCCTCTGCTCCTGAACTACCAAAACTATGCATTGTAGCTGAGATGACATCTGATTAATTTGCCTTCTTGAATTTGGATATGATGGGAGTGGATATGAACTGCTCTTGGTTTCTGCTCTGGTAGACATTTACTTTGGTCATTTCGGTTTGGTGAATTTCATTTATTTTGGTATTTGGGGTTGGTCTTTTTGGTTGTTTTGTTTTGGTACAATTAATGCAATAGCAGTTATGAAGTAACTGAAATACCAAAAATGACCAAAATTACCAACCCAAACAACTGAAAAAAAGTAACTGAGACAGAATACCTGAATAAGCAGATATGTGAATATCTGTTTTGGTTGCAAATATTTGGATATTTGAAGAGCTGTCTAAAAATGCAAATAATATTAATGAATAACAAATTCACCATCATTTCAGCTTTTCTATGCACACACACATCCAGAATGCATTAGGAGTCACACAAACGGCCCATAATACAGTTTTCTAGGCATGTTGCATCAAGGGATAGCATTTGAATGTGAAGAACAGCATGTATGAAGAGGCTAATGGGTAGCTGCTCTAGCATGCAAGAACATAAATGTCTGTACAGCTGACTTTGCTATCATGGTAATGTCATTGATTTCATCACACAGTTGCTTGCCCCATGTTTATTGTTTTGTCTGGTAACATCTGTTGGGAGTTAGAAGTAGAATTAGTATCCGCTGGTAATACCTGCATTTTTGGGTGCCACATTGGATATCCAACTGGTTCCCGGGCACCAATCAGGTACTCGGAAACCTGAAAAATTGATTACTTCCAGTATCGATTTTTCAATTTACTGATTCCCAATTGATATGCTAATTAGTATACTGAGTTGGAAAGTAGAAAAATGGACACTTAAAAAATATTTTTTAAAAGTGACTGGAAGTAGTTTCCCGGGATCAGAAGCCAACTTTCTAAGACAGGAAAGTTGATTTTCTGGGACAGAAAACCCATAAATAAGTGTTTTAATAACAATAAATAATAATAAATTAAAAAGTTAAAAAAATTGGAACTGGAAGTAGTTTTCCGGGATTGGAAGTTGCCAACAAATTGTTGGAACTTCATGGAAACCTGATAAGTCAAAGTTGGGAGTCAGTATATTGACAAAATTTTAAAAAAATCAGTATCATAAGTCAACATTCCAGAACTGAAAGTTGACATTTTGGTATATTGGCGGGGCAGAATTGTGTACTGCCTGGTACTCTATCGTTACTGGGTCGAAAGCTATACACACTGTTGGATGGGCAATCCACTCAGAAATCCGAGGTTGGAAAGATCTGATTCTGCTTTCACTGTCTTCAGTAGGTGCTTCGCAGCTCAGCATGATCCCGTTCTAATTGACTGACTCACCCAGTCTTTTTTAGTCTGCTCTGAAAAGTTGAAGTTAGCTGTTTGTTTAACACTCCATTCTGATGAAGCTTTTCATTATCTATCTACTAATGCACTGTTGAAAATGGAATCATTAGAGTACAGCAGCCATTCAAATGTAAACATTTGAATAATTTACACTTCCAACCGGTATTAAATAAAAGGTTTTAATCTCAGATGGAGATCTGATAATAAATATTCATTTCTAATTTTCAATAAGTAAACTTTACCTCTTTCTAAAAGCCTTTTCTTTTCTGCAGGATAATGGCAATTTTGACACTTGGGCACATTTGGGATTAAAATTTCCCTCTGGTCAACAGAATCATGAAGAGTTATTATTAAAATTAAAACTGGAAATAATTACAAACCTTACAATTAGTAGCAATTTCTGGATCTTGATGTAGCATAACCAACAAAAGCGGCAACTTCTCCATACTGTTTTTCCTGGGGGATGTGAATAAGAGCTGAAGAAAAGGAACTGCCTTCCAAATAGGAGCAGCATATTACTGGAAGCTTGCCAGACCTGAAAGAACCTGGAGACCTCTGAAGCCAGCAGAGGTGTTGCAGACAGTCTTATTTCAATCCATGGGAGTTACTACAGAAACCATTTCAGAAGAGAAAAGGTAATTTGATTTGGGCCATTTTTTATTATTGCATATTCTAATGGGTGCCACTAGCCTTCACAGGTTTATAATTCAGTAGTAAAACTCCACTTAGAGACTTTGTGTAAACTCTGTCTGGCAAAGTTTTACTTTACCAATGGTTTGTATGTGGTCATCTTTCATGAAAACAAACAAAAACTTAACAAACAAACCCCTAAAGAACAAATTAAACAGAAATTGCTACTAATTGCTTACTGCTGCCCAGTTGAGGAGAGATCACCGAACAGGCAGGGCAGAGGAGATGGGATGTTCTGTTCCCCTTATTTCCAGTTGGAAACTCCATGTGTCCGCTCCATAGTTCTTCCAGCCTACACAGGGCAGGCTGGAAGAACTCCTGCTATGGAACGGAATGGGCAGATAGACATCTAGACCTTCAGAGGATGCAGGCAGGCAAAGTGGTAACAGGCCTTGGTGCTAGGCAGATGGAACTGGTAGCCCAGCCTGGGGCAGGTGTGTGGGAATCAAGAGAAAAGGCACAGGGAGTGAGGGTTTGAAGGCCCTCTGTGGGGAGTGCAGGCCCCCTTTCTAGCAACTTCAGGAAGTAGTTGAAGAGCATGGTTACTACCAGTGGTGGGAAGGCTGATCTCTTGGGAGTCAGGAAGTGATGTTGTTAGTCCCAGACATGGGAGCCCAGAGATCATCCCAGGACATCACCCCAGTAGAGAAGGAGTAGGGCCAGTGATCAACCAGCTCTTAGGGTAGGAGCAGAGATAGAGCAGGGGGAACGTCTTATGACATCAGAGGGCCAGGAAGCAATGGGGAGCCCAAAAAATAGAGAACTTAGCTGTTGACCTTGTGTGGTTGCCCTGGGGCTAAGGTCAGGGAGGTATTACTAGGTGATGCCAGGAGAGAGCTAGGAACTCTGGAGGAAGGAGATAATAAGTTGGATATAGATCCTGAGAGCAGAGGCACCAGATCAGTTGAGGTACCCAGGAACAGGAGAAGTTGGATACAGCAGTCCAGAAACCTTGGGGCTGAAGACTACCTAATGTCAGGGACCGCCCATTCCTACAGGTTTGGTCTTTAATTCTGAGCATGAGGGAGTGGCCTTCCTGCTTGATTTTTCATGACTTGCCCTTTTTAAAGTTGATTAAAAATTGTTTGGCGAAATCATGGTTTGGTGTTGATTGGTTTTGGTTCTTAAGTCTAATTGGTTTGGGATTGGTTTGAGGGAGAAATTCTGGTTTGGTTTTTAAAACAGACTTGAAGTCTTGAGCTACCATTTCCCCCCCTAGTACCTGATCTACAGGAGCAAATGATAATTTTTCCTTTATGATTCCTTTGCATTTTGCTCATTATTGCATATCACCAACATTGTGTAGTTTTTTGTTTTGCATACACCATAGGTTTTTCCATTCATTGTGTGTTCTGTTCTGTTGATCATGCAAATGTGAAATTATAATGCTGACTCTATCCTGGGCTGGCCCTGCCCCCCGCTGGCCCTGCCCCCACCACACCAACCTAAAAGTCCACCAGCCACCTCTGCCTGATGTACAATCCCTTCCAGAACAGGGACAGCTCTGCAGACGTTTACGCTCAGGCAGAGGTCTCTGGGGACCCTTTTGAGGAGTTCTCCAGGACACTGAGAAAATCAGTGTGAGAGTCCCACACCAAACATCCTCATTCTCCCAGGACGATGGCAGGGCATTAATAACAGCTGGTGAACAGCCATAGCAGACTAGGTAGTCTTCTGGAGCCAAAATAGAAAAAAGTGATTTGAAGTAGCATTTTTGGGTAGAAGCAAGTTTCTCTTTATGTTTTTGATTTGCTGAAACTGAATCTGCCTGTTGCCAAGCCAAAACATTAGTATTTCAGGCTCCAGTTCCAGTAAAAAAAATTGTTTCACTGAAGCATGTTGGTGTGCCCTGTACCACTGAAATTAAGAATCAAAATTCATGAAAACTAGTGTACCGTGATATAAAAAAAATCACACGATAGTCATTTTTGTTTTAGTTTTTGTTTTCAAACCTGCTGGTAGGGGTAAATGATATGGATTTGATGAGCAGTGTTGCCAATGATTGCAATAGGAAAAACTGTTAACTGTGTATTGTGGTACAGCAAAATGTTCTTTCATAAAGGTTAATTGTTGTATTTTTACACTCATTTGCACTGATGTTGCCTTACTTCCATTGCTATGATCACTACAACTATGCAAGATGGGGTCAGTGTATTTTGCAGAGATGCTTAACCTTTCACAAGAAGTTTGTGAGGAATTCAAGAATGGTAACTTCGTTATAAAACAATCACACCACAAATTCAACAATGTGGATCCAGATCATGCTCAAGAATGACTTACTGGCTATGGAAAAAAGGCAGGAGGAACCATTGGGATTATAAAAACAACAACAGCACTAATAGATGGGCTCTCTCATACAACTTCAGATCAGAACTTGCTGGAGACGCTTTCAAACTTTTCCACTTTAGTGACCACAGTGAATTCTGTCATAATGAGACTACCCCTAGTAGACAGAGGCCGCTTTTAGATGAGCGGCGCTCCGTTTCGCGGCGGCGGCGCGCATATTTTGAAACCTCTGCCTGGTCTAATTAGACGAGATGGAAGTGGCTTAATATGCGCATATTATGGCGGTGGTGCATTTTTTAAGTGCGTGAATTAAATACCTCACAATCGAGGTATTTAATTTGCGCACTTAAAAAATGCGCCACCACCGTAATATGCGCATATTAAGCCACTTCCATCTCGTCTAATTAGACCAGGCGGAGGTTTCAAAATATGTGCGCCGCCGCCGCGAAACAGAGCGCCGCTCATCTAAAAGAGCACTGAGATATTGCTGATGAGAACATCATCCTGGAAAAATGGCAAAGGTTTAGAATTTTTGAACCATACGATCAGCCTTCAGTACTTCAGAACATAGCAACTAAAGATCTTGCTACTTTCAAGATACAAGATGCTCTTCTTACTGTGAAGGATTGGTCAGAAAAAGCTTCATGAATTCGTCATTAGACGATTTATTGCAGAAGACTCAGAACCCATTTGATGATCCTCTGGCAGAAAACAATGCACCTGCATTTGCTTCATTGTATGAGGTGAGTGGAGCAACAGGCAAAAAGAGTAAAAAGGTTCAGGCTGACAGAACAGTCCTACGGCGAGTAATTGTTGCATATGAAGCTGACTGCAATGTTGACATGCAACACATTATGTTGCATTGACACATTGACGTGCAACACGAACTCATGCACGTTCCTGTAGCACTTCCAGAAATGAATGGCACCTTAAGAAGTGGAAACAAGTCTGTTTTAGTGGACATGTTCGTAGGTGATGTTACCTGCCCTCCTTCAATTACACACAACATACAGTCTGCTTACTTGATAATAGGAGGTCAGGCTTTAGTTTAGTCTCTCAGAATGGATGCAAACAACAAGACATTTGACTTTGGTGAATGGTTCGGAGAAGCAGTGTACAAAGCTGGAAAAGAGTTTCTGCGTACAGATGTCATTCTTGACAGATACCGACATTTGAGCATCAAAGGTGAAACACGAGAACGATGGTCAAGGACAGCCACTCCAATTGGCCGAGTGACTGAAAATGGAAGTGTTCCACTTCCAGCAAAATGGGCCAACTTCCTGTCTTAAGAGCTAACAAAGCAGATGTGGCAAGGTTTCTGAGTGAGCAACTCATCGAAAATGCACCTGCAGATGAAGAGGTTTTTGTGGCTGGAAGATTTATCTATGAAACAGATGTGTGTTCTTTGTGCAGTTCTACTGACATCAGCTGTCATCAGGCCTCACATGAAGAAGCTGATATGCACCTTTTACTGCATGCAGTCCACCGCAAAGCAGACTCTGTCGTAGGCTTCAAGAGATGCAGATGCCCTGATATTGTTTACAGCAAATAGTCCCCTCATATAGAGTAAAAACCTCTGGATGAAATCAGGCATTGCAAAGAAAAGGAAGTACATATCCATTCACACCGTCTTCAGCAAGTTGGGCAGCAAAGTTGCTGATAATGTGCTGACATTTCATGAAATCACTCCCTGGGCTCTGGATTGACCCCTGTGGTTGACCGGGAGTGCCTTTCTCGAAGTCCCCCGAGTATCTCGGGGGGCAACTATGGAGAGGGCATTCTGGGTGGCCGCACCATGACTGTGGAACTCTGTCGAAACAGAGGTCCGTGTGGCCCTGGACTTCTCCTCCTTTAGATGATAATGCAAAACCTGGCTGTTCTGCCAGGCTTTCAGTGAGGGAGATGGTTTAAGGGGTGGGGTTTTTCTTTTTGGTGCTTCACCGTATGGTTTTATAGTGGTTTATATTTATTGCATATTTATTTTATTGTATGATTGTATTTTATATGTTTAATTTTTATATTGTTAGCTGCCCCAAGCTGCTATTAGCAGGAGGGGGTGGGGTATACATATGTAAAACAACTAAGTAAATAAAATAAACTGGGTGTGACACCACATCCTATGTTACAAACCACAAAAAAGTCACAGCCTGGAAGGTTTTTCTGAAGCACCATGAGCTGCTGATTGATTTTGGTGAGGGATTTATGATGCTAGATATAAACTGGAGTCTGCAGAAAAGTTTTTCTGTAGACTTTACAAGTTTCAACAAGTTGATTCAGTGGATAAGGTGCAATACTTGATGTTCCCAACAGCAAACATTACAGAGCATTTGCCACCTACCAAGAATGCACTAACGTTTCACTTGAAGAGGGCTTATTACCAGACTATGATTTGGAAGCAGTGCAGTGTTCTCAACTAGGAGAGATGGGGTGGAAAGTGATGGAAGACACCGTGGTGCCAATTTTAATGGCCACAGATCCCATCCCCAAGGCTTGTTTGGAAGTGATCTCTTGTGGATGTTCAACTGGTTGTAAGACTCTTCAACTGTAGGTGCATAAAGTCACAGCTGAAGCGCTCTGCACTCTCTAAATGCCTACACAGGCTGGTTCATTTATGCAAGCCAGCATGAATGTTCCAGAAAAGTGAGTTCTGTGTTGTATCGTTTCAGAACTGTGAACACACAACTGTTTCGGTTTTCCTGCGATCACCTAGAACAGTGTTTTGAAACACGCATTATTATCTGTACATTCCTTGGTTATATTGCTGGAGAGTATATTAATGAAACACACTGCAGTATTGATTTAATGAATCATTGTGTTGCTGTCATTATGGGAATAAGTAGGCAGCCAAACACTATTGTTTGTTAAAACATTATTATTCATCCAGTTTTGGGTTGTACTTCATTACTGCATGTTACATTTCACCTTACCCTTAAATGAAATGATTCTACCCTCACTTTGCTCGCCGGTATAACTCTTGCAAAGAAGAGTTTTGGATAAGACAGGGAAGGGGTTGACAGTCAGTCTCATGAGTCATTTAGTTTTTTTGACCCCTTTTCCCTCTCTCTTTAATCTTACCTCTTGTGCTTTTCTAATCTTTTTTTTTTCTGTTTCCTCTTCAACTTTTTTCCTTTTTATTTTCTTCTTTCTCCTTTTTTTTCTTCCTTTCCATTTCACCCTCTTTCTTTCTCCATATTTTCTCATCACTCATTTGATTTAAGGTTAGAGGAACACATGGGAAGAGACTCGTCATGTACAAAACTTAAACATATATATGGGATCCGTCGAAATGCGATTCACTCAGGCTTGCGATAGTGAAAAGGTACGTTTTCCCAAAGCTTGCCAGCAGAGTAAACCATTCAGTTGAGAACATAATATGTTTTTATGGTCTCTGTATAGTGATTTTCCATTTAAGTGCAAGTTAAATTGATGAATTCACATGGAAGGTGAGAGTAAGGATTTCCCCCCCCCTTTTGTAGTATAAATTCTACATGAACACTCCTGTCGTCCCTAGGGAATGGGGCTTAACCCCTGTTCATCTATGAAATGTGCCCTGAGGTTTTGCTACAGATAGGTTTACATTGTTGTGTGCTTCTCAAATTGGGCATTATGGTGTGTGTGATCTGGGGCTGGCACTCTGAAACCATGCGTTTTGAACTGGATTGAGAGTGTTACCAGATGAGACAGTAGCCCGTAATAGCCCACATCAGATGGGTGGCCACCAGTCCATCTATTACAAGGTCACCAAATGTTCACCCGCACCCACCATGCCTCCAACCTGCAGTCCCCACTCACTGGGTGGGTACATGTGGTCTAAGGTGGGCGAATATGCATCCAAATGGCTGCCTCCCATCTGTTAGTGTGCATGCAGGCTCTGGGTGCACGTACAGGTCTTCCAGGATTGAAAAGTGAAAATAAACAAGAAAACTGACGAAAACCACAGTGGGACTGGCTTCCTGTACCCAGGGGTCACCACAGCTGTGCATCTGGAGAGGGGAGGGGGACAGAGCGTGATGCCAGTCTGTCGGTCCCATTCGTCGCGTGGAACCTGAGTGTGGCAGTTGCATGCAGGCTCCACGGAGCAACCCCAGACTCCAGCTGGCTAATTTCTCATTTCACTCTCTATCATCCCTGCCAATTTCAATGTTAAGTCTTCTTTTAATTATGATGATAGATAAACAGTGCTTAATTTGTAAAAAATGAATGTCTGGAGCCCAGGTCTGCCCCCAAAGCTACCCTCTTACCCTAAAGCTTGTCAGAGCAGAGAAATTAACTCTAGTCTAGAAAGTCAACCCATTGGACCACCCTGCCTCTCTACAGCTATAGGCAACTTGTGGGGGAGGCACCGGGGGGCATGTGTCTCCCTCCCATATTTTCAGTAGGCCTATAGAACCAGCCCCTACTCCTGTCAGCAGTTACCAGTCATCTATGTCTACAGCTGAATATAAAACAGGTGTTCTTGTGATTTGATCTATACTATGACCAGCGCAGGTAGGAGTGGAGAAGGAAAGCCATTAATGAACGTCAAATAAAACCATCTACAGTTCTTCTGGCTTCCCTTTCCAAACCCAAAATCGTCAGTCTTGGCCTTTTCCTGGTCTTTCACATGTAGGGAAGCATACTTCTGTTGGGAACATCTTCTGATGCTCTACCTCCCACTTGAATTTAGTTACTGGAGCTGAGTCTGGGTGAGCCCCCCTGGCTTCACAAATCAAACCCTGTAGATATAACCAGTTTTAACAATTTAATTTCATTTTTCATTCATGTTAATTTCAAAGGCCCCAAGGGTAGCTACACATCTAGCTACCATTGAAATACATCTGGAACTGGGATTCTAACTCTCATTTATGCCTCTGTTAGTGTTTCCAGTAAGAGGAAGAATGGATTTACGACTTGAGGAGGCATTATTCTGTCACACGGTAGCCCCATCATGATTAGACAAGGACTGCTACCATATTTTGTGAAATAAATTAAACTTGGAATTAGTACTTAAATAGGTGGCTTACAAAGAGAGGCTAACTAAGCCTTCTTCTTTTGACAATAGTCCCTAATATATTTACTCATGAGTAAATCCAATTCATTTCAATGAACTTTGCAAGTAAGCATGTTTAGGACTGAGGCCTGTATGTATTATGAGATCTGAGAAAAATCACACCCCTATTACTTGGGCATGGTATTCTCTCAGATTGGTTAAGTCGTGTTATGCTTGGACACTGCTTAAGTGGGAGACCTCAAAGGAAATCAGACATGCTGCAAGAAACAGTGTTTGGGATTCAGGAAGGTGCTATTCTTGGTCAAAAGTCAGTAATGAACCTGTGTCCCTGTCTGGTGCTAAGGGGCACTTTGCTTCTTGAGCATCTGTCATTTAGATGAGATGTAAAACTAGGGCCCTAAGCACTCATATGCACTAAAGGAGACCATAACATTTGGCAGGTGTATGGGGCTTAAGATAAGTGCTCTGTTTGAATTCCAGCTTGTGTAATTAGATTTAGCCCACTTAAATTCCCCCTGTAGATGGGTGAAAGTCATCTTTCCCTTGCTTATTCAAAACAAATGTATAATGGAGTTTGGTGGGAGCAGAAAGCAAAGAAAGAAGTCTTCCACATGGTTGGTGCCACTTCAGCTGTGAGCGACCCCAGTATATGTAGACCATGTTGGGATGAAAGGTACTGTGTGCAAATGTAAATTGCTGTTGTTGCATTTCAGATCCTAATTCAAGACACTACTTCCTGCATGTCAGGCTGGCCTGCTGATCCCAACTGACAAGCTAAAGTAAGCAAATGTTTCTTTCACTCGAACCAATACCATACTTCCGAACATTTTGAGTGGCCACACCCACTTGGTCAATTAACTCTGCTCCTCTACAAATAAACATTTCCCCCTCACACACATGCTTCCCAGCATTCCAAGTGCACAAATTGGGACAGACACTGCCCTGCTGATCATTCCATGTGGTTTCTTGTCATGCCATAACTGCTGGATTGTACTCTCAAGTGCTTTTCCTTGGGAAAAGAGGAAAGGTGCTGGAGGCTTGAATACGGGTCTTTGTGTGTGTATCTCTCTCTCCTAAAAGAGGAACAGTGGGATTCAGGGCCCAAAGAAGGGCTGCCCTCTCTAAATAGGAACTGTTGGGAGGTATCCAATACTCCTGATTGCAGGCACTCAAGCAAATGTTTAAAGTACCATTGTGACTTAAGTTGTGCCTGAGGTTTGTAAGAACTGCCCCGAGCAGGGGTGCTTTGATGAACTGGGGTTTGAAGGAGGATATTCTTGTGACCGGATCTGGCTCTTGAAACAGATCCCTAAGGATTTGTACAGATTTCTGTCGATTTCCCCAGTGATGAGGCTCGTGGCTGGATTGCCTTGCTTATCTCAGGCCACTTTCTCACATGACCTGGGAGGAGGAGAAACTTCCACGAAGGGCAATCACAGCTGTATTCTCACGAGAATTAGCGCATGTAGGAATGTGCTATTCAGCTTTTCCGTTGCGAGAACACTTGTGATTGTAAAAGCTACATCGGGGAACACGGTCATCCGCGAGTGTTCTCGCGGCATAAAAGCAGAATAGCGCATTCCTACGTGTGCTTATTCCTGAGAGAATACAGCCGCGATTGCCCTTACGGAAGACCCCCTCCCTTTCTCCGGTAATGTGAGAAAGCAGCCTCAGTGTTGTTTTCCCCCCCACTGAGTAACACACTTGTTCTAGCTTAATTTGGATACCGCTGCCTGGTATACAAAGGGGGTGGTGGGGCAGGGGGAAGAGGGGGATGAACATTTCTCTTGCAATGTACCTAATTTGTGACCTTTTCCCAGGTAAAATGGGATGTTTTCTATTTATAGGCCTCATGATTATCTTCCTGGAATCTTTCTGCTGCCTTTACCTGCCACTGCCATGCTAGTAAGTGGGTCACTTCTTTGTTTTTTGAATGAGGTCTGATCTTCACAGCCTCTTTGGCATACCAATAATGCTAGCAACAATAAAAAAAAACAATGTTCATTATACTGCTGTGTGGGGAGTTTCTTTAAGAGTTGGGCCCTAAATGGTTTTTAATCCCAGGATGCAATGATTGTGATAATGTAAGGGAGGCAAACCAAGCCTCCGTTTATAAAATCATTGCAAATATGAGCAGAATAAAAAATGGTCAAAAGGATCTTGTTACAATTTCTGTTTATTCCACAAGGGTTTAAGGAAAGTAAAATAGGCAATGATTTTGTTTGGGACTTGTTTACGAAAGATTACTTTTTGTGTAGGTAAGTCTAAAGGTTAAGGAAGGAAACAGAATTGAAATACTATTGTTTTAGTAATTCATCCCCCCCCCTACCATTGCTTGGCATAACATCTTCCTAACATCATAAAAAAAAAGAAGAAATCTGCAGCACTCAGTTTTTTTGGTAAAAAAAATAAATAATCCCAGGTTAAAGAAATAAAAGCTGTAAAAGGTAAAATATGGCACACCTATAAAATATAATTTTGTTTTTCGGTCTACAAAACTGCTGTAGATCTGAAATTACAATAAATCTTCAAATGACCAGCATTGATTACTTCAAGCTTGTGACTTTAATGGACAAAATTGCAGCATATTATGATGCCATGATTAAGGAATTGTGGAAAAGAGTGAGAGTGATTCTGGACTTTATTTTGGCACCTTGCACAGCTTCAACGTTACCACAATTATTGGTTTTCTGAAATATGTCCCTATTCATTATTCTGATCATATTACTTGCATTGCACAATTCTCTGGTGAATAATGGGACAATAGCACAAAATAAATCTCTCTCTGAAATTTAATCTGCACGTCTGTAGGCTGGCAAGAAGAACATCCACAGCCCTCTGATAAGAAGTTGTCCTGAATGGTGGTCTATGGTTGTTTCATAATTGCTCGTAATGTAAATTCACAAACAAATAGGAGCTGCCTGTGGCAGGAGGGGCGGGATATTAATTTTTTAAAATAAATAAATAAAATTTAAAATAAAAAATGATGTTGAAGATATGTGAGGTAAGGGGAAGGTGGGAGGGTTGAAATAAAAATGTTTCCAACATTAGCTTAGCTCTAGAAACCCAAATAAACTACAGCGATGGGCAGAGGGAGAGGGGGAGTTGGTTGGCTTATAGAAATCATTAACCTTTCACCTCTCATTGGTTCTCAATGTAATTTGTTTAATAATCATCCTTGTAAATGATTAGCAGCCCAGCTAATCAGCTGTTAAAATTACCTCTCATCGGTTTGCAGTGTTTAGCAGATTAGGACCATTTTGCTGCTAACAGGGAAGCAAATTCATGTGATGGAACTCCTACTATGGGTATTGTAGACAAGTGCCTTCCCCATTGCCCCCCCCCCCCCCATCATGCATGTTGCAGGGCTGCATTGGTGCCCTATGCAGCCCTGCAACATGCATGATGGGTGGGGAGGCGCTTTTCTAAAAATACCCTACATTCATGTGAAAAATGCAAAGAGTCTAATACAGCAGAAACTCTCTTATCTGGCACCTCTGGGGATATGTCTTGAATAAGGAAAAGGTCTGGACTAGAGAGGTCTGGATAATGGGGTCTCTGTTGTATTGTGGATATGGAGATAATCTTGGTACCCATTGCTTTCTGTTCCTTAGCAATTTTATGAGCACATTCACTCAGTGTAAATAGCACAGGACAAAAGTATACAGCAGGCCAGATTTTAGTCCTCACCTCAATGTGTACCACTACCTACAAGTGTGTGCCTATATTTTACAGGTGCAAATACTCCTGAATTCACTAACACTCAAGGGTAGCTTTTTAAATAGCCTAATGCCTGCGTGCAGACAAGTGCTGGCAATTGCACAGAGGTGTTCTATTAATTGCAAAGCAATTGCAAGTGCTAAATTGTTCACAGATGTTTGCACCTGCAAAGGGGAGACACACACACATCTGCAGGAGAAGGCTGGAGAGGAACTCAGTGGCTTTGCTAATCCTCTGAAAGTTGTACTTAGTGGTATAAGTTTATGTCCCTGCGGCCATTAGGGTTTTCAGAGCTAAAGTTATATCTCAGATTGCCTATGGCTCTGAAGTTTGGGGCTTCTCTGCTAATGACAAAGTTGAAGTACCGCAGAACAAATTTATTAGGTTCCACCCTGTTGGGGTTGCCTGCTTCACTGCCAGCATCCTTTTTGAGACCAGAGGTAGGTCTTGAACCGGTGTGCCTGGTATTGACTAGATGTTTGTTGGCCTTATTGGTTTAGACTTCTGACTCTGCCTTCTAGCCGGCTTGTGAAGATGTGCTACCTGGAGGATATGGTCAGACCAATGGGAAGTAAGATCCCATGGTTAGCATTTATCATTCGTACCTTGAATACAAGTGGCCTGAATTATTTAATCAATAGGGACATCAGATATTTCCCCAAGAAGGATAAGGTTTTGCCATTTCAACGTCTTGCAGATATAACAATGCAGAATGACTTGGCTAAGCTTTCCTCTTATAGAGTAGCACCCTTGTATGTTTTCTGGGAACTGGAGGGTTTGGCGAGATACCTGCAGCTAGATTTAAGGCCTATACATCACCTGCATCTTGCTAGGCTCCATCCTGAGCAAATAGCCTCGGCTATGACAATAGGCGTAGGTTAGGCTACCCTTGCGAGAAAAGGAAGTGTCCCTGTGGCCTTGATATGGTAGAGGATTTGATTCACTATGTCCTAGAGTGCTTGTTCTTTAAGGATATAAGATAACACCTGTTGACTCCCCTGGTGGCCTGATTTTGTCATTTTACAAAATGCGAGAAGCTAATCTGGCTACGTCAACAGACAAATATTCATGTTATTAAGCAACTGGCAGCTTTCGCGACCCAGGCTTCTGTGATTAGGAGCCAGCATCCTATGTTTTTGCTGACGAAGTAAGGGATCTTTTGGTCTATATTTAGGGAGTATTCTTGGGTCCCGGGTTTTGGTTTTATTTAAGATTAGAAGGTTACCTTGGGTATCCTTGATTTTAGTATTCGTGTTTCTTGGTATGAATTACCAACATTACTTTAAAATTGTGATTATTTATGTTTATTTATGGTTTTATTTTATTTGTACTTGTTTTTGTTTGATGTCTTATGTTGTATGCTGTTGTATAAATGGCTAGGGCGAAAGCTAATGCAATGACTAATAATAAACACATTTTGTTTAAAAACAAGTTTATGAAAGGCTATTAACATTCAAAAATGACTGTTGTATTTGTTCGTAAAATGTTGCATTTTCAGTCAGTCTGGCATATACAGTCTCATTTTGGCTGTCAGTCTCTCCCTCAGGCAGCTTCCATTCACCTCTGGCCCATGCAGGCTTGTGCAGCATGTAAAATATCATTAACAGTTGATGGCAGAGACTAGGTGGCACATTGGGCTAGTGCATTAGCCTTTTGCATCCGTAGACCTGAGTTCAAACCAAGGCTCAATTCACAAGTGAAAATTGGATTTGGTAATCTCCTCCACATCCCCATTTGTTTGCATCAAGCAAACCACTCAAGTTTGGCACAGCTATCTATTTCTGATCCAACAGAGTCCAGGAGTGAAGTAGCAGGGGCATTGCCAGTTGGGATTGAGATACTTTGGCACAAGTGTGGGGAGAAGTTTTCCTAGCACCTGCTTGTATTAGGCTGGCTCCAGAAACTGCTATTATACCTCTCCTTTCATTTCATCCAGATTGGGGGGGGGGGGGGGGAGTGGGCTCTTCTGGATGGATAAGTGAGGCTATATGATGATTCCACACCAATAAGTATTCTAAGAGAGCATAGCAGAGCATTTTCACTGCTAAACACTCAAATCAAGAAATGCAGATGTAAACTGGCACAGTTCCCAGGGACGTAGCTAGGTTGGAATGGGCCCAGGTGCAAGAAATGGACTCCCCCCATCCTCTTCCCTGTCGCTGCAGCTTCCTTATTGCAGAAAACTGACAAGGTGAGTCCACTGCTCTGACTCCAGAGACACTTCTGACACCGCGGTGCCTCTCCCTCTCTCTGCTTGCTGTGCTGGAGCCCTGGATGCCATGCTGTCTGCCTAGTGTCTCGCTGGTGGTGCTTGCTCTGTCCTGTGCTGCCAGCCAGGTGGGTGGGTGGGTCCAAGCGCGCAGGCATTTCTGCTTCCATTCAGCTCAGTTTCCACCTGGTCGTGCTGCAACAGGACAGGATTTGTGCCCCCTCCCCTAGCTTATGGGTCTCTCCCCCCGCCCCTAGCTTGGGTCTCGAGACAGGTGTCTCTCCTATCCCTATGATAGCTGCATCCCCAACAGCTCCTGAAAACCTACCTCTTCTGCCAGACTCTCATTATTATTATTATTATTATTATTATTATTATTATAAACATTTATATAGCACCAGTCGTGTGACCTGGTGCTGTACAGAACATAGAATTAGACGCGGTCCTAAAAGACAAAAGGGAGGGAGACAGGGAGAGAGGCAGTGGGAGAGACAGGGGAGAAGACAGACAAACATTCAAGCGGATGCGAAGTCTCAGGTGCGTATGCTTGGCTTGGTTACTAGCAGCAGTCAGCAGAGGAGGGCCAGCAGTAAGTGTACGGGGAAAGCTCAACCTCACAGATTGTTCACTAAAAGCTGCTTGCCCACATGCAGTAAGGGGCAGGAATTAATGTGAGTTTAACTCACGTTAGTGCGGTCACGTGAAGCTCCTGATCATTAGTCTTTCCCCTCTCCCTTACTGAATGTGGGCAAGCAGCTGATGGCTTCCTTGTCTGTCCTTTCATTCAGGGTACCCTTCTCCCCTGTAACTAAGCTAAGCACATGCACCTGCAACTTCTCAGCATTGTGAATGTATCCCCATCTCTCCCTATGTTCCCCTATCCTTTGTCTCCCCCCTCATGCCCCTCTTAGATTGTAAGCTCCCTGGGCCAGGGACCTAATGTTCAGTGCCACGCACATTGCTGGTAAAATAGTAATAATAAATAACAAGTAGAGCCAACAGAGATCTTGTTGGCCTGTTTTTAATTTGGCTACTAGAGGAGGAATATTGCTCACTAAACAACTGTTCGTTAAGAAGCTGCAGCAACATTAGTAGTATGACTGGGTAGCTAAGCTTCAGATCTATCACACTAGAATTCAAGGTACGAGCCTTCATCATGGCCTTGTGGTGTTGGCTTATTTTTTAAATGAAATAGCAGTGCACATTCCTATACCATGTAGAGCATGGCCTTGGATGTAAAAAAGGACTGTGTGTATGGGAAGTACGGTCTGTATAAGTAAGAGTTAATAATTAATAACCTTCTATGCCTTTGTGTGGCAAATCATTTGGAATGCTGCAGGAGGTATATAGCTTGTGGGTGTCTCTCACTTGGCTGTGCAAGGTACCAGGAATAATGCTTGGCAGACGAGGGCTCCTATTTCTTGCAGGCTGCTGTGTTACACCTAGACTTGTCAGGCTGGCTTAGAGCTTACTGGGAAGTGGGTGGGGCTTGAGCTTTGGCTTCTCAAAATGTTGAGAGGTATGCTCTGGTGCATGACCAGACCTCTTAGCCTTAGGTAACTGAACCTTGAATATCAGTCTTTTTGACCTTCTTAAACAGGCCGCATTGGGGGGAGGGGGGACACGGGACGGTCTGTGGGTGCACCACTGCAGAACGGGGGGCGGGAAGGGGGTGCACACGGGCATACATCCATTCACCCACCCACACATCCCCACGCATGGAGCAACCTGCATTTTACCAGTTGCTCTGTGCATGGGGGATGGGTGTGGAATGCATGGGTCGTGGGAGCACTCACCCACACCCCCCTATAGGATGCTCCCCCACGTGGATGATGGGTGTCCATGCATAGGAGCATCTTGAGTAAAAAGGGTCTTTGTGTCTATGACTGCTTTTAGACTTCTGCGGCGAACATGCAGCATAAAAACATCTCACATGTACATTTCCCACATATGGGATTTAGACGTGACATTTCACGCGTAAAAGCCGGCCACATGTTCTTTTAAAGCCGTGAATTAAATACCCTGATGTCAACCTTGACACGCAGGTATTTTCTCCATGGCTTTAAAAGAACGCAGGGACTGGTTTTAACGTGCGAAATGTCATGTCTAAATCCCAAACGCAGGATATTTACACGCGGTGTGATTTTATGCCGTGTGTTCACCATGCACATAGAAAAACAACCTCTCTCTCCAAAAAGAGGGACTTTGACCCACGTGTGGGGGCACACCCTCGACCTGATCTTCAGTTCTGGCCTTGAGGCAGGGGGTCCGGTTGTGGGGGAGGTTACAGGAGTGCCCTTGTCATGGACGGACCATTATCTCCTTCAGGCCGGTCTCTCTGCGCACCCCCTCCAGAAGGGGAAAGGACCAGTTAGGATGGTCCACCCTCGGAGGCTGATGGAACCCCAGCGGTTCCAGGAATCCCTTAGGGAATTAACCTTGGACCTGGACGGTCACTCTGTCGATGAGCTGGTCCAGTGTTGGAACACCTTGCCGGAGGAGGCCATCGACAGGGTGGCTCCGAGATGCCCTCTGCCTTGGTCTCATCACTGCAGAGCCCCTTGGTTTACCGAGGGGCTGCGGTGTATGAAGCAAGTAGGCAGGAGGCTGGAGTGATGCTGGCGGCATACTCGCTCTGACTCCGACCGACTTCTCCATAGGGCCCATTTGCGGTCCTATGTTGAGGCTGTGAGGGCAGCGAGGAAGGAGTTCCTTGCTCTCCTCATAGCGTCTGCGAAGTCATGTCTGGTGGAGCTGTTTTGTGTGGTGTGGGGGTTGGTTAGTCCGGCCTCGCTCCACCTGGACGGGGACTTGTCCCAGGCCTGCTGTGAGGAGTTTGTCACCTACTACGCAGACAAGATCGCTCGGATTCAGACCGACTTTGCCGCTGGATTAGGGGCAGTAGGTAGAGAGCGCGAGGTGATGGAGACGCCGTCTGGTCCATCTTTGTGGGGGGAGTTTCAGGAAGTGACGCTGGCTGATGCTGCGGATGTCTTGGGCTCTGTGAGGGCCACTTGTTGCAAACTTGATCCATGCCCGTCCTAGTTGGTGAAATTCTCCAGGGAGAAGTTGGGGACGGTGCTGGTGAGGGTAGATAATGCGTCTTTGCAGCAGGGGAGGTTGTCACCCAGTCTCAAGGAGGCTCTGGTGCGCCCCCTGCTGAAGAAACCATCTCTGGACGTGGATGCCCTCGCCAGTTACCAACCTGTCTCTAATCTTCCCTTTTTAGGGAAGGTTATTGAGTGGGCAGTGGCAATTCAGCTCCAGGCGCATCTAGACAGCATCAGTTTCCTGGACCTGTTTCAATCTGGGTTCCGCCACGGCTATGGCACTGAGGCGGCATTGGTGGCCTTGGTAGACGACCTCTGCCGGGAGATGGATGCAGGATGTTCAACATTTCTCATCCTGCTAGATCTCTCGGCCGCTTTTGATACCGTGGACCATGGGCTGCTGTTGAGACGGTTGCGTGACCTGGGGGGTCTGGATGGGACTGTTCTTGAATGGTTCCGTTCATTCCTCTCGGGGTGGTGCTGGGGGAGGAGACATCTTGCCCCTGCGCCTTATCATGCGGCGTTCTGCAGGGTTCCATTCTGTCTCCATTATTATTTAATATATATATGCAGTCCCTGGGGGAGGTTGTGAGAGGGTTCGGGGTGCGTTGTCACCAATATGCTGATAATACTCAGCTGTACCTCTCTTTTTCAATAGACCCTGCTATCTCGGTGCTATCCCAGTGTTTGGAGGCTGTGGCAGAATGTTTGTGGCAGAGCAGACTGAAGCTCAACCCCAATAAGACGGAGGTGATGGTGGTGGGGAGAGCGAGGGAGGTGTCAGCCCCCCTTATGGTGGGGGTTCGCCCTCCCATAGCTCAACAGGTTTGGAGTCTGGGGGTGGTGCTGGACGCGGATCTCTGCCTGGAGCGGCAGGTGGAAGCAGTCGCAAAGGCTGCCTTTCGCCAGTTGCATCTGGTACAGAGGCTGTGTCTGTTCGTCTCAGGCCCGGACCTGGCCTCCCTCATTCATGCCTTCGTCACCTCGAGGCTGGACTACTGCAACGTGCTCTATGTGGGGATTCCCTTGTGCGTGGTTCGGAGGCTGCAGCTAGTGCAGAATGCGGTGGCCCATC
This sequence comes from Sphenodon punctatus, assembly GCA_003113815.1. Lineage (NCBI taxonomy): Eukaryota > Metazoa > Chordata > Lepidosauria > Sphenodontia > Sphenodontidae > Sphenodon > Sphenodon punctatus. Next base: position 902,953 of record QEPC01008451.1, on the reverse strand, counting down.
TCCTTTCAGGGACGGGTCGTTGGGCGCACATAACACCTGTGCTCCGGGCTCTCCACTGGTTGCCGATAGCGTGCTGAGCCAGGTTCAAGGTGTTGGTATTGATTTACAAAGCCCTTCGCGGTCTCGGCCCCTCATACCTCAGGGACCGCCTCGCCCTCCGCACCCTGGAGCGACTCCTTCGGTCTGCCGGGGGTGCCTTCTTGGAGGTCCCCCGTGTTAAGCAGGGGGCCACAATGGAGAGGGCATTTTCGGTGGCCAGGCCACATCTCTGGAACTCCCTACCGGAGGAAGCTCGCCTGGCCCCAAGTCTTTTGACATTCCAGCGAAGGTGTAAAACCTGGCTGTTCGCCCAGGCCTTTGGGGGGTGGGTGGGTTAGTGGATTTTTTTATCTCCCCTACCGTATTTATTGTTTAATGTATCCTGGGCCCTGTTCTTAATATTTGATATTGTATTTTTATATGTTTTAAATTGTTTTATATTTTATGTGTTTTTTATTGTTGGAAGCCGCCCCGAGCTGTGTTCAGGAGGGGCGGGGTATAAATTGAATAAATAAACAAATAAATAAATAAAAATAAAAAAGGGACAATAGGATTCCTTCACCCAAAGTGGGACTGTCCCTCCTAAATGGGGACTCTTGGAAGGTCTGCCCCAGAGGATCTTTCCTCCAGAAGTGCCCCCCTCTTGAGGGTTTTCATCTGTGGTGATGTACATGTTCTGATTGTTGATCACACAGTTACTGTCACTTTGACCATATTAACTAAATGTTTTCAATGTATTTGAGTACTGACTTCATAATATTAAAACAAATTTACATAAAAGAGACTAGAGTCTGTACTTTTGTGGCCCTTTATTTAACCCCATAAACATGATCATGAGTTCTTCCATTCAATGCAATGAGAGAAGGATCCAACCCCAAATATTCATCTTTGATAAAATGTCAATATTTGTAAACATTTGCTTTTTAATTATTGAGCTAGTAATTGCAAATGAGAAGTACAGAAAATGCATGCTAGCAAAATTGCTGATGTTCAGATTGGATATTTTGCAGTCCTTTAACCTTATTTAATAAAAGCTTGGATTCTGTGTCTACTTCACTGGCAAGTATTCAAATCGCAGAAATCTGTATGCTTAGTTTGTCGTAAATTTTAGTTAAAGGTATTTTATTGCACTTAAATGGTTCAGCGTTCTTTATTAATTTGATTTTATAAAATACCCAAAGTGGTCTGAAAGTTAGAAATTCCCAGCAAAGGTTTTACTATAAATGTTTCATAAACTCCCAAAATTAAGTAGACAAAATTGTTTCTTTTTCAGAAAATGAGCTAAAAGAAAGTAAAGTAGCTTTAAGAAATAATGTCTAAAGTCTTAAAAAAAAGTCCTTGCATTTAGTTTTTCAGGAATTCCTTTCTAATAACATTTCAAAGGAGAAAGCACACATCTTAGTTTTGATCTGGAGAGGTGCACGTGGCCATACATGACTTTAAAAATGATTGTGTAGAATAGTTCACCTTGACTGGTGGGCTCTAATCAGGAAAGCATTAGTAATAAGCTAGGACTGAACATGAATAACCATTTCACAGATAGTATGAGGTCACTTACAAGGCAACCAAGGACACTTCTGATTATAATTAATTTTAGGACCAGATCCAGTAAACCATAGTCAGGTGAATAATCCAAATTTTCAAATTATCATTATTAAGGTTAGCACGCTTGAGCCTATTGCTGGTTTTTGAAGGCATTCTTATAGGCACTCTCAAATCTGGCTCACAGCTGTTTTTCATTTGACCTCTTTCCAATTCCTGGAGCTGGTCCATGAATCCAATATCTACCATCATGCACTGAAAGAGTGAGCTCATGGGAAGAGGGTGAGGGCGTATACTCAAGGACAGGGGATGGATCTATGGCATAAATCCATTGGTGAAAACAAACAAGACAGGGGTGAGTCAGATTGCCAGGGACGGCCAGCACAGCTGCTCACTTTGGGCTGGTGGGGAGGGCAGTTCACAAGAACAGCCCACCCTGGGGAATCCATGGAATGGGTTGCCATCACAAATGTTGGCCAAGGAGCCGTCCACGTGGGATAGGATTTCCAGAACCCTGCTGCTAAGCAACTGCTTGGGGGGCCCCAGAAGAGTGCACTTACCTGGCCTGCCAAACAGCTGATTTGGGGGGGCCTCCTCCAGGTCCCCTAATCAGCTGTTTGGCAGCTGGGATCCAGGCTCAATCCTCAGTCAATCCAGGCTCAATCCAGTCACAAGGTGCGGTCCTTGTGGCTGGGCTGGGTGGGGCCTAACAGATGGGAGGGCACATGTTAGCCCAGATTATCCCGGCTGGGTGAGCTGTAACCCGTACTACATCACCAGCCTTGTGCAGATGACACATCTGGTAGCAGTTGGCCGCCTACCCTGAGGTGAAAGTGGGTGAACATCTGCAGTCACCAAACATGAGCAGGTGACTTGCAGACTACTGTGGGCTACTGCGGGTTACTGTCTCATTTGTTTTCACCCCATGATCTGGACCCTCCCCTTTCCTCATCTTGACCACATCATTTAAGCATCCCTAGCACCAACGCTGGTACTATGGATTTTGTACCAATTTTCACAGTGGCCTGTGGGAGTGAAAAGGTCCTTTATCCCTGATGTAGGGCTTGAGAAAGAACTGGTCTTTTTCCAGTCTCTGCATCTAGTACAATGATGATGAGCCCAATGTGACTAGAACTATGTGCTACTAATGATGGGAGTAAAAGGATTAAGAACGCCTCATATTTGTATGCAATCTCTTCAGGGTAGCTGGGTGGGGAGTAGGGTGAAACAAATTTTTATTCCGAATGCACTTTCTGAGCAATGTAGTCCATTCATTTTGATTTGACAAAAAATGGAGGTGCTACTCACTCCTGGCTTTGTTTCCTTGACTGGATGTTTGTTTTGATTATTTTGGTTTGGCCACTGTGGTAATTCAGTGTTTTGCTTCACTTTGCATCAGCAGTGGTATTCAACAGCATGGTACACAATGGTGCTATTGTGAACTACAACTATACTGATGCTTGATGCCAACACACAAGTAATAAGCACAACAGCACTACTGTGCATGTTACTGTTGAATGAAAGTACCCAAAACAAGCTACTGAATTAATCAAAGTGACAGAAATAAATGAAATACTAAAATAAGTGAAAGAGATGGAACTGAAATAACCAAATTAACAAATATGGCCTGTGGGATATCACATGGCATACAAAGAGAGCATAGTGAGAGCTAGCATGGTGTAGTGGATAAGGTGCTGGACGTGGACCTAGGAGACCAGGGTTTGAATCTTACTCTAGCCAGTGAACTTACTGTGTGATGAGCTTGGGCAAGTCACTACCTCTCAGATTCCCATCTGTAAAATGGGAAAGTGTTTGTCTGTGTTCCCCTCATCCTTGTCCATCTTAGATTGTAAGCCCACTGGGCAGAGACCTGTCTCTGATAAAATCCGTGACTGTTAAGCACTGCATACACCTAGTAGCACTATAGAAATGATTATTAGTAGTAGTTCACGAAGATGTGTTCAGATAATTGGCCAACCATCCAAATCTGTACTTTTGAATGCAAAATAGTTTATTCATTTCATCTCTACTGCGGTGTTGTTGGAAAGGGGCAGACTCTGGACTCTGTCTCTGCTCCCTCTTGCACTAGACAGAGCAGTTGTGTTGGAGGCTGGGGAGGCTAGACCTAGAAGGACCCTTGGTCTGATCCAGTATAGCAGATCTTATATTAACTGTACACTCTGAAAATGGTGCACCTCAAATCTTCAAAGGTCAAAATGAAGAAAATAATTTGCAGTGCCAAAAGACAGAACAATTACATATGGCTACGGGCCATTACCACTGCAGAATAGCACAGGAATTTTAAAAGGTGTGACTTTGATACTATGTCAGGAGAAAAAGACCTCCTCAGAACTACTTACAGAGATCTGTTAGGAACTGTATTAGAAATACAAAGTTAGGATTATTTCAATTTTCTTTTTAAAAAGGGTAATCAAAACCTAATTTTGTTTATGGATAATCCCTTGAAAAGATTGTTTAAACAAGGTCGGTTTCATGACTTGAACTTGGTGGCTTGACCATGATAGCTCCTTATTTTCTATTATTTATTTTTTTAACTGATTCCTGATTTTGTGAACCTTGCCTATTATATGCTGAACAAGGTTATAGTGGCCCAAGGACAGGTATGCTGGTGCTAGTGAGAAAACAGAGGAAGCTGCTCGTGTCTCCTTCCTGATCACTAGTACGGGAAAGAAACATGAGGTTGTGTAGCCAACCATTGGTGTGCACTTGAGGAAAGCACAGCAGTATGGGTGGATGGGCAGAGGTGTGTGATCATTGTGTTCATCACACCCATACACACCGGTGAGCAAAGTTCAAGCTTCATCGCTTCTGAAGATGTACATAAGGATAAGGGCAGAGTTGTGCTTAAGAGATTATTCAATTGCTTCTACCCCACACAGCCTAGTGTGGTTAGTTACCATGTTGATCATCCTGCCTCCAGAAGACCTCTGCAAAGCTTAAATTTTGCACACAAAAAGGTCTGATATAAGGTACCATCTTAATTGTTTTGTGTCTCTCTCTTCCCTACATGTAGTATGGGATCCAAAGCCCATTGAGGTCAATTCAGGAACCATGGGTTAGACGCATGATGCAGCCAATCAATCCAGTGCTTGAAATTAGACTTTTTCCTCAGTCCAGTGTAGCCAAGTCTAGAATCCATAGGTGAAACTGAAGTATCCAATTATCAAGTGTAACCAAACCTAAGAAAGAAATCCATTGAATGTTAGAGAAAATTTGTATTATATTTTTTTTGGGGTGGGGGGGTGATTTAATATCCCAAAATTAATTATTGTGTATTAATCTTCACGCTTGTTTCAATAAAATTGGTACATGCATACTGTAGATCTAAAGTAAAATAAGAAGTGCTGTAGAATTACTAATTAATTTTCTCAGTATCCCAGAAGGAGAGAGAGAGAGAGAGAGAAGAAAAATAGTATTTTATCCATTTTACAAGTGCGGAAAGTAAGTCAAGGCATAGTCTTAGTCGAATCAAGTAAGTGGGAAAGCCTGAAGTGGACTGTGAGCAAGGAACGCGGAAGTATTTACACTCTCTTCACTGGACTATGTTACTGTGCGTTATCTGTACAGGAGAACCAGACATAGGTCCTCCTCCATCCAAATTGCATTGGTGTGGGGCATAGAACCATTTCAAATACTGTCGTAATCGGGTATTTTCTTTGTTTTTAAATACTCATTTGATTAACATGTTTTGTTTCCTCTGATCCTCAAAGCTTTTTGCATGTCCATGCTCCATTTGTATCAATGTGGCTTGAGATGGTGGAATGGTCCAGGCAGTTAAAGTGTTTCATAGATTGTCCTTTGTGTCTGATTTTAGTGATGTACTTAAAAGAGATGCTGTAAAGCAGAAGCTAAATAACCGTTGCATCTATGCAGAGTCTCCAGCATTGCTCAGCTCAGATCCTTCTGTACCGCAGGAGGTGGTGAAACATTTGTGATCTTTTCTGTAAATACATCCGAAAGCAAAAAAGAACAATACATAATAGATGTGAGTTCTAAGTCCACCCAGACAGTTTAACCCTTAGGTCATTGTGTTTGTATTTCACTTATTGGATTGTTAATAGATTTTCTTCATTTGTGCGAGACATTGTGAATGATGTGGTGAGGCCTTTCTATTACTGCAACGCTGGCGCCTGTGGTCCACCTGTAAGAAGATAGCGTTAAAAGCTGCTGGAGTTTCTACCTCTTGACAACATCCCAGCTGTAGACTAGCAATAGCAATCCTCCCGTGGCAGTTTTAATTATCGGCACCGGCGATACCATCAGTAAGTGTGTAATTACGTGTCAGTTTCCTGGCTGTTGGGTATGAAAAGTGGAACCAGTGAGATGATGATTGTTGAAGCTGTAGACTCATATTTAAACAATTCAAAATGTGTAACCGGCAGTGTCATTAAACAGAGAGAGTCTGACCCCAGCTGTCAGTTACTTTTCCTTATGCAGATTTTTTTCATGCTGTCTGTCAAAAGAGCTCCATGGGCTGAAACGGGGCAGATGAGGAAGCTTAATACTCTGAGTACAGAAGTGCTGCTATCCTCAACTCCCAAAGAGGTGTTCTTTTACCCTAAATAAATACTATTGCAGAGATGGTAAATAAACCATGGACATTACAGGAAATTATATAGACATTACTGATGAATAAACAAAGGCAGAATAATATCAAACAGACATCCTACCCTTAAAAATATGAATAAAACCTAACTCATTACCATGGACTTGAAGAACAAGGTTTATGGTAATGCAGGGTATTCATTATTTAATGATAAAAATGGGATCGTTTTCATTTCTCGAAGTTTTTCTGTTAAAAAATAAAATAAAAAAATATGCCAAGGAGTGAAATGATCAATTTGACTTTAGGTATATTATAAAAATAAAACATTTTTGAGCAATAAGAATTATCTAATTTTAATCTCTAAAACTATTGTGGCACCAGTCACTTTCATCTACACTTCAAAGTTGATGGTTGTGTAAGGTGTGTAGGAGTGGGGAAAAAAAACCCAACACCTTGTAATCTGACCTAGCCAAATATATGCTAAATAAATGGAAAACATAAATATACATGAGCTGGAGTAGCTTAGCAAGAAATACTACTTTTTCTGCAACCACAATCACCCATTTCTCGGATGACAACTATTAACCTCTTGGAAGATACAGATACATTTGTTTGTTGGAGGATCGTTCATTTGACTGGTGTTTTGGAAAAATGCCTAGCATTCAAAGGGTTAACTGTAGAAGGATGTACAAACAAATGAAACAGCAGTTTATGAGAAGAATTATTGGAGGTTAAATCAACAAATTAGTCTGAGAAGTGAGAAAAAAATGTTTCTTTAATTTTTAAAATGTTTGCCTTTCTCATAGAAAAGCTCACTTGTGGTTGCATACAAATAACATCTCATCCCCTTAAGACACTTTAATTTAAAGCATTGGAATTCACATTGTAGTTACATTACTGTTGCTAGACTCAGAAAAAACACAGGTGTTTTTGACCTTCCAAAGGCACCATAACACACCTACAACGGGTGATTTTAAGGAAAAAATACTAATTCTGTAAAAAGAAAGTAATAGTTTTGGATATATTTCTTTGTTCAAAGACAATGCTAGAGAGCAGAACAAACAGTAGTGGTGACTATATTAATTGCAGCAGTACTTTCATACTTGAAAGTAATAAATAGGCACATATTAAATCCTCTAAGGATTAATTTGTATTTTATCAGCTGTGAAAAGGGCAATTTTTTACATATCCAGACTTAAGAGGTAGCCCTATTAGAACTTCATTGAAAAACAAATTCTGCATATATTTCTTAGCAGGGATTTTTATTTTATTTTTCATTTAAAAGAAAAAATTCTCCTTGCACATAGTGTTTATGCAATGCAATGGGGAGTAGGAATCGCTGTTTATATTGTGGACTAACATGGCATTGTAAGTCTCCTGCCTTATATATAGTTGTATGAACAGTTAAAAGGAAGACCAATAGAAAATGGCAGACTATAATGTGTTAAGTGTTTTACTTTTCTGTGGTATTTGAAATGTACAATGCTTAAGGTCATTCAATATCCATGCATACATATTAATGCTACTGTAGGGTTTTTATGGTTATATTTATGTTATTTTCTGTTATTACTAATGAACAGTAGCAGGGTCACCCTAATATACACAGACACAGCATTTGAACAAATAGTTATTAGGAGCCTGTTTTTGCATGCCAAATAGCCATTTTTCTTTGTCTTTCAGCAAGCAGTCTGTATGGTTGGGTATTTTCAAGTTATGCTTCTGTCCTACTTGCATGTTAGCTGCAGGCTATCTGCATCACAGGGAAGAGGTAGTCCCTTGGGGAGAACCCACTTTTCTGCATTTAGTTGGGCAGCTTTGAAAGCAAAAGATGCTACAAAATTAGCTGTCTTTTAGGAATGTCGGATGACTTTGGTACAACAAGCAGACTCCTATTTTGGAGGCCTTATTATTTTCAAGGTAGGAAGATTCTGATTTTTGTTTTTTTAAAGAGACACTGTCAACTTAGTTTTCACTTTTCACCGAACATTTAGAATTAGTGTAACATTGGGCAAAATGTTGTGGGGGTTACTGGATCCATCCCAGGCCTAGAGAAGCCCCATCCTAAACCTACAGATGTCCTCCTACCACAACATTCCCGACCCCCAGAAGTACCCAACATACAACACTGAAATCCTGTTAAAACTAAATTTTGGCATGTTTGAAACTGTAAAAGAAGTTTATTACTGTGGAGGTGTTTATTATTCCAGAATGTTTGTTTGTTTGTTTATTAATTTATTTATAATAAAATTTGTATGCCGCCCCCTCTTGCTAAAAGCATCTCGGGGTGGCTAACAACATCTAAAAACAATTTAAAACAGTAATAATAGAATTTAAAACACTTTTAAGACACAATATAAAAACAACATATTCCCCACCCTAACCCAACCCACCCACCCCCTCTCCCTCAGGAAAAGCACGGTGGAACAGCCAGGTCTTACATTGTCTACGGAAAGAAGGGAGGTCGGTAATCAGGCGGACCTCCAATGGGAGGGAGTTCCACAACCGCGGTGCGGCCACAGAGAACGCCCTCCACAAGGTCGACACCCGAGAAACCCGGGGGGACCTCGAGGAGGGCGCCCCTGGCCGACCGCATGGGCCAATCCGGGACCTGGTGGTCCCGCCTGTTCTGTTTCCAGTGACGGATCAAATTAATGGCGTGCAGACGCTAAATTTATGCCTGATGACCAATCTAGAAAGATTTCTCCTTAGAAATTACACACAGGGCAATCCTCTCTTCTGTTTTCTGCTTCCACCAGGGCGTCTCTCTATTCCCAAAGATCGCCAACAGTCTGCCTCAGTGTTCCCACTCTTTCAAGGCATTCCTCATGCAGTTTAAAGCTTTAAATAATGTAGGCCAAACCCATGCAGTTGATTTTTAAGATCAACTACTCAAGAAGATTTGGAGTAGGGCTGAAACTCACTTCTTGAGTCTCACCAGTTCTTGATGAGATTGGGGGTTTCCTAGTTTTCCCATCTTGTTCCCTAAACAAGACGAGATATGAGAAAAACCTCCATTCTCACTGAGAACCAGTGAGAATTGAAAGGCTGGGTGGGGGCCAGAGGACAGGCAGAGGGGGCAGGAGGGATATCAGAGGTGAGCATGGGGGCAAAAACTTACACCCTGGCCACCATCCCGGCACCTGCCCAGACTCCCTGTCTATCTGGGAAGGGAAATTCTGGGTGGGGGACCTGGGAGGAGGGTTGGGGACCTAATCAGGGGCCTAGTGGGTGGTTGGGGAGGGGTACATACCCTCTGGAGGGGGTTCTGCACAACATGGCCTCTTCCCAGGGTTGTAGGTTTTAAAATAAAAATAAAAAACCCAAAACAAACTATCAGCCTTCTGCAAAGATAGCGCCAGTAGCAACAGCATGCTGCAGGTGCCGTTTTTGAAAAAGGCAGCCCGTCCTGAGCATGCTGTTTTTAAAATTTAAAATTTATTTTAAAATCTACAACCCTGGGTAGAGGCTATGTTTCATGGGACCCTGGTAAGGACCTCACCCCAACCGCCTGCCAGGCCCCTTACTAGACCCCCGACCTCCCTCCCAGACCCCAGGCCACCGCCCAGAATGTTTGTTCTTGGGAAGTCAGGAGGTTTGGTAAATCTTTGCCCTCTGCTCACCTCTGGCACCCTGCCCAACACCCTCCCACCTTCCTCAGCAAGATTAGCAATATCTAGAGGAAGGGGGAAATATCATGTGAGGTCTCCCCCTCTCCCCCAAGTCTTGCTAGAATTTTGTTGAGGGGGGATCCTGGGCTTGTTTCAGCCCTGGTTTGAGCAGGTCAGATAAACGGGACAGAAAAGGCATCTTTGAAGTTTCAAATATCTTGTAGAGTTGTGCACCAGGAACCCATATCATTTTTTTTTTCATTTTTCATTTTTGTTATTTAAATCATTCGTTTTCATCTTCGTAAATATTGAAATTTTGTGTTCGTTTTTTCTTTTGTTTTGCATTTTCATTGGTTTCAATGGAAAACATATTTTCAGCTATATTTTTGTTGTTCTTATTTATATTTGGATGAAACATGGAGAGATTTTACCTCCAATGGAAAGCATTATATGTACCAAATTTCAGAACGATTGGATAAAGGAATCAGATTTTATAAGCAATTGAATTATGTTATTTTGCAAAAACCTGCATATACATTCCTGGCTGTAATGTCAATGGGTGTCTTTACACACACATTTCTCCTGGATGTTTGCTGTTACAGCCTGAACTTTCTGTGTGTCTAAATCACTCACCCAGATCTTAAACATCTGGCTCTTTGAACTTCTGCATAGAACTTCTCCCAGAACTTTTGTGTGTAAAAAGTTCTCCTGATCAACTGCTTTGCTACAGGCAGATGTGGCCACTTGGTTTCCATGACTGTCTGTCACATCTACAGCTGTGGCAACTTTAGGATGCCTCAGGGCAGTGTTTGTGTGAAAAATGCATCCGGAACTTGTGAACTTGTAAACCCAGAAGATTGAAAAATCTGAAACTTTAAGGTGTGTTTAAAAATGCCCTTTGTCTCCATTCTAATGTGGATGAAACTTGTTTATACCTCTCTCCAGGTTTACTATCTAGGCCAGAGGTGGGGAACCTCCGGCCTATGAGCCACTTCCGTCCTGCAGGGCAATTTCATTCGGCCCGCCACCCTATCATCATGGGTCATTGTTGTGTGGCCCGCGCCCACCTCTCTGTGGCCTGGTTGGACTTTTTCAGACCGCACAAACTTACTTAAGCTTACCTCTCTGCCTCAGCAAATGTCCCTCCACGTCAGGTACAGCCATTTCCTGAATCTGGAATGCTGGGAAATGTAGTTCCAGCAGGGCAGATTCAGGTCCAGTCATTTTCTGTATCTGGCATGCTGGGAAATGTAGCTCCAGCATGGCAGATTCAGGAAATGGCTGAGGGACATTTGTAAACAGCAACACCGACGGCAGCAGCAACAACAGTGTGTATGCAAATTTGTTTTACTTACATACTTAAGTGTGTGTGAATATTCTATGTGTGTGTGTGTTTGAGAGTGTGTGTGTGTGTGTGTGTGTGTGTGTGTGTGTGTGTGTGTGTGAATATTCTGTGTGTGTGTGTGAATCTTCTGTGTGTGTGTGTGTTTGGGTGTGTGTATGTTTTGCATATTGTGTGTGTGTGCTGCCTGTGTGTGTATTCATTGTTTTAATTGATTTACATTGATTTTAAATTGATATTTAATTGATTTTAATTGATTTTGATGTGTGCCCCCTGGCACATTTGTGGGCCAACAATGAAAAGGTTCCCCACCCATGATCTAGGCCAAATTTCAGAAGGATTGGAAAAAGGGTCCTAGTGGTATAAGCAATTAGCTTATAAATGTATGTCTGATTGTAACATCTTTGTAGTCCAACCAGTGTACATGAAATTTGGCAGGGCTGTATCTCACACCTTCAGGATCATCTCTGCCAAATATCAGAAAGATGTTATAAAGGGTCCCAATTGTATAAGTCTGCACAGCATATGCAGAGAATGAACATATGCCAGGGATTCTCTTACATGTCACTGTGGTATAAGATCTGTTTGTGATGCCAATTGGGCAGCAGAAATGTCAACCAAATATCCTCATTCTGTGCTGTGACCATCCCAACTTCTTTCCCCCACTTCTTACTGGGAAGTTGGAAAGAGTCAATAGAGATTCTCTAATGTCCTCTGTCACAGTGCTGCAGGATGTGATTGTGGCAATTGTCTACCCTGGATGTGTAAACCATGTCTCCTGATTGCTGGGATGCTATCCCCAAAGTCCCAGTCCCTTCTATGCCTGCCTCAGGGCTGCCCCCTATGCCTGCCTTGAAGCCACCACCAATTGGTCCTGTAAAGCTGAAAGCATGCAGTAATTGGCCAGCGAATGTGTCTCTTTCAGTCTGTTGGGTTGCTCCCTATCCTCCCTCCTACAGTCTCCCTCCCCCTGCCATGCCAGGTGCCTGCCTCCAACTGGCACTGCATGTGTTACTATTTATCTGAATAATGGTCTTCAAGGGGATAATTTCATTGCTTATAAAATTGGGGCCCTTTATCAAATTGTCCTGTAGTTTGGCAGAGATTTCTGGGAAGGTGTGGGATACTTTTCTGCCAAATGTCTTGCAAACAGGCTGGAATATAAAAATGTTACAGCCAGAAATGCAGTTACATGTTAACGGCATATAACATCAGAGGTCTTTATCCAATCTTTCTGAAAGTTAGCAAGATTGGTAATCTTGGAGAGTGACATAATCTTCCTAAATTTAATGCAAATTGGATGGAAGGTAAAGAGGTTGTAGCCAGGAATGTGTATGCAGCTTTTCTTAAAATCACAACATTCAATTGCTTATAAAATCGATATCCTTTATAACATCTTTCTGAAATTTGGTACACCTAGTGCCTCCACTGGGGGTGCAATCGCCACAAGTTTAATCAGAATTGAATAAGAAATGAAAAAGTTATAACTGGAAATACGTTTCTCAGTTTTTTCCCATTATTTCAAAAATGAAAATTTGCTTTCGTTTTTGTGTTTGTTATTATTATTTTTCATTTTTGTTATTACAATAACAAAAATTAAAATGAAAAATGTCATTTTCATTATAATACAAAAACAAATTACACACCCTTAATATTTTGTTGTTAAAAATGCAAATTTTTCTCACCAGGGAGATACATGTCTGCCTGAGGGCATTTTCCTTCACTCCTTCCTGTACTTCCAGTGAGAGAGTTTTCTCTCACCCCAAAACCCTTTGTCCTGAAAATTAAATCAGTTGAGGTAAATGTGATTCATTTCAATTAGTCCATTAAAGACTCCCTTTGTCTGTGACCCAAAAGTTGTGGGGAATATGGACATTCATGCCCTGATGTCCCCAGTTCAGAAAGTTGGGGTTGGGTGCAAGTCCATTATTTATTTATTTATTTATTTATTTATTTTTTATTAATTAAATTTATATGCCACCCCCTCCTGCTAAAAGCATCTTGGGGTTCCTAACAACATTGAAAAATACATATTCAAATCGAAAACAAACCAAAATACAATTAAAACAACCTAAACCCCCCAAATTAAAGCAATCCATGCCCAAACCCTCTTTAACCCAACCCACCCACCCTATCTCCCTTGGTTAAAAGCCCGTTGGAACTAGGGATGTGCAAACGTGGTTCAGCGTTTGGACTGAACTTGAATAGTTCGGTCGACCGAACCGAACTTTCAAACCAAACTCGAATTTGACCAAACTGTTCAGTCGAATCTGAACCAGTTCGGAAGGCCAAAAAACCTGGTTTTGAATGTACGAACTTGGTTTGGAAGTTCGAAATTTGACTGAACTTGAATAGTTCAGTCGATGAAACTGAACTTTCGAACCAAACTCGATTTTTGAATCAAAATGAACCGAATTTCTGAACTCGGTTCTGTTCACACATCCTTAGTTGGAACAGCCAGGTCTTGAATTGCCTATGGAAAGAGGGGAGGTCGGCGGTCATGCGGACCTCCAACGGGAGAGAGTTCCACAGCTACAATCTCAGCCACAGAAAATGCCCTCCTCGTGGTCGACACCCGGGGGACCTCCAAGAGGGCACCCCCAGCTGACCACAGGAGCCAATCCAGGACCCCGGGGGTGAGGCGGTCCTGCAGGTGGGTGGGGCCCAGACCGTTTAGGGCTTGGAATATAACTATACAGTTATGTTCATGAGATCAGAACTGCTTTCTGTAGTCTGAGGTATTTAAAGCGAAGTCAATGAGACTAAACTGAAGTTTAAGATCCTTACAGCATTCCAGGCTGGGTTACAAGAATTCCCTTGGGCTACTTGAGAACAGGCATAGGACTAGGGTTGTCATATATGTAAATTTTTAGAGGGCATGTGTGAGAAATACAGGTTGCAGGGCTGCACTGGAGCCTCATCCTTTAGCTGGTGGAGAGCAGCAGAAAGTTAATTTTTCATGTGTGGCAGAACCCTGAATGGACACTCTGTGGCTTAAAGAGAACGCAGCATACACTTCCACCTGTGGGGAGTGCTGTCAGAGCACACGGTAACGGTTCACAATACCCACACACTCTGCGGACTGTATAGATTAGCTGGGATACAAGAGGAAGGAATATGATTATCTGTCTCCTGTGCAGAAACACACACAGCCTGTGCTCAGCTTTCTGTGTTGACTTCCTACAGTTTTAAGTTTTAAGTGGTGTTGGAAGTCTCTGTGGTCTGGGTCCCTGTCATCTGCTCCAACACCTCCTCCTCTCTGTATTTTGTCACAGCATCTAAAATTGTCTGGGAGGATCTTGCTGTTAGGTTGAAGTCTCCAAGGGCAGTGGCAAGCCTTTCTCACTTGAGTGCCCCCTGATTCTGGAATTCACTTTCCTTAGCAGTCAAATACAGCCTGACTATGACAAAATTCAGAACAGGTTGCAAGACACATGTTTATTTGGTTTAACTTTTGCTTAATGGTTAGATTTATTATTTTTTGTTTCATTGCTCCTGAAATTGATAGCAGGGTTCTATGTGGATATTTTATTTATTTATTTATTTTAAAAAAGTATACCCCGCCCCTCCTGCCACAGGCAGCTCGGGCTGGCTTACAACAATAAAACAATTAAAACAATTAAAAAACATTAGAAAGGAGAAAATAGAAAAAACAACCCCCCCTATCTCCCACCCTCTACCCCACCCACCCATCACCCCTCTCCCCCGCCAAACACCTGGTGGAACAGTCAGGTCTTACAACTTTTCCAAAAAGAGGGGAGCTCTAGGGCCAGTCGGGCCCCCACCGGAAGGGAGTTCCATAGGCGCGGCCACCAAGAACGCCCTCCCCTGCATGGCCACCCAAGAAACTCGGGGGACCTTGAGCAAGGCATCCCTGGATGACTGCAGGGGCTGATCCAGGACACGGGGAGTGAGGCGGTCTCGCAGATAGGCAGGGCCCAGACCGTTTAGGGCTTTATAGGTTAAAACCAACACTTTGAATCGGGCCTGGAAAACCACCGGCAGCCAGTGCAGAGAGCGGAGCACTGGTGTAATATGCTCCCGGCAGCCCAGTCCCACTAGGAAATGGGCTGCCGCATTTTTCACCAGCTGAAATTTCCAAGCCGTCACCATGGGTAGCCCCACGTAGAGCGCATTACAGTAGTCTAATCGAGAGATGATGAAAGCATGGATGACTGTGGCCAGGTCAGAGTCCGAAACAAACAACCGAAGCCGTTGCACCAGATATAATTGGCGGAAAGCACTCCTCACCACAGCCTCCACCGGGAGATCCAGGCAGATCTGCGCATCGAGGAACACCCCTAGACTCTGTACCTGGGAGGTCAATAAAGGACAGACCCTATCAATGATGGGGGCCACTAATTCTGTCACATTACCCACTAACATCACCTCCGTCTTGTCAGGATTCAACCGCAGTCGATTAGCCCTCATCCAATCCCTCACAGCCGCCAGACACCGAGTAAGCACCGAGACTGCCGGGCCTGGGTCTGTTGAAAAAGAGAGGTACAGTTGGGTGTCACCAGCATATTGATGACACAGTACACCAAACCCCCTAATCACCTTGTTGAGCGGCTGCATGTACACGTTGAACAGGAGAGGGGACAGAACAGAACCCTGTGGAACTCCACACGAGGACTCGGTATGATGAAAAACAGTCCCCGAGAACCACCCGCTGGTTTCTTCCGGTCAGGCAATCTAGGTGTCTTTACGTACACTGAACTTTAAAATTTTGTACCAGGCACTACAACCTTTGTGGCAACAAGCATTGCTTATGTTCTGATCCTGCCATGTTACCCAGATTGGGCTGGATTGGTGGCTTGCTCTTTGTCTATTTGGTTCCTTCATGTTGGAAATAAGGGGTGCTTTAGAGCTCAGGATTGTCATCTACAGACCTTGGTGCAGGCATCACAGTTTGCCTCTAGTTTACCAAGTGGTGGCTTTTTTGTGTGATGGCTGAACAGATATACCACATGGTATCATGAAGGTGACGGGTGGTATAAGCACTCTTGGAGATCCCTGCAACAATGTGAGATATCAGTGATGCTTCTTTTGTGCTGAAGACCTCTCTATCCCTTAAATGGTGTCCTGGGATTAGCTGCTTACTAGAAAACCTCTAGCAGAGTTTCCAGAGGAGGCACCCTGTTAACTTGCTTAGGGAAGAATCAGAAGGCCCTGGCACCAATGGATTTGCACAGAGCCATTTAGGCATTGGTCCCATTTTCCCAGAAGATCCGAACTCTGTGGATTTGCACCGTTCTTTGAAATGGTAGGATTTGTTCCCTTGTAAAAGAAAGGATTTGGAAGATGGTCCATGACCTCTCTCCTTAGTCATTTCCTGTGGGAATTCCTGCTGAATGGGTTAATCTGGTCCATTCAATCGTTCAACAGATGGCACTGAGATCTGTGGTTTTGTCTGAGAAACTCTGTGGTAATTGGCAATGTACATAGCTCAAGG
This sequence comes from Sphenodon punctatus, assembly GCA_003113815.1. Lineage (NCBI taxonomy): Eukaryota > Metazoa > Chordata > Lepidosauria > Sphenodontia > Sphenodontidae > Sphenodon > Sphenodon punctatus. The sequence continues at coordinate 886,400 of QEPC01008451.1, read as the reverse complement.
AAGCCATTTTCCTTTCATCCTCATTAGGGAAAGAAAACTAGAAATGCCTTCTTAGTTCGTATCACCTCTCAACCTGGCTGGTAGGTGATCTTAATCTGGGACTTCTTAATTTTCACTGCATGCTATTTGAGCATTTTGGCTGTAAAATGCTTTGAAGCTTTGTTCTATGTTATACAGTAATTTCCCCAAATCTAGTGCAGTGAATCAATTGTTTCCAGTGGATAGATTTAAAATTATTTTCCAATGTAAATTTCAAATACTTTCAAGGGGAATTTTTGTGTGTGTATTTTTTGTATGTGTCCATGGCCAAATTCTGTTTGCTTCACATTTAAAACCAAGAACACATAAAAACAGGAGGGGAAAAATAAATCTCTTGTCTGCTTCTACATTAATTGCTGCCACATTGCAAACACGCCCCCCCCCCCCCCCCCCATATCAGTTTGGAAACTAACATTAGTTGCTCTGGGCTCCTGTAACAAAACTGCAGTTCAGTTATCATTCTGGCTTTCCCTATATGGATGTTTGGTGCCCTTTGAATAATAAGGTGATCTTAAATAAAATACTATCCTGCATATGATCTACAGTGGAGGTGACAAGTGTGAATTGCTTAAGTAACACCGCTCTCAAACAATATTAATTTGAGACTGTGAGCTCTCGGGCAGGGACCGTGTCTATCTTATTCTTTAAAGCACCAGGTACATCGCTGGCACTATATAAATGCTTATAATAATAATAATAATTAATAAATCCCCAACTCATTGTAAGCTTTTGACCAGGTTCATGGTCAAAAATTCACATATTGGGAGGTAGCTTTTGCACTTTTGCTTTATTATTAGCTATCGATAATTTGATATTTCCATTCTATAGACTTTAGGCCAGTTCAATCTGCTTTTTAAAAAAAGCATTGTCTTACAGGAGACCTCCACATTTTTCAAACAAAATCCAAATCTAGATTTGCCAACTTTTCTGATTTTTCCCAGTGGTCTACTGGTTTCTGTAGCCTTTTACTGAATATGGGGAACTCCATCAATATGCTACATCATATTTTTATGCAAATGCATTGCTTACTTATTCTTTTTGCTTGAGGATATTGGCGGCAGAGGGTGTTTGGGGCTGGGGAGGGGAGAAGCTTACTTTCCGCCCTTTCTAGGTCAAGGCACAAGAAGTGATTCTAACAAGATCTTTTGTGGTATCCAAGAATAAACAAACATTCTCATACACTCTGACACACGAATACTGTTTTTGGAGATTATGGAATAAAATGCACAGGACTTGTGAGTTGACAGAATACTTGGTCTGTGTAAATTTAATGAGGAGTCTGTATAACAAGCTGAGGTGCACTGAGGCATACATTACAATAGAAGAGGACCCTATCTGCCCAACATTGCATACTCTACAGTATTAGGCATCAATCCTATGCTAGCCTCTGCCAGACTCTGGCATTCTGTGCAGAATCCCCTTTGATGTTAATGTTAGGTGCTTGAAGGGACAGCAAAGCATTGGGGTCGGTATCCTTCTTAGGAACCTGAGAGTTTAGCTCCTTCTGAAAAAATGGTCCAAATTCTGCTTCCCTCAAGTAAACAACTGATTTCAGCCAGGTTCCTGTTTGAATCAGATTAGCCAGATTCAGTCCATTGTCTTTCTCAGAAAAACATGTCTTTCCATCGCTAGTTCCTTCATCTTTCTTTAGTTTTATTTCTGAGTATTAGCTGCACTTCAATTACATTAGTTTAATAATGAGAGATTATCTTCTGCAGTGCCAACTGTTGTTTTTTGTTTTTTAAAAATCAAATGTCAGATGGATTGTGCTTTAAAACAGTTGTTTGGGAGAGAATAATTAAAAGTTTTAAATCACGGCCTCACTGCAGTATTAATCAAAATTATATGTTACAAGTATATGTTGCTTATTATGGTGTCATGAAGAAGTTTTCTCTGCCTCTTTCCTTCCAGACAGACTTTTCCCACCCCTCTCCTTAATATTCTGTGATAGTATATATTTGCTCCCTGTGGTCAGGATGTATTTTTGCTTCTAATTTAAACTGTGTACCCAAGTGAATCCAGATACCATTCAGAGGGATATTTTATTATGTATACTTGTAATGTATCTACAGGATTGCCTCCTCCCCCAAGCTCCATCACAATTCTTAAGGTCAGGTGAGAATAATTTCCTTCTAGCTCCATTGTTTGCACAACTAAGGCCTGTCGAGAGACGTTCTTGGTGGTTGCCCCAAAACTCTGGAACTTCCTTGCTCGGAAAGTTCACTGAAGCACCTTGCACTGAAGTTCACATTACTGAGCATCTGCTGGAAGCAGTGCAAGACCTTCCTGTCTGTCTAGTCAGGCATTCGGTGTGCAGGAATAGGTTCTAGGGGGGTGAGACGATTGGGGGGGGTAGCGTGGGTGTTAACTGGGTTTTATTTTATACTAGTTGTTAACCTGCAATAATTCGCAGTGCATTATCACTTTACCCCCATTGCTGTCATGGCCGCCATTGGCCATCATGGTTGGCCGTCAGACAGTCCGCCAGGCGTAGGGCGGGGGCATGTGGATTCATGTGTGTGTGTTTCCCAGATGCACCTCTGTGTGTCTCCTGGTGAACATGTGCCAACCCTACTGCTAACAGCCTATGCTCAGAACAACTTATTGTGACAACAGTAACAGCTGTACAGGAGCTGCGACAGCAGCAACTGCTGTTTCTTTGCTTTACCAACAGGCTGACACTGGGTGGACGTAACTTCGGCCCTGGCCATCAGGCACTTCACGTAATAATTTTATATTAAATTAAATGATTCCAGCTGACTGGGGCAGTGCATTATCATTTTACCGCATTTTTCCAGAGTGTCTGCCATTGGCCGTCATGGCTGGCCATCAGTTGGGCAGACAGGCTGCCAGACATAGGGCAGGGGTGTGCAGATGCACGTCTGTGTGTCTTCCCAGAATCACATCTGTGTGTCTTCCCAGTCTCCTGATGAACATTAGTTATCTACATTTTGAAGTCGGGTGACCTTACATCTGGCCCTGGTCACTGGGTCTGTAACCTTCAGTCATTAAAGATTTTGAGACCTCCAAGACTTAATTCTATGCAGTGGCAGTTCCTACTAAGGAGCAATGGGCAGTTGCCCCCCCCCCCCCAACTCCCTGCTCACCCAGCTCACTTGGCGGCAGTTCCATCCTTCCCTGCCTCTGTGCTGTCTGCAGAGCTCCCAAGGCTGTCTCTCAGTGCAGTGGCCACTTCCTGGAGGCTGTCAGGTGCTGAGTTGAACTTTGGGGCCAGGTGCATGCGCAGAGTGCAGTGCACCAGCCTGCATCTGCTGCATGACTCGGTGAGGGGCAGGCAGAGTTATAGGCAGTGCCAGTGACAGTCTACAGAGAGCATGTGTCGGGTGAGGTCCCGATGATCATGGCTCTCAGTAGTGAAGGGGGCAGGGGCCAGGCAGAGGAGGAGCGGGGCTTATTTGTCCCAGGCTGCCAAAAAGGATTTAATTTGGGTGGTAAATATTCTGCCCAGTGGCTGGGGGGAGAGGGCAGGGCAGGGTTATGGGAGCCTGCAGAGTGGATGGAGGGAGTGCAGCCTGCTGCCTGTGGGAATTATGAGCAGTGGAGAGTGGCAGTCTCAGGTAGCCACTCCAGGCGCTGGGGCACCAGGCAGAGAAGAAGTGAGCAGGTCAGCCATCAGGAGAAGCCTGAGGAGGCTCAGACTGAACAGCCATGTTGTGCCTTTGGTGTTTGGAGGGAAAAGAACAGTAGGGATGTACAAACGTGGTTCGGACGTTTGGAGTTCAGACCGAACTCAGCCAGTTCAGACGGCCGAACTAAATGCCTGAATCGAACGTGGAAACCCCCCGAACATTTCTGCCGCATTAGGGTGGGGAAAACATGACTTGAAGGTCCAGGAGGGAGGGGGATAAGCTGAGGAGCAGACTTCCTGGCACCAGGGGTGGAGAGGCTTGGACTAGTAGTCAGCCTGCCAAATCACCATCCCTCTTTTCCTCAGACCACTGGCTTGGCAGTCTGTGATTGGCCAGGGGCTAGGCTGCACAAAGCCAATGGGGCTTGTGGTAAGGCGGGCGCAGCAAGGAGCAAAAGTAATTGCCCCCCCCCTTCCAATTCATTCTGAGCTAGCGCTACTGATCCTGTCAGCAGGCATTTTCAGAAGTCTCCCTCTCCCAGCAGTTTGTGTTCTCCCAATCCATTGCCATCCTCCTCCTGTTTCACCCATTTGCACACATTTACCTCCATAGTTTCATTTATTTAGATTAGATTAGATAAATTTAAGTGTTATTTTTATTTTTTACCCCTCCCTGTGTTGTTTCTCCCTCCCCTTCATTGAATCCTTCCCTCCTCCCTGTATATATTCCATCCCTGATTCCCTTCCCCTGTTTTTGGATTTATTTAGAGTAGCATTAGATTGATTTAGGTTTCATTTCAGTTTTGTACCCCTCCCTGTGTTGTTTGTTGTGAGCTGTCTGTGTCCCCCCCATCCCTGTGTATAGATAGATAGATAGATAGATAGATAGATAGATGTAGGAGTTA
>QEPC01008451.1:843213-862795 GCA_003113815.1 Sphenodon punctatus | reverse complement strand
GTGGGAGCAGGGTGGGGGGACCCTCGGGGGGTGGGAGTGGGGTGGGGGACACTCGGGGGGTGGGGGACCCTTGGGGGATGGCAGCAGGGTGGGGGGAGGGATCACTTACCTGGCTGCTGCTCCGGCGGTCCCCGGGGTCCGGACTGCAGGCAGAGGTGGAGGGGGGGACTTTTATCTTGTTTTAAATTGCCCACGTGTCCTGCTCCTCCGGAGCCAGGAACTCTGGAGCACATGGAGTTAGGGACAAGGTTGGAGGCGCGCTGTTGAGAGCCCGGGAGAGCATAACAGCGTGCCCCCAGCCTTGTCCCAAACTCCATGTGCGGCTGAGGTAGGGAGCAGTGCGCGTGCGCGCTGGTCCCTGCCTCAGTCGCCCAGCCCAAAGCTTCTCGCCTGGACGCTTGCATGAAGCACCCAGTGAGAGGTTCCATTGCGCCCATTAGGCGCAATGGAAAAGGCTAGCCCCTCCCTCTACAGCACGTCCTATGCGTGTTGTGGACTGAGGGGCTCAGCCGCTCAAATCGCCTTTTCAATAGAAAACATGGTTTGGGCGGCTGAGCAGCTCAGCCTTTTTGTCCCTTCTGGGACCCACTCTCAGAGCTGCTCTGAGAGTGGGTCCCAGAAGGGAGATAGATCACTGACAGCAGCAGCAGCCTCTGAAGCAGAAGTCAGAGGCTGCTGCTGCTGTCAGAAGCAGCACCGCGGTTCTTTTTTTAAAAAAATAGGGACGGTGCAGCAGGGATCCCCCATGGCGCTAGGGAGGCAGTGCCCCAAATTTCCTGGGGGGGGGGGAATCGCCACTGAAAAATGTGCTTTTTAAATTTTTTACTGATTCAAGAGAGCAACGCTGCTGCTGCCTCAGCAACACATCAGTGCATGCTGCCCCAGCGCCGCTGGCTTGGGGACTGGGAGGGACGGGGTCTGGGAGTGAGTGGGACTGTGGGACACACCCATCACCGCACTTTAGCCTGTGACTGACAGGAGAAGAACTTCACCTGACCGGAGACCTACCGGAGGCTGTGTGTGTTTGCAAATCGAACTTCTGTGATGGCCTACATAGATGACGTATTCAGAATTGGTAAGTTTATTCTAAAATAAAACCAAAATTAATCGTTGGTCTAAACTATATATTGAAATGATAAGTTCAGGGCCAGTACTACAGCTGGGTTTAAAAAGGCCTAGATAAGTTCCTAGAGAGTAGGTCCATTAACGGCTATTAATATATATTTATTTGTATATCTATTCTTACTTATATAGTTCCACTATTAGCTATCTTAATATATATATATATATATATATATATATATATATATATATATATATATATAGTTCCATTAATGGCTATTTATATATATTTATTTATATTTGTAAATATATTTCTAAATATATAATATATTTATAATATATTATAAATATGTGTAAATATATTTATTTATAAATATATATATTTATAAATATAAATATGATTTTGTTGTCTAATCTAGTTATTTAAAGAATATAACCTATATATTTAAATGATAAGCTCAGGGCCAGTTGTAGAGCTGGGTTTAAAAAGGGTCTGGATAAGTTCCTAGAGAGTGGATCCATGGCTATTAATATATTTGTATATTTAGTTTTATATATATTCTCATTTATATATTGAATTGATAAATTATGATTTTCTGAAAATTTATAAAATCCTATGGCAGGTGAAATACTGGTGGATGTGGCATCTGCCATATGGGCGACCGTGGAATTCTGCGGACTCCCTGGAGCAGATATAGCAGAACATCGAACGTCATGGTAAGCAGTCAAGCCAATTTATATATTGCATTCCATAATTTAAATGGTTTTAATAAACAGCACCATAAATAATATTAAGTGGTGCATCCGAAATAATTTCACTATTCCCTAATTGAAAGAACAAGAGCTTCATGAAAGCAACCTGGGGTCGCAGGAACACTATGATGCCCTACAAAAGCAGCTGGCAGATGTAATTGAGGAAATAAAAGCCATCCGGCAACAACTTGCGCAACTGCAAGGAACTGGACTCGAGGGGGGCAGAACGAATGAAATTTTTTGATGTTGTTTTGAAAATTGATATTTTGTTGTTCATAATAGTTTGGATACTGTAAATAGTTATATATATATATATATATATATATATATATAAAACTAGAAAATGTTTATGTTATTTTTAATAAAACTTGTTTATTGTTTCTAAAACTATTGAATGGCAGTCTTTTCAAATTAAAGTTTATCTAGGCTGTGTTATATATCTTTGATATGAATGCATGTTGTAGCTGTAGGGTATTTTCAGACGTGACGAGGTGGCTTTCGCCCCATCACGGAATCACCTATTTGATTCCCCGCCAGAATCCCAACATCATGGCCAGCAGATGTGCCAGCTGATCCCGCCGGGGAATCTGGGGTGTGGGGCTGTGTTGTGCAACATGCGGCCGCACAGCCCCACCCCCCCATGCTCCCCCGGCTGCTTGCCCTCTGGGAGACAGGCGGGTGCAGCAGCCAATCCGGCCGCTCCATACGATTCCGACCCGTGGTCCGGGCCACGTCCCGGAATCAGCGCCAGTAATGGATGTTACCAGCCACCAATTTTGGGCCATGGTCAGCTAACCACGCTTTCGGCCCTGGTCCCCGGACGAGGGCCGAAAGCGTGGTTAATTTGATTCCCGCCGGAGGTTCACTGGGTGAACATCTGGCGGAACTCAAACAGATGTTACGGGACCATTCCCCACCACAGGGTATTGTCTGTGGTTGAGCGTGATCTCATAACGTCTGAAAATACCTGTAGATGTCACCTCTAACACCAAGGGTTAGGCATGTTGTGGGGCTGCATAGGGAGACAACACAGCCCTGCAACGTGCATAAGAAATAAGTGATGTTATAGCAGAGTTAAATGCATGTCTGATTTCACTCAAAGAGGCGAGCTCTGCACCTTCTGGGAGCTTTGCTACTTAATTTCATTGTGGACCCAATTCTGCTCCCAGAAATAAGTAACCACTACATTATGTGCCTTTCATTCAAGGAGCTATTAACTAGAGGTGGGACCCCAGGGCAATTACCGACTACCGGATTTACCGGATACCGGTTTTCAAAAAACCGGATTCCCGGATTAAATCCGGTATACCGGTACTGGATTTATTCCATTGATTTCAATGGGGCACTGTCCCCATTGAAATCAATGGAATAAAAAAATTCCTCCCCCTCCCAGGCTGTGTGGGTGGAAGGGGGGACACCCCCCACCCACCCTGCCCAGCCTGGATTTTTGTTTAAAAAAAGACTCAGAGGCGAGCCCACCCCCCAGCACCAGCGGCCGCGGCGTCCCCGCAGCCGCCGGTAAGTATGACCCGATCCCTGGGGGGGGTGTTTAACACCCCCCCCACCCCCCAGGGATCACCCCTACTAAAGTTCATAGCTTGCTTACCTTGCGGAGCTCCGGGTGCGGCGGCGGCGGGCGGTCCGGCGGCCTCAGCGCCGGCTGTGGCTGCCGGCGTCAGAGACGCTCTAGGCCTTCCGGGGAACTTCCGGGTTTCCCCGGAAGGCCTAGAGCGTCTCTGACGCCGGCAGCCACAGCCGGCGCTGAGGCCGTCGGACCGCCCGCCGCCGCCACACCCGGAGCTCTGCTGAAATACAAAGGTACAGTCAACTTGTAGTAGGGGTGATCCCTGGGGGGTTGGGGGGGGGTTAAACACCCTCCCCCAGGGATCGGGTCTATACTTACCAGCAGCTGCGGGGACGCCGCGGACGCTGGTGCTGGGGGGGGGTTCTTTTTAAAAAAAAAAATCCAGGCTGGGCAGGGTGGGTGGGGGGTGTCCCCCCTTCCACCCGCGCAGCCTGGGAGGGGGAGGGGGGAGGAATTGTATTCCATTGATTTCAATGGGGACACAGTGCCCCATTGAAATCAGTGGAATAAAACTGGTACCGGTACTGGATACCGGGGTCCCATGCCTAGTACTTTCCCTTCATTGTCTCTGATCCTGCAAGATACCCTTGTCGAGCATCGAATTAAGGGGGTGTCTCTTTCACAATGCGGCTTGCAGGATCAGGGTCAACCTGTATGATTAGGGGGAACAAACTATCACACCAGTACAAGGGAAGCAAACATTTTTTGTGAACCAGGAATGCCAGTGTACAGGGGAGATTAGCAAAATTGTGAGTGTGTGTCACTCAGTCTCATGTCAGCATAGAGTGTTTGACTTTTCCCTTCCGTGCGCTGACAAGTAACACCAAAACATTTTGGCGTGGATGGGAATGGGGGGGGGCGGCACAGCTGCCTGGACCCAAGCACTTAAAAAAACCCCACTATCAGCAGTCCGTATCAGCTCTGTGAATGCCCCACCCCCCAGTCACTGTGCCGCAATGAGCCGGGGGGGATGGGAATCTTCGCCGGCGATTTGCATAACGAAAGTGAAGGGCAGTGTACTCTGCTAAGTCAATAAGCAGAGCAGGGCAGAGACCTTTTTTTTTTTCAACACACACATTGTCTTGACTTGAGTTATTTGCCCTCATCCCAGTGTCTCTCAGTAGCCAATAACTGTCTCTCAGACTCAGCAGGACGCTGCACGGTGATTATGGGTGTGTTTGTGTCCCTCAGTCCCTCAGTCCCTCCCCTCCCTTGCCTAACTGTGCCCTGTGGCTTCAGCAGCGCTGCTGCCCATCAATAAAAAATTAAATAATCCCCCTTTTAAAATAAAAACCAGTGTACATTGGCATTCCTTGTGGAGGAAGGGAGATTAGCAAAATTGTGAGTGTGTGTCACTCACTGTCATGTCAGCATAGAGTGTTTGCCTGTTCCCTTCCCTGCACTATCAGCAGTCAGGATCCTCACCAGCTTTGTGAATGCCGCACCCCCCCAGTCACCCGTGCCACCCGCGATGAGTCTGGGATGGAAATAATTCACCTGTGATTTGCATTACAAAAGTGAAGGGCAGGGTCCTCAGCTAAGTCAATCAGCACAGCAGGGCAGGCCAGGGACTTTTTTTTTTATCCACACAGATTGAGATTTTGGCCAGTGGCTGGCCAGCTGGAACCTATTGGGGTTGGTGATAATTCTGAGATTTGGGTCTGGCTGAAGGAGGTTTTCTTTTACAGTTGTTGTATGTAACAGCAGAGCACAGCGAGCAGGGCAAGGCCTGGGGGGAGGGCCCGGGGGATTCAGGGACTAGGAGGTCTCTGTAGCTCCTTTTGTAAGGTAGCAGTGTAACTAACCAGTGCACTAAAGTGGGCTTGGGGTTTGCAATTGCTACAGCAACAGCGGGCACTCACATTCACATACGCATACACATGCACACACACAAACACACTCAGAAGTAGGTTTTGTGTACACAAACGGGTTCTTGTCCATATGCTCTGAGTATGTACTTATGTCAGCAGAGCCGGGGAAGGACCTTTTGATTTTGAACACACACACAGAGTTTTCTGAAAGTGGCAACCTATCCAAAGAGCTCTAGCTGATGTTAATTGCCCGATGGGGTTGCTCACTATGTATTTAAGTAAGCAGAGCAGGCCAGGGACCTTTCTTGGTTAAATACACAAATAAGACTGCACCAAGCACAACAAATACAGGCATCCAATTACTGTTTATTGCATAGATTGGTTCATATTTTTGAGTACTTGGTACTTTGTAAGGAAATTAAGTATATCTATCTATTCTTCAGAGGAGTGCAAAACCCACCTCTAAAATTCCAAAAAAAACCATACATTAGATTGGGGGGGAAAGGAGAAAGTGGTGGGGAAATTATTTCCCGACTCCATGTAAAAATGGCAATCAGATAGATATGAATCCCTGAAGAAGAATAACATTTGTTATTGCACCAAAGCATCCCACAAGTCCATATGCAGATCAAGGAGGTGGAGTCTGGTTCTGAATAAAAAGAAAGAAGCAGAGTCAGTAATCAAATGACATGTTTGGTTTCCAATTCCTCAAATACTGTATGTCAGTCTTTCAAGGCCCCCTGCCCCGGATACGTCTGCCAGCCTGGCTCTGTGGCGGCCCCTATAAACTTGCCACTATCAACTGCCACTATAAACTGTAGCAGCCCCAAAAATAATGACTGTGATTGATTTGGACTCCTGATTAAGGGGAAAAAAATGACAGTTTAGTAGTAGAGCAACTGAGAAATAGATATACAAAGGAACCCCCATTGTATTGTGGGACACCATGACCCCTCATGTAAAGCAGCACAACAAACAGAAATGGTTCAGGGGGTAATGTCTTCCTGGAGCTCAGTTCACAGTAGGATGGCCAGATAAGCCAATGGTAGAGGACCCCCCAGTGCAAAGGGTGTATAGTGCGTTCCTGTTCCCATTGACTGAAATGGAGGTAGAAAAGACCCCTGAAGATGAACTGATAAAAACCTCCATTTTAAGAAATGGGGAGGGGGGGGGAGGAACAAGAAACAACACAGGACAGTTGACCTCACACTTCTAGAGGGATACATGTGGGGAAGAATGTTTTAGGCTGGCCAAAAAAGTTGTATGATGTTTTTGGCGGCCTGAACAGTCTTAGAGACCCAGGAAAATGCTGGAGGGATAAGGGCACACAGGCAGTGCACACTTTGTAAACAAAAACACTTAGTTTCCCATGATGACTTCATATGTAGCGACACCTCTGTCTTCCCCAGAATGCCAGTGCCTCCTATTCCAAACGATGAATATCCTCATCATCTCAGACTGTCTGTTTGAGTTCCATGTCCTCCCAGCACAGCACCACCCACCAAACCCTGTAAGCTTGGCCGCCATTTCATGTCATCCTTGACCGAAGCCTTGGAGTTCTGTTCTGTGTCAGCGTGTGTGTGCGTGCAGGTGCGAGAAGAATACCTTCTTCCAAGTCAGTGCTCCAAGTCAGTGCTCTGAATATCTGGCTGGTGGGAAAAGGAAAAGAAAACAACAGAAGACAAATTTAAATGATGAATAGAAGAGGAAAACAATACTGCCATGCTGCCTGCAATCTAACTAACCAATATACCTTCCATTTGTATGCACACACGCAGTAGCACTTGCACAGTGAGTGGCTTACCTCTCAAGAATGGTCCTGTATGCCCTCGCATATGTCATCCTCTGGATCACAGCCCTTTCATTGAAGTTCCAATGCCTCTTTAGTTAGCTGCATAATTCCCTCATCTGTGGCTTTCAGCAACTCCTTTGTAATTTTTGGAAGGTAGACCCTGTTCATGCGTATCAACACAAGTCGTTCTAGATTTGCACTGGAAGGACTCGTTCTTTTATCACCCACAATTGTACCAGCACAGCTGAATAGACGTTCAGATGGCACACTGCTGGGCCGGCAACCAAGGTGGGATATTGCAAGATTATAGAGTGCCAGCCAAGTGTCTTTCTTGGCATTCCAATAAATGAGTGGATCAGTACTCATGCCAACCACCCCTGGAGACATCAGGTACTAGTCAAATGTCCTTTGCTGCTGTGAGTGATGTGGATCAGTGCAGAGGATCTGTTCTTCTTAATGTTTTCCCACTCAGTGCACAATCTGATGACAGGAGGCCATATTTATTAAAATCTGACCAAACGGACGAAACATGCCCCTTTGTCTTGTCTTCTGCACTGCTGCCAGTATGATCAGCATCTGCAACATCTGTGTTCTCGCTCAGTGAGCAAACCAGCCTCTGTGCAATGTTCTGCCTTACAGCATCTGTGGATTCATCCCCACCCAAGATATTTTTTACCTTCTTAAATCATGGGTCCAGAGCTGTTGCAGTCCGGTACTGTGCATTGCGAGTCATCGTCTAAAACTGTGGGCTCTCATCAATCAACTTTAGCAAGGTACAGGCCATTGTAGCAGCAGCTGCACTCTGTGGATGATCCTTCGCAGCAAATATCTTTGTAAGGTCTTCCACTTTGCTCTTTAATAAGACGAGCGCAGCCAAGGTCTCGCTGAGCGTGGCATCTGCCTTGCTGACAAATTCGGTCATCGCAAGAAATGGATCCAGCAGAACTAGCAGTGTTTCAATAGTATCCCACCGTGTCACTGTCAACTGAATTTCAGCAAGGTCTTTTAGAACTGACTTGGATGCCACAACAAAGTAAGTGTGCACTGCAAGTCTTTGTGAATGCGATCTCTTGAGCATATTATATGTTGAGTTCCAACGTGTGCAGACATTGATAGGAAAAAACTGAAGTAGAAGTTGTCTCTCTCTCTGTATGTTCTGGAACTCACTACGAGGTGCTACCGATCAGCGAAAGTGTGCCACCAACTTCTTTGCTCTTTTGATTGTTTCTAAAACAAATTTATCAGCTTCCAGAAATCTCTTTGCAACAAGATGCAGGGAATGAGCCATGCAAGCAACGCTCTCAAAATCGGCATCATGAATCCCTTTAACGATATTAGCCCCGTTGTCTGCTACTATGAAGCCAACGGAGAGACCAAGCGGCTGCAACCACTGCTTTGTCAGCTGTAATAATTTCTGACTTATGTTTTTTGCTGTGTGGACTTATGGAAAGTGTTCCAAAGCAAGTATAGCCTGGTGTCTTTCCAGTACATTCTTGGCATTGCGATGTATCCAATGCCCAGTTATGGACAGGTACTCCATGTGCTGCGCACTGATCCACATGTCTGTTGTTAGGTGCACAACTGCACCTTCACAAGCACTCATAGCTGATTTAACCGCTTTGCATGTTTCATGGTACAGTGTGGGAATTGTCTTTGTGGCAAAGTATACCCTTGAAGGTACCTTCCATCATGGGGCCATTTCTTCCATCAGTTCATGAAACCCCTCATTCTCCACAAAAGAAAAAGGAAGCATGTCCACTGCAAGCATCTTTGTCACAAGTGTGAGGTAGTTCTGTGCAGTTGGGTGTGATGCTGACCATTTCATTTGATTTTGTACTGATTGCTCCAATGTAGTTTGCACAGTACTGACACCGCCGGTGTGTGTTGACTGATCTGTGCTTGTTCTTCTGCATTTAGTGACATTCAGAACTGACTGGTGGTGGTGCTTCATGTGGCTATGCATACCACTGGTTCCTGGGCGGCTCTTCCCACCTTCTTTTCCTCTCGTGATTTCTCTAGGGCAGTAGTTGCACTGCACTTTTAATTTTTTTGGATCACAAGCAGTGAAATACTTCCATACATCGGACCGTTGTCCTCTTCTTGCATCTTTGGAGCCGGTGGTTGGGCCGTGCTGAGGTCTCTTGTGATGTTGCTGGAGACGGATGATTACGTTCTGGTGAAATCTGACTCCTAAACAGGCTTGTTGTAATGTTAGGCGCTGTGCTGGTGAATTGACTTTTTTGTGCTACAGAGTATCTGTCGAACACAGAGGCTTCCGGTGTTCTTCTTCCACATGGTGAAGGCAAATCAATTTCTTCATCACGGAAATCAAATGAATGCAGAACCTTTGATGTTTTGCACAGTGGTGTGGAGCATGAGGAGGCTACAGAAGCCGGGGCATAGTCAGAATCGCTATCATCAATGCAAGTTACATGGTCATCATCACGCACATAAGAGTCGTCATGGCCCATATCTTCAATGGCAATAGTGGTGGTGATGTCTCGCTCCGGTTGCTCCTCCTCATCGCATCTCTCTACTGGTCGTGGCTCGGTTGTTGTGTTTACCACTTCAACCAATATCTCATCATCATTTCCCAGCCAATGTTTCATTGGCACATGTTTGGATTCTGATGACACTGATGAGCTGTCTGTAGCTGAGGGTGCAAATTTTTCCAATACTTTCCTCCTACATGCACCGAAAATGATGGATACAGTGCCGAGAAGCAGTTGTAGAACTTCATGGCACCAAATGCTCCAGTTGCATCTCCACATTTGGTTGTTCATCCACATGTGAATGTTGCTGTGTTTCCGGCTGCTGCTGCTGCTGCTTCAGATATTGCTGGTGTGAGTGAGCAGCAGGGGAGGATCTGGACTCTCTAAGTAAGTTACGCTGCTTCTGCTGGTGGACTTTTCTTTTCTCATTGCGGAGCCTCATGAGCATTGGCAATGGTTCATTACATCGGCGGTGTTTGAAAGTCGCACGAACCATAGCTGAAAAGTTCTTCAGAATCTGTAATTATGCACAGACAGATTATAGTTGGTAACACAATGTAGAAAAATGTTTAACTTAAATGATATTTAAATGATAATTTCAGGACCAGTAGACCCTGGCCATGAACCAAATTGATCCATTAGCATCTGAGGGTGGACCAGCGGAACTGGCCCCCCACCCCCACAGGGGAATGGGAGGGTTGGGATCTGGCCTTTCAGAAGGCAATGAACCAACCATGACAGCAGTGTTGTAACACCCCCCTCAACCATGGCAAGGGAGCAGATTCTACTAAACCACCAGTAATGTAACCTGCCAAGAGCTGCAGGTGGCCAGATGGGGCAGGGTATTAAATATTGTATGTAAATAAGTCCTGCTCCCTCTCCTCCCATTTCCCCTTTGTCCTTCTCATATTCAAACCCTCTCATGTTTACATCCAGCTTACTACTCTTCGTGGCCTAGTTAAGCATTAATGTACAATTTGACTGTAAATTGATAAAATGCTTTAAATTCAGCAACACAGCAGGAAACGAGTATGCCAACATATTAATAACACAACATATTCCTGTTTTTCCTAACAATTATGTAAACAGTTAAGTAACATACATGTACCTTTACAGAAATAAATACCTTTTTTATTAGTTTGTTTTTAAAAAGTTAGGAGCGGGTTGTAATGGGAGGGAAAACAAAATTCTTGTCTTATTATCAGGCTGCTGCAGAGGTTTGGCTGTGTCCTCTGTGTGTGTCCAAACAGTGTCCACTGTTGGCGTACTGTATGGAAATGACACCTCCTACTATGAGTTGCTATGGAATCCAATGAGGAGGCAGGAAGCAAAAGTGATGTCCCTGCAGTAGAGTTGTATTAATGATGGTAAATTAATGTTAAACAATACATGGTACTCTTATGTATATGTATACACACAAACACACACACCAAACAATCACAGTAGGGTAGAGATGTTTGCGCCCCTGCCATGCCAACTGACTGGCTCAGTCAGAAAGGTGGTCACACTGAGGCCAGGTGAGTTGGTTGGTGGTGTCTCCAATGGTATTTTCATTTCAAAAGATTGGCAGGGTGGGGGCAGGGCAGACATTGATTTGCAAATTTCCACTGTTAGTCAGTTACCCTCCTCCCCAGCCTAACAAAGGGGATGGAGGGAAGGGTAACCAACCTTGTTTCCAGTTTGAGTTAATGGGATGCAAGACGCTGGTTGGAGCGGACGGACGCCCACACTATATGAAACCGCCACGGTCTCCGCTCCAGTTTTATTATTATGAATGTGATGGGACGGGATGGATGCAAACCGTGTCAGAGCTTTCACCCCCACCCGCCCACCATGGTCAAAGATGTCAAAGCCTCAATGAGTGCGTTGCATATCTGGGCCATAAGCATAACACATAGCTAGCGAATATTTTTGTTTTATCAGAAGGACTGGCAACCCCTGACCCCATTATTTTGTGTGTGACTGACTATGTGCGAAATCAAATTCAAAGCAAGCCTACCCATGATCTTGCTGCCCCTCTCATGCTCGCCCGGCCGCAGTGGCTGCCTGGCATGCAACGCACTGCGTGGGGTCCCTTTGACTTCTATCTTTGACCCTGGCGGGACGGTGGAGGTTGCAAACTCTGAGAAGCCACTTGCATGCGTCCCGTTCTGTCCCATCCCATAACATAATAAAACTGGGAAACTTTGACTGCTTCAGAGCTTCTTTCACCCCCCTCCCGCTCGCCAGACCCAGGGTCAAAGTCAAAGGGAGGGAGAGGAGAGACAACCACATTGAAGTGCATTCCCTCTCCTGGGTGGGGGGGAGTCAGGATGACTTGGAGCCGGTATGCATGCATCCTTCCTTCCCATTCCATCCATACCTAACCATAATTAATTATAAAACTGAGTCCCTCCATCCCGCTCCCTGATGGTGCAGGGCACGGAGGCGAAGGAATGAATTGCTCAGTAATAAGTTAATAACACAAAGCTCACAACAACAACAACAACAACCGTCGGCAAACAAAATAGATATGTATAATGTTGTAATCACAGTAACTTACACAAATAAGTTTTCATTGGCGTGTATGAGATGAATGATCAAATAATTCACTCAGCAGAAGGAATCTCTCTTCTTGTATCCCAGACGGTTGGCAAGTAAAACTCCATCCTCACATCAGGGGAGAAAAGGGATCAAATGGGAGCAGCCCCCAATTTAAATAGAAACAATAGATAAGGGCAGTCTCTGTGCGTGTGTATGTGTGTGTACTGTCTCTGAAGCCTGCCTTCCAATCCTCATGCTAAGCTGTTTGTCTGCCGCCCTGGTTACCAACCTCAAACCCTGCCTTAGCCTGCCTTCTGCTCATGCCAAACTGCCTGTCTGCCCACCCTCTGGGCAAAGCTGAAGCCCTGCCCCAGCCTTCCTGCCTCTCATGCCAAGGTGCCTGTCTGCCTGCCCTGACAACCCTGGGTGATGTGCACCACTGGCCTGGTAATCCTGCTGCTGCTGTCTGCTGGTCCATGGGTGCTCTGCCCTGGCAAATCCAAATGTGCCCAAGCAATCCATGGGTGCTGTGCACAGGCAAATCCTGCTGCTGCCGTCTCTGCTGTTCCATGGGTTCTGTGCCCTGGCAATCCAATGTCTGCTGCTGCTGCTGCTGATGCCACCTCTGCTGTTCCATGGGTACTGTGCCCTGGCAATCCAATACCGACTGGTGCCAATGCCACCTCTGCTGTGCCACAGGTTCTGAGACCAGGCAATCCAATGTCTGCTACTGCTGTCTCTGCTGTGCCATGGGTTCTACTACCTGGCAATCCAATGTCTGCTGCTGCTGCTGCTGCCAATGCTGCCTCTGCTGTGCCACGGGTTCTGTGACCGGGCACTCAAATGTCTGCCTCTGCTGTGCCATGGGTTCTGCCACCTGGCAATTCAATGTCTGCTGCTGCTGCCAATGCTGCCTCTGCTGTGCCGTGGGTTCTGTGACTGGGCACTCAAATGTCCACTGCTTCTGCCGGTGCTGTCTCTGCTATGCCATGGGTTCTGCTACCGGGCAATCTAATGTCTGCTGCTGCTGCTAATGCCACCTCTGCTGTGCCATGGGTTCTGCTACTGGACAATCCAAAGTCTGCTGCTGCTGTCAATGCCACCTCTGCTGTGCCACGGAGTCTGTGACTGGGGACTCAAATGCCCACTGCTACTGCCTCTGCCACCTCTGGTAGTGTCATGGGTTCTGCTACCGGGCAATCCAATGTCTGCTGCTGCTGTCAATGCTGCCTCTGCTGTGCCATGGGTAATGTGCCCTGGCAATCCAATGTCTGCTACTGGGTGGCCACGTGATTCACCACTGGGCAAGGCTTGACCAGTTTGCAGAAGAGCTTGTTGAGTTCCAGTAAGAAGGATGCCAGCCTGCAATGCCCATCCAAGTAGGGGTGCCAGTCACCAAACCCTGACTGGGCCTCTGCTGCTGCTCCTCCACCGATGCCAGCCAGCCTGCAATGCCCAGCCAAGCAGGGGTGCCAGTCACCAAGCCCTGGCCGGGCCTCTGCCGCAGCTCCACCTATGCCTGGCAGCCTGCAATGCCTGGCAACATATGGGTGCCAGCCACCGAACCCTGACCAGGCCTCAGCCGCTCCTCCACTGATGACAGCCAGCCTGCAATGCCAGGCCAAGTAGGGGTGCCAGCCACCAAGCCCTGGCCAGGCCTCTGCTGCAGCTCCACCAATGCCAGCCTGCAATGCCCAACCAAGTAGGGGTGCCAGCCACCAAGCCCTGGCTGGGTCTCTGCCATGGCTCCACTGATGCCAGCCAGCCTGCAATGCTCGGCCAAGGATGGGTAACAGCTGCAGTTGTCAGCCGCTGCTGAATGACGCCTCTGTTGTGCCACGGCAATCGCAGATTAGAATCTCAGATCAGAATTGATTCCTTGAACAGCTAGATAATTAACATTCAAGCTGAATCGGGAAGTGTACAGAAATCAGAAAAATTAGAATTAATTAAAACAGGAAGCAGTTTTACTGATAAGTCCGGAAACACCTACTTAATCAAATGTTACACAGAGACTGTCCACAATGATCCCGTAGCCTGAGTGCATTATAAAACTTCACCTACTTTAAGAAAAATTATATAGGATAAATTGGATGAAATGCAATCCAATGTCTGCTACTGTGCCCCAGCCATCCAATGTCCACTGCTGCTGCCAATGCTGCCTCTGCTGGTGCCACAGGTTCGGTGCCTGGACAATTCAATGTCATTGTCTGCTGCTACTGCCTTTGTTGTGCCATCGATACTGTGCCCTGACAGTCCAATGTCTGCTCCTGCTGCTGAATGCAGCCTCTTCTGTGCAGCATCAATCCATCTCCAGGGGCAGCTCGGGGAATCCCAGAAGCAGAAGGTTCACATTGACAGACAGCAACTGCTCCACAAACTTGGCCCCCAGCTTTAGATGGTGTGGCGAGCAAATATCCCCTGCCATGGAGAACACCTGCTCGCTGGGGACGCTGGTTATTGGGCAGGAAAGCAGATCCTTGGCCACTTTGGACAGGGCTGGCTAAACATTGCTCTTTCCCACCCAATAGGCAAAGGGATTACTGCTGGGATCTATGCAGGGCTCCTCCTCCAACTAGCTCTCCACTGCAGCTGAGGCACTGTCGTACTCCTGCACATAACTGTCTTGTGGCACCACTTCCACTGCTGCTCTCAGGGGCAGGGGCTTGGTGGTTGCTCACTGCCATGGAGCTATTCATCTTGCCTTGCAGAAAGTACTCTGGATTTCTGGCAAGTGCTCTGTGCATGGCCATGAGTGGGTGTCTACGGTATGGCACCTGTGCGGTATGGCCAGTATGGCAACCCTACTTGGCTGGGCATTGCAGTATGGCATCGGTGGAGCCACGGCAAAGCCCCAGCCAGGGCTTAGTGGCTGGGAACCCTACTTGCCCAGGCATTGCAGTCTGCCATGCATGAGTGGAACAGCAACAGAGGCCTGGCCTGGGTTTGGTGACTTGCACCCCTAGCAGGCCGGGCATTGCAGGGATTGGTGGCTGGCACCCCTACTTGGCCTGGCATTGCAGGATGGCAGGCCTCCAGTTCTGCTTGCTCTATGCTGTGTTCTCCAGTTCTAGTCACCATTACGGCAGGAGTGACAGGGATGCAGTGTGCCTGCTGGTGCCCAAAGCGGGTTTGCGCGTGTTGTCATGGCCTGCAGGCAGAGATGGGTAGCCCAGCAGAACATCTGCTTTCAGCAGCCTTTGGGTGGTCAGCAGCATTGCTCATTTGTAGGACAGGACAGGAGTCAATAGACCCCAGTTCTAAGTATTGGTTTGGAAGTCCTTTGACCTTTCTGCATTTCAGCTTTCCTAAACTAGAGGACTACCATTCTGGGAGCTCACAGGAGAAAGAACCTGTATGGGAACTAGGTTTGGGGTACGCAGTTCCAATTGCTGCTGCATATCCAGCCTCTTTGCAGGGTAAAGAGGACTCTTAAATGCTTCCCCTTCTTCAGAAGAACTTAGGCTTGGTGCTTGGCCCCTGGAGGTGCCTGCCAAATTCCCATCAGGGCATGGCTGACCATCTGAGACCCACCAATGCCTGCCAGCCTGCAATGCCCAGCCAACTATGGGTGCCAGTCACCAAGCCCCAAGCCTTCCCGGCCTCTGCTGCTGCTGCCGCTGGTTCTCAGATGGCCAACCATGCCTCCATGGGCACTCCCAGGGGCCAAGCGCCAAGCCTGCCTGCCTGGTCAACCTGGGGTGCCAAGTCCCAAGCCTCCCGGGTCTCTCCTGCTGCTGCTGCTGTGTCTCAGACAGTCTGCCACCTCCCGGGGCTCTCCTGCTGCTGCTGCTGTGTCTCAGACAGTCTGCCATGTCCCCACGGGCACCCCTGGAGTGCCCCAAGCCTCCAGGCAGCTGAATTTTCTGAACATTCAGGGGGATCTGAACTCCGCGGGACTGAACCCATGAACCTGAACTAAGGTTTCAGGCCAAATGGCTGAATGGCCGAACAGCCGAATTCTGTTCTGTTTGCACATCCCTAAAGAACAGGCCATTCAGCTCACCTTCTGAGCTCAGCAGTTACTTTGCTGCCTTCCATAAACCTGGTAAGAAGAGTCAAATTCCCCCCAACCATGTCCCAGAACAGCCTCTGTCCCACCCCCAATTGTCTGCTAGTGTTAAGCTTAAATGTTAAATCTAATTTTGGTCTCCACCTCTCCCTGGCATGCACTGTTGAATTTTTTCAGATAGGGCAAGGGCAATTTTGTGGGCCCAACTGAAACTGGGCATGGCTGAGCTGCCCACAGTAGCTGGCAGCTGCTCTTCCTTAAAATGGCCTACAGATGAACTCCTGGTCTGGGACTGGTCCCTAGCCCTTGCTAGTTTTCTACCCTATATTGTCTGCTTTTAAATTTTATTTTATTTATTTATTAATTTCAAACTATTACTACCCCAGCCCTCCTGCCACAGGAAGCTCGGAACGGCTTACAATTAATAAAACAACATTAAAACATTAAAACAACAATTGAAACAACTAAAAGGAGGAAAAGAAAATAACTCCATACCCAAAAAAAACCTCCACCCCCTCACCCATCTCCACCACCAAATGCCTGGTGGAACAATAAGGTGTTACAGCTTCTCTGAAAAGAGGGGAGATTCAAGGTCAACCAGGCCTCCACCGGAAGGGAGCTCCACATCCGTGGTGTGGCCATCAAGAATGCCCTCTCCTGCGTGGCCCCCCGGAATACTCATGGGATCTCAAGCAGGGTGCCCCCAGATGACCAGAGGGGTCAATCCAGCACCCGGGCAGTGAGGCAGTCTCACAGATAGGTAGGGCCTAGGCTGTTTAGGGCTTTGTAGTCCAAAAATCAACACCTTGTGCTAGGCCCAAAAAACCACCAACAGCCAGTGCAGAGAGCAAAGTGCTGCTGTAATGTGCTCCCGGCGGCCCAGTCCTACCAGAAGACGGGCTGCCGCATTCTGCACCAGTTGCAGTTTCTGAGCCATCACCATGGGTAGCCGCAGGTCACCCCAGGTCACCCTTCCAGTGCCCATAGGTTGCTGTCTGACATGCCACGCTGCCCTTGACCCTGGGGTCCAGTATGGTTGCCAAAACATATTCCGCCCACTGCAGGAGCTCATCGAACCACACCTTCAGCCCTGCCATCAGCTGCCACACCAGGACGACCACCTCATCCGTCAGCTTCCTGCCCTGAAGACCACAATCCCACCCCTGGAGAATCTCCTTCAGCCTCCTGAGGAGACTCTGGACCAGAGGGGTCATCTGGCTGATGGTGGCTGTGGAGGAGCGGATGGTCTCCGTCACGGCCAGGAATGGTCTCAGCATGAAGACTGTGTGAGCCAGTATCTCCCATTCTGCACCATCGTACCCTGGAGGTGCCCCACTGTCTGTCACCAGTTGAACCTGTTGCAAGGTGGCTTTCTTCTTGAGAAGCTGCTCGAGCATCAGTAAGGTCGAATTCCACTTGGTTGACACATCCTGCACCAGCTGGTGCACTGGAGAGCCTTCCTTGGCCTGCTTCACCCAGAGGAGGTTGCTGCCCTTCACGCTCCGGTTAAAGAAACCAGCCAGCTTCCTCCCCCACTCTATCATGGAGCTAAGGGTGCCTGCCCCAATCTCCTTCTCCCCCAAGCCCAGAGTACCCCTGATCACCAGGTGAAGGGTGTGTGTGATGCAAGGGATGCTGGTGAAGCCCCCCTTGAGAACTGCCCTCAATATGTTGGCCGTGTTGTGTGTCACTAACCCCTTGGTGAAGGGTGCGCCTGGTGTAACCCACTCCCTCTCCATGGCAGTCAGGGCTGCCTTGATGTCCCAAGAAGTGTGGGGGCCATCCATGACTACTGCCTGAAGCAGGACCCACCTATACCCTGCTTCGGGACCCCTCCTGTCACTCCCAAACGCTGCCTCTAGGTCATGCCACCAGTGCGCCATCACTGCCAGGTAGGCATGCTAAGCGTTCCTGCTCGACCACAGGGCTGTGGTGAAGTGGACGGTGGCACCCCCAGCCTTTACCAGCTGTTCCCTCACCCGCTCCTTTAAAGCCCCGTACAGGGCTGGCACCACATGTCGACCCAGGGTGGTGCACAATGGCAGCTTAAACTGGGGGGACAGGAACCCAATCAGACTCCTAATCCCCATGTCCCCGACCACCGAGAAGGGCTGCTCACCCAGTGCAATCATTTTCCCCAGCATGCGCATGGCTTTTAGTTAAAAGCCACACCACCCTCCACATCCTGCAACTGCCGATGGACTTGCCACCCCAGCTCCTCCATGGGGCATTGACACTGCTGCTGGTGCTGCTACTGCTGCTTCTGCTGCTGCTGCTGCTGCTACTGCTCCTCCCTCCTAGCAGTGATACCGCTCCTGCTGCTAGAGGCAGATGTTAGAGCAGGACGCTTGCCCGTTGATGGAGGCAGACGACTGGCCACTGCACTCGGGAACCTGCTGGTGTCCACTTCCCCTGCCTGCCCACTTAGCAGCACAGCGCTGTAGCATTCCTTCAGGTTCCTCGCCATAGCAGTTGTACGAAGGTTGGTGAGCACTTGCCCACGCTTCACCACCTTCTGGCACAAAGTGCACTGCACCTCCCGGGGATCATCCACCTGCACCAACTTCAAATGTGCCCAGACGGAGGATTTTTTGCCCCCTCCTACCTTCTGGTCTGCACCAGGTGATGCACCACTGACAGTGCTGCTGGGAGGGGCAGAACATGGTGGCGACATAGCTCTCAGAGGGACAGCCATCACCTCAGCACCAGACATCTCCTCTGCAGCACTAGTGTCTACCTCGCTGTCCCCAATCTGAGTGATGTCCCCCCACGAAGGGGAATACTTCCACCCTGAGGCTGCTGGACTGCCCACTATGATGTTGCCACTCTCCCTGTGCCTCCGATAGTTGCTGATGCTACTCCTTTCCCTGCTGCCATTGCCTGGGGATTGGGCCTTGCCTTTAGCAGCTGGGTGGGATCCACCAGCCCTGGAATGCTGGGGATCACCTCAACAATGGGGGTCGGGGACATTGGTGGCCCTGGAGGAACATCCAACCCCGAAGCATGTGCACCTGCTCCTGCAGCCGCAGCAGAGATAGCTGCAGCTTCCTGGAGTGCTGGCCTTCCAGTGCCCTGCGTGGCAGTGGAGGATGCTGGCAGGAGGCACCACCGAACCTCCCCCCTAGTGTCACTGCTCGGAGCCTCTGAAGCCTGACAGCCAAAATCAGGCCTGTGCAGTTTGGGGCATGGTGATGGGCTTGGGCTGCTGCTTATGCCTGCTGCCACTCTGTTGGAACGGCCCCTGCCACCTCTGCCATGAGCCCCATTGCCTGCCTTATGGGCAGCAGACCAGCCTCTCCTGTTTCCATTCTCCATTTCTCCCAATCAAAGAATGCAGAGGAAGAATATATATATATATAAATAATTATTTATTTATTTATTATTATTTATTTATTTATTTATTCAAATTTGTAATCTAATATTATATATATCTACACTAACTCTAACTGCTATTAACTATTCTAAAACCTATGGAACTCAATGGAATATTATCTAATATCTACAAAGGCCTAGTCCTACAAACACACTATAAAATATTAAAACTGAATCACT
>QEPC01008451.1:833074-843162 GCA_003113815.1 Sphenodon punctatus | reverse complement strand
GCATGGGCCACATTCAGGCTGAACACCGAACATCCAAACTGCATTCCCACATCCCTAATGGATTGCACCAGATACCTCCTCATAGTCCAACCCTGCTTAAAAACCATTGCTACATGCCCCCACCCGTCCCTCTGAGTGCGTCTGATGCTGCATGGAATACCCGGCTGGAACAAGATCAGCCAAAATGGGCCCCAACTCATTGTCCAGCCAGGTTTCCGTGATACTTACGAGATCGGCTGCATGGTTCAGAATTACCTCCCGGGTAGTTGTTGCCTTATTCCCCACCATTCTCACATTTAACAGCAACAACACAGGGCCAGGGGCCCCCTGACCAAGAACCACCTGTCCAGCTGCCCGGGGGGTAGTGAGTGGGACCTGTAATAAACACCTGTCCTGTCTCACTGATCTCACCTCGCCCCAATTGAGACCATATCTCCCCGGCCTGTCACGACCCTAATGGCTGCTCCCTTCCCCCGGCTGGCCGCCCTGGCCCTCCCCAGGCTGTCTCGCCCTGGCAGCAGGGGAGTTCTTCCCTCCCCCACCCCAGAAACATCCCCCATTCCTACTCCCTGACTCACTCACTCCCCATCCCTCCCCCTCCAAACATCCCTCCCTCTCCAAATAATAAAATATAATATAAAAGACCCGCACACCCTCTAGCCTCCTAGCATAAACATCACAAGATAAACCCCTCAAATCCTCCCACCAAGCTCCCACCTCCTCAGGTTTCCCAAAAGTTTGGAGCTAAGGGCCCTTTGGCATGGTGAAGCTGGCAGGCACGCCACTCTTCAGCCCTCTCAGGCCAGAAAACGCGCCTCAAAGCCACCGGGGGAAGCTCCTTTGGTACCACCTCCTCTCCCTTTGCCACTGGGAGAGGGGAGAAATAAAACAGGGGCCACACCTAAGGGCCCTACGCGTGGTGTCGCCGCTCTTCAGCCCTCTTGGGCCAGAAACCCTGCCGCCGGGGGAAGCCCCTTTGGTCCCACCCCCTCTCCCTCTGACACTGGGAGAGGGAAAAAATAGACCAGGGGCCAAGGTGTCCAGTCACTCCCCGGTAGACTCTGGTGGGGAAAATCTGTTGTGGGGCGAGTCTGACTGGCTCCCAGCCCCCTCCGGTGTAACAGGCACTTCCTGGATTCGGAAAATAGGGTAGTCACCACCACCACCCGCTAACACCCTGCCAATGGCTCTTCACCCTTTGTCGGCGCCCTTCGGCCGCCGCCCAGAGGGCATTGCCATCAAGGCAGCCCCCTCTTTATGGAGTTTCCTGGAGGAGGAGAAGCAGTGTCACCTAGCTGCAGGAGATCCCTCAGGGCAGCTTTGCAGCCCAGTCCAGACTCTAGCCAAGCCCAGCTCTCCCCAGGTTCCTTGCCCATTCCCCTTTTGATGGGTGTATGGATTGGTGGAAGGGTTCCTCCCCCCTGCCCCTTTCTGTAGTGCATTTTAAAATGGCTGAAGACTCCACACATGGACCCCTGGTCTCTGGGTCTGGTTCCCTTGCTGTTTTCCCACCCTATATTGTCTGCTTTTTAATTTTAAGGGGGTTGTGGATTGGTGGAAGGGTTCCTCTTTCCCCCCCTCTTGCTGCAGTGCGTTTTAAAATGGTCCCTGCAGGTCGGTGTAGGTGTGGTATGGGGATGTGGCTTTTTTTCCTGCAAGCAAGAAGGCAACATGCTGGCTAATGGCTATTCTACCCTGCCTTGCCTGGCTGGCTGTAGCAGCTGACGTTTACCCTGCTTCAGAATTGTGCAGCATCTATCATGGTTAGGGTATTGGCGGAGATGAAGAAAACCCCTGCTGCATTTATGGTGTGCATTTTAGAACAATAATATTGTTGGGGTTTTCTGAACTTTCCATGTGCTTTGACTGTGGTTTTCTTTGTTGAACAAATTTGATTTGTTAAGGTGGTTTGTCTTGATTGCTGTGCGATTGTAGGCAGCGGCACTGCTCTCCCCACCCCCAGGTATGCAGAGGCAATTTTGTGGGCCCAACTGGAACTGGGCATTGCTGCGCTGCCTGAGTTTCCTCTTCTTTAAAATTGGTGGTCCCCTTGCTGTTTTCCACCCTAATTGCCTGCTTTCTAATTTTAATGGGGGTGGGGGACTGATGGAAGGGTTTCTCTTTTTTCTCTCTTAAATATTTGCTGCATTTTAAAATGGCCCCAGATCTTTTGCAGTTTGGGTGCAGGTATCTTTTCTGTTTTTTTTCTTTTTATTATTATTATTAAGAATTCTAAGCATTATGCAATTAAGCAATTAAGCTATGCAATTAAGCAATTAAGCTATGCAATTAAGCAATTTAATAATTGTAGCTTTTCTGTTTTTTTGTGGCTTTTTTATTATTAAGCATTTATATAGCACCAGGAGTGTACCTGGCTGGCGCTTTACAATTATTGTTATTGGAGACGGGTTCCTGGCCCAGTAGGCTTACAATAGAAGAAGGACAAAGGTGAGAAGGGAACACAGGCACAGACACACTACAGATGGGGAACTGAGGCTGTAAACATTCACATACTATTGTTGGGTTAAGACGGTTTGCTTTGCATGAGGCAGCGCTGCTGCTTTCCCCCTCCTCTCCCAAGCATGTGCAGAGGCTATTTTGTGTGGGCCCACTGACCATGGATACTCTTGTTTAAAATGGTCCCTTTGCAGTTTGATGGGATGTGGCAGGCTTTTCTACAAGAAGGCCATGCCACATGTTGGTTGGCTAATGGCTAGTCTCCCCTCTACCCAGCCTTGTATCCCTATGGCTGAAGCAGCTGCCTTTTATACTGCAGTAGAACTGTGGAGCATGCTTGGGGTCTTGGGGGAGAAGTGGAACTCCATGCTACTGCTTTTATGGTGTGCTAAGGTCTTCACATAATACTATTGGGTTAAGATGGTTTACTTTGCTTGCTCTGTGTTTGCATGTGCACTGCTGGTTTCCCCCCTCCTCTCCCAAGCCCCAGCCATGTTCAAAAGCCTTTTTGTGGGGCCCCCACTGGTACCCTTGTTTAAAATGGTGCCTTTGCTGTTTTCCACCTAAACTGTCTGCTTTCTGTTTTTTTGGGTGGGGTCTTGAGGGGAATGGTTTCCTTGTTTGAATGTTCTCTGCATTTTAAAATGGCCCCTTTGCAGTTTGGCAGGCTTTTCTGCAAGAAGATCATGACACATGTTGGTTCACTAATGGCTAGTCTACCCTACCTCGTTGCAGCAGCTGCCTTTTACACTGCAACAGAACTGTGTAGCATGCTTGGGGTCTTGGGGGAGAAGTGGAACTCCATGCTACTGCTTTTATGGTGTGCTAAGGTCTTCACATAATACTATTGGGTTAAGATGGTTTACTTTGCTTGCTCTGTGTTTGCATGTGCACTGCTGGTTTCCCCCCTCCTCTCCCAAGCCCCAACCATGTTCAAAAGCCTTTTTGAGGGGCCCCCACTGGTACCCTTGTTTAAAATGGTGCCTTTGCTGTTTTCCACCTAAACTGTCTGCTTTCTGTTTTTTTGGGTCGGGTCTTGAGGGGAATGGTTTCCTTGTTTGAATGTTCTCTGCATTTTAAAATGGCCCCTTTGCAGTTTGGCAGGCTTTTCTGCAGCAAGATCATGACACATGTTGGTTCACTAATGGCTAGTCTACCCTACCTCGTTGCAGCAGCTGCCTTTTACACTGCAACAGAACTGTGTAGCATGCTTGGGGTCTTGGGGGAGAAGTGGAACTCCATGCTACTGCTTTTATGGTGTGCTAAGGTCTTCACATAATACTATTGGGTTAAGATGGTTTACTTTGCTTGCTCTGTGTTTGCATGTGCACTGCTGGTTTCCCCCCTCCTCTCCCAAGCCCCAACCATGTTCAAAAGCCTTTTTGAGGGGCCCCCACTGGTACCCTTGTTTAAAATGGTGCCTTTGCTGTTTTCCACCTAAACTGTCTGCTTTCTGTTTTTTTGGGTCGGGTCTTGAGGGGAATGGTTTCCTTGTTTGAATGTTCTCTGCATTTTAAAATGGCCCCTTTGCAGTTTGGCAGGCTTTTCTGCAGCAAGATCATGACACATGTTGGTTCACTAATGGCTAGTCTACCCTACCTCGTTGCAGCAGCTGCCTTTTACACTGCAACAGAACTGTGTAGCATGCTTGGGGTCTTGGGGGAGAAGTGGAACTCCATGCTACTGCTTTTATGGTGTGCTAAGGTCTTCACATAATACTATTGGGTTAAGATGGTTTACTTTGCTTGCTCTGTGTTTGCATGTGCACTGCTGGTTTCCCCCCTCCTCTCCCAAGCCCCAACCATGTTCAAAAGCCTTTTTGTGGGGCCCCCACTGGTACCCTTGTTTAAAATGGTGCCTTTGCTGTTTTCCACCTAAACTGTCTGCTTTCTGTTTTTTTGGGTGGGGTCTTGAGGGGAATGGTTTCCTTGTTTGAATGTTCTCTGCATTTTAAAATGGCCCCTTTGCAGTTTGGCAGGCTTTTCTGCAAGAAGATCATGACACATGTTGGTTCACTAATGGCTAGTCTACCCTACCTCGTTGCAGCAGCTGCCTTTTACACTGCAACAGAACTGTGTAGCATGCTTGGGGTCTTGGGGGAGAAGTGGAACTCCATGCTACTGCTTTTATGGTGTGCTAAGGTCTTCACATAATACTATTGGGTTAAGATGGTTTACTTTGCTTGCTCTGTGTTTGCATGTGCACTGCTGGTTTCCCCCCTCCTCTCCCAAGCCCCAACCATGTTCAAAAGCCTTTTTGAGGGGCCCCCACTGGTACCCTTGTTTAAAATGGTGCCTTTGCTGTTTTCCACCTAAACTGTCTGCTTTCTGTTTTTTTGGGTCGGGTCTTGAGGGGAATGGTTTCCTTGTTTGAATGTTCTCTGCATTTTAAAATGGCCCCTTTGCAGTTTGGCAGGCTTTTCTGCAAGATCATGACACATGTTGGTTCACTAATGGCTAGTCTACCCTACCTCGTTGCAGCAGCTGCCTTTTACACTGCAACAGAACTGTGTAGCATGGTTGGGAGTCTTGGGGGGCAAGTGGAACTCCATGCTGCTGCTTTTGTAGTGTGCTAAGGGCTTCACATAATTATTGTTGGGTTAAGAGGTTTGCTTTGCTTGCTCTGTGTTTGCATGTGCACTGCTGGCTCTGACTACTGCTGACTAGGATCTGCTTACTGATGACTAGGCCCTGCCTACCATTGGCCTGGACCCTCCCACTTCTGGCCCCGCCCTGTGCCCCACCAGTCTTGGAACCCACCAGCTGCCACTGATTCTATGCCTACCCCCTCAGATTGATCCCTGTCTGCATCTATACCCTCTGATTTATCCCTACTGTGCCAACCCTACTGCTAACTCCTCCAACTTGGCTGTGGTCAGAACAGCCTATTCTGACATCAGCAACAGCTGTTCCCTTTGCTTTACCTATGGGTTAACGCTGGGTGGGCGTACCTTTGGCCCTGGCCATTGGTCATGGCCCTGTAACCTTCAGACACTAAAGTGCTTGACGACCCTACATTTAAGACCTCAACGGACCCTCTATGACTTAAAATAAAAAAGTGTTAGACCAGACCAACTGACCAACCAACAGACAGATATCAGAATTTTATACAGATAGATTTTTGGTTTTATGTGCTGGAACCCCACCTGAGTCTGTAGGATGGGGCTGGTTATAATTTTTTATAAATAAATAAATAAATAAATGTATTTTCATTTTAAACATTTTCAAAATATATCCTGAAACTACAATCCAGGAGATAAGCCTTGCTTATTACACTGGAAATCTATTAGGCAAATGTCCTTGGTGCACGGAAAATATATGCTTTTACCAGTTTTAATTCTATATCAATTATTCATTATGAGGCAATTTTGCTGTATTTGTACTGTTTGTGACTTGGTGAATGAAGCCGCAAGCAAGTCTTTATTTGGGTAGCAGTTGTTTTATTTCAAATGTGTCAAGTAAGCTATTTAACAGACACAAACTTATTTAATTTAGGGAATAGCTATATATATTTTCTGTGGGGGGTTAAACATCATTCTTCTTTATTACACTAGATTTTGCTCATCATACCATGTTCTTCCTCAGAGGATGGAGACAAATAACCATACTCCACAAAGACAACGTGTGAATTGAATGCATGTTAAATGTCGTACTTTGTTAAGATTGCCACCAACATTTTAAATATGTCGCTATCAAATTCCAAAATGACATGAGAAAAATGATATTGAAGAGTAAATATATTAGACTATTTCAGTGACTGGAATACACAAACTGCAGCATAAGTAACTAGGAGCTTAAGGATGGGATAAAATGTGTATTGTATGTGTTTAATGCAAAATTAAGCATTAATTAATCACCCCTAATTGCAACTAGGGGTGATTCGGAACAACTGTTCCATTTTTGCAGACATTTCTGTGAAAACAGAACAATTGTCCTTAATTTTGGCTAGAATTCCAATCAGAACCTTTTCTGATAGAAGTCTTGGTCAAAATTAAACACCTGTGAATGAACAGCCATCTGTGCATGCACACAATGACTGCTGGTCATTCTGTACACGTGTAAATGGCCTTAGTATTTCATTCAGAACCAGGGGAAGACGTTGCGCTCAGTTCTAATTGCAACTTGGTTGAAGTCAATGCAGTTCCCAACCATGTTTAGCATATCTTATGGGTCAAACCAGTGGTTCCCAAAAGTTTGTTGCTGTCTGGGATCATAGAATTATGTTTAAGTCTCAAAAGGGGTCACACATGTAAAACATATCATATATGTCCACATCCGCCTTGCCCCCTCCCTTCATACCTTCAAATCTCTCCTTAAAACTCACCTCTTTCGCTCTGCTCTGTCTGACCCTAGGGGCAGGGACCGTGTCTATTTTATTACTTTGTAAAGTGCCAGGTACACTGCTGGCGCTATATAAATGTTTGTTAATAATAATAATATCAATCAGACCTCAGTCTCATCCATAGATGGCATGTCACTACTTGCCATCCCATCCCACATTTTAGGAACCTCTGAGTCATCTAAGAATTATTTGGTTTCTAAATATAGCATGGATTTTCTGCTGATTTACTTGACTGTTTTATCTGCTGAGGGATGTCACTCACCCTCATACTAATGAGCAAAGGCCAAGTCAAAGGATCTTGGTCATGGGAATGGCATGTCAGATAGGGATGGATCCCTTACACCAAAACACCAACCCATTTAGACTGCAGCTGCTTTCACATTAGGGCTGTGCGAACGCGGTTCGTATGTTCGGAGTTCGGACCAAACTCGGCCCATTCAGATGACCGAACCGAACGGCCGAACCGAACTCAACTAAAAAACGACCGAACAGTTCAACCACATTCAGATGAGTTCGAATGAGTTTGGACAGGAAAAACATGACTGGGAGGCCCAGGGAGTGGGGGGCAGCTGAGGAGCAGACTTCTTGGCACCAGGGGTGGAGAGGCTTGGAGTAGCAGCCAGTCTTCCCAATCACCATCCCCTTTTTCCACAAACCACTGGCTTTGCAGTCTGCAATTGGACATGGGGGACATGGGGCTAGGCTGCACAGAGTCAATGGGGCTTGTGGTAAGTAGGAATGTGTGAACAGAACCAGGTTCAGATGTTTGGCTGTTCGGTGGTTTAAGTCGAATGATGAGTTCAGCTTCAGTATTTGGTTCAGTTGGGCTCGGTTTGGTCTTTAGTTTGGTGCAATCAGGAACTGAAAATGACATTTGGTTTTTGAAATAAAGGGAAAAAACTGAAAAACATATTTCTGGCTATAACATTTTTGTTTCTTACTCATTTTTGATGTAATTTGGGAAGATTGTACCCCCATTGGAGGGCACTAAGTGTATTAAAATTTGGAATGATTACTTAAAGGAAACAGATTTCAGAAGCAATTGAATGTTGTGATTTTAGGAAAAGCTCCATACACATTCATGGCTACAACTTCTTTATCTTGCATCCAATGTTCATGAAACTTGTGCATATTATGTCCCTCCATATGCATAATAATTCTGCCAATTTTCAGAAAGAGTGGCTAAAGGGTCCCAAGGGTATAAGGCATTAACCTGAAAAATACATTTCCAGTGGTANCCAAGCGCCAAGCCTTCCTGGTTTCTGCTGCTGATGCTGCCACTGGGTCTCTGATGACCTTCAATGCCGCCACAGGCACCCCCAGGGGCCAAGCGCTGACCCTGCTTGCCTGGGGAAACCAGGGTGCCAAGCGCCAAGCCCTCCCAGTTTCTGCTGCTGCTGGTGGTGGGTCTCTGATGGCCTGCCATGCCGCCACGGGCACCCCTGGGGTTCCCTGAAGCACCCCAAGCCTCACAGTGGGTCTGAACGTTCAGCCGAACTGAACTCAACCGAACCGAACGACCAAACCCGAACTCAGTTTTCAGACCGAACGGTCGAACATCCGAACCCCGTTCTGTTCGCACATCCCTATTTCACATATTTTGTAATGCAGCAGTGACCCATTATGTATCCTCCTTGTGGCAGACATGCAAGGTGTTTTTTTTAGCTACTTAAAAGCTCCTAGTTCCCTCCCTGTTGCTTGGGTTGCTGTCACCGGGAAAATAGGCATTGGGGAGTGCTCTGTGAGCCTTCCCCCTGGTCCTCACTACCACTTCACTTGCTGCACACACAGTCCTGAGTATCACCAGATAGCTGGGCCCCTGGTACATTAGTCTCTGCTGCCCAGTGCTCCTTGGGACCAGTAAGCCTCCTCTCTCCTACCCTTCCCACAACAACCTCTGGGTATTTTCTGGCTACTCACGAGCTGTTATGGGTAAAAATATAGTCACATATACAGGATTGCCTGTGCTGGCAATCCTGAATATGAAGCTAATGTAAGTCTAAAGCCACCTAAAGATAATTCTGGTCTTTCCCAATCCACTATGGTCAGCCATGAAGGTCTCTGTGTCAAACAGTGGATTTCAGAGTTTCTCTTGCTTTCTTCCCCTGTGCAACAGGCCCACAATTTCTAAACTGCTTTTATTCTTAATGTGCGTTTGGGAGGCTTGGAAGGCTTTAAAGGTTGGGAGGCTTGGTGTAGAGAATTTCCAGTTCAACTGAAGAAAAGCTGCAAGAAACCAGGGAGCTCACCCCAGTTGTGCAGGCCCAAGACATTAATTCAAGATTAGAAAAACATTTGAACCAACAGTTTTTACTATGCCTGAGATTTTTTCTTTGTAGTTCTGGCTGGGACTTGAAAGTGGGTAGGGACATGAAAATGAAAAAACCAAAACCCTCCAAAAAACAATGGGGAAGATGGACATGTAGCCTTTTTTAACAAATCCAGTTCAGATTTAGATAATGGTTTTGTTTTTATTTTATACTACTACGATGATGACAACGACAAAGACTACTACTACTACTAATATGAATAATTTATATAGTGTTACTATGGCCCTTTTCACACAGACACGCGAATACTGATAAAATGGGTGTTACATTTTATTATACATGTTGCAGGGCTGCAGGTGTGCTCTGAGTGCCCTGCAACATGTATAATAAAATGTAACATTAATTGTATCAGTGTTAGAATACCTGTGTGAAAAGGCCCTTTATTATACATGTTGTAGGACACCCATAGAGCACACCTGCAACCTTACAACACCCATTTTATCAGTGTTAGAGTGTCTGTGTGAAAAGGGCCTATGTGTATGCAGTGCTTTACAGTCAAAGTTTTTGGAGACCGGTTCCTGCCCAGTGGGCTTACAATCTAAGATGGACAAGGATGAGGGGAACACACAGGGAAAGACAGACACACACACATTCCCATTTTCCAGATGGGGAACTAAGGCTGAGAGGTTGTGATTTGCCCAAGGCCACCGAATAAACTCACTTGATCATGGATTATGGTTTTGTTCATAACTTTTAATCATGGTTTTGTTCTTATTTTATCCTAATGGGATCATCCTTCTTATTCCTAGCAAGTAGGTAATCTCTGGGTTACATTTTCTTCTGCTATTGGAGATCCTTTAGTTCTATTGTTTTAAAGATGATTGTTCCCTACACATTCCACAGAAAAAATTACCCTTACTAAATAATCGGGTGCACTATATATTGACTGATTTAAAGTCAGAGTGGCTAAGATTAAGTGATTTAGATCATTTTACATATCTTACTTAAAACAGAACAGAG
>QEPC01008451.1:812394-830012 GCA_003113815.1 Sphenodon punctatus | reverse complement strand
TGGGGTGAGGAGTGTCTTTCGCCAATTACATCTGGTGCGTTGGCTTCGGCCGTATGTTTCGGACTCTGACCTGGTCACTATCACCCATGTTTTCATCACCTCTAGGTTGGACTACTGTAACGTGCTCTATGTGGGGCTACCCATGGTGATGGTTTGGAGACTGCAGCTGGTGCAGAATGCGGCAGCCCGTCTCCTGGTTGAATTGGGTCACCGGGAACATATTACACCAGTTCTACATTCATTGCACTGGCTGACTATAGTCTTCTGGGTCCGATTCAAGGTGTTGGTGCTTGCCTATAAAGCCCTAAATGGCCTTGGCCCATCCTATCTGTGGGATCGCCTCACCCCTCGGGTTCTAGATTGACCCCTGCGGTCATTGGGGGGTGCTTTCCTGGAGGTCTCTTGGTTTTTTGGGGGGGCCATGCAGTGGAGGGCCTTCTCAGTGGCTGCTCCGTGGCTGTGGAACTCCCTGCCATTGGAGGCTAAGACTTGGATCTTCTGCCTGGCCTTTGGGGGGTGAGGAGGGGGAGGGTGGGGGGAGGGAGTGGGTTGTTATTATTATTATTATTTATTATTATTTATTATTTTATTTTATTTTATTTAACATACTTTTACCCCACTCTTTCTGCCACATGACAGCCCAGAGCGGCTAACAACAAATAAATAAAAATACAATATAGAAATATAGTTTAAAACAATTTAAAACATTTTAAAACATAATGAATAAAACAAGGGAAAAACACAACCCACTCCACCCACCACCCATCCCATCCCTAGCCCTCTCCCTCACCAAATTCCTGATGGAACAGTCAGGTCTTACAGTTCCTACGGAAAGCCAGGAGGTCCGGGGCCAGACGGGCCCCTACCGGGAGGGAGTACCAAAGGTGCGGCGTGGCCACTGAGAATGCCCTGTCCTGCGTGGCCCCCCGGGAAACCCGGGGGACCTCCAACAAGGCGCCTCCGGATGACCGCAGGGGCCGATCTAGAACCTGGGGAGTGAGGCAGTCTCGCAGATAGGCAGGTGGAGGGTGATGTGGGACATTTATATCCTCCTTTTTATGTGAATTTAGATGATGATGTTGTTTTATATTTTTATTGTAAGCCGCCCAGAGCTGCCCGTGGAAGGATGGGCGGGATATTCCGTTTTTTAAATGAATGAATGAATGACTGGCTGACTATGGCTTCCACATGTACTCTATAAGCGTCCCCATCCTCTCCAGTAGGTGGGAGTGGGGGGATGCGAGAAGGGCAACATAAGGGAAATCTCCTTTCCTGTCCTTGCTGAGACTGTAGAGGCTTGTCTGGTAAAGCTGCTACTTCTCTTCACTTGTGATGTTCTTCTTAGGGTCCTGCCTTAGCTTGGAGCTCTGTGGCTGCACTCTTCTCCTAAGCCTTAGAATGAAACCCATTCCGAGGGCTCCTATGAGGGTTTTTTCCACTGGACTCTGTAGCGCTCCAGAGATTTCTCAAGGACATCTTTTGTTCACTGATCTATGAACACGCCTCTGTTCTAAGTTTAGAAACAGCACTCCATTGTTCTTTATAGAAATGAAACTGTTGACAGGAGAAATAAGGTTATAAGAGATGCACCTGAACCATATAATTGAATCTAATTCTATCTGGACATTATTATTATTTACCCTGCACAGGATTTCTCTTAGATGTTTCTCATCTCTACACGTAATCTCTTGAAGATTTTCCAGTGTGCACATGGGCTGTGTAACAATAAGACTAACAGCATGTACTGGAACAGGTGAAATTTGCCCTTTGCCCTTTAGGCCCTTTCTCACCTTCCCATTGTCATGAACAAGTATTTGGAGGGAGAAAATTATCATTTTTGCAGGTGCAAACTATCTTTGTATTTTTCCTAACTACAAAACCCACTCAGTGAAAGGCTGCCTTTCAGAACCCCAAAGTAAAAAGCTTGCTGTTTGCACTTCATGTGCAAACTTTCTTTGGCAACTCTCATATTAAATTCAAAACCTAGATAGAGGGATAATTTGCTGTTCCACTGATTTCTTATGTTCCTGGATTATTTCATACGCAAACAACTTATTGGCATCAACCTCCATCTTTCTTTTCAAGATGTATGTCCATTATAGCTCTGAGAGAAGTCAGCCTTTCAAAAACCATTTTTTGGGATCTGATCCTGAAAGTACGGTGCCCTTAACTCTCATTATATTTAATGGGATTTGAGGGATGCTCAGCACTGCACAGGAAGCCCTCAGCATCCCCCAAGATCAGTCCTCTTTGCAATATAGGCTGAATCTGGCTAATCTGTCTTCATAGTTCTTATCCCCTGAATCCTGAATCATTTTGGTTGCCCTCCACTGCACCTTTTCAATTTCTGCAATGTCCTTCCTGTAATATAGTGACCTGAATTGCACACAATATTTCAAATTTAGACCTACTAATGTCTTACATAAAGTAGTGCCAAAATAACTTCAACTGATTTATAAGACTTCCCAATATATCTCTCTCTATTTGTTCAGTTGTAGTTTCTTTTTAGTGCTGCCAGACATTGAGCACCAGGCATCTGGTGGTCTAAAGGCCTGTTAAAGACAATGAATGAATCCCGTTTCCTGCACACAAGAAAGAAAATACCTTTATTTATTTTTTATCATTGCCTGACTTAGATGGTCTACATGTGATAAATAAGAGCAACAAAAATGGAGAAGGAATTTAGGAAAGTCAGGAGTCTTATTGTAAATGATATAGGGGGCATCTTTGGACATAACAAAGATCTGGTGTCAAAACCCCTAAACACACATTTGGCCATTGTGTACAAGCACCATAACAATCCCAACATCAATTTGGCCACCCGTTGAACGCACAGTGCATCACAAGGTCAATTTGCGTGTTCTGACTGAACGCATGGCCAATGTTGTGTCTAATGATATTGCGTGGCGTGTTAGCAGGTATAACACGGGGAACGAGGCTCAGTGTTTGTGTGCTGAGATTAGGTGGCAAGCAAAACACTGATTTGCCCCAAGATGAGTTGTGTGTCTAAGCAGTGCCACCCGGTGAATTCAGGGCCAAATCAATGTTCATATCAAGGTCAAAACACACATAATTAATGGTAATTAATGGTAGGTTGTCTAAAGTCTTGAACATGTCAAACATTTTTGTTTTAAAAAGCATTTGGCAGGGGGATACGGGTTGGTTGGGAGGTTTGGGGTTGGGCTGGGTGGAGGTTTGGGAGAGAGTTTGGGGGGTGAAGGTGGGGTAGGTTGGGTTGGAGTTGGAGAAGGGTGAGGGGAAGGGTTGCTGGCGAGGTTGGGTTTTTGGGGCTGTTTTATATGTTTTTATATGCTGTTTTAGCTGTTTATGAGCTGCCTTGAGCTATTCGGGTTAGAAACCGAAAATAAATAAATAAATAAATAAATAAATAAATTTTATTGTTTGCATAAATCCATCAAACATTAATTAACAAAACTTTTTTTGAGGAAAAAAGGCTAATGTTTACAAGTTATAGATCAGTCCATCCTCCCTTTTAGAATGGACCAATAAATTACAGGAGTTTAAGAATTGTGTGCTTGGTGGCTAATTGGGTGAATACGCAACTTGCATGTCTAGACAGAAGATGTTTGGGTTTTTAATTTAAATACTGCAAAAAGTCTTCATCTTGTAAAGGTTTATTGTGAATGATAAATTCTTGGCATTTCCCCCACCCCAAGAGATCCACAGATTTTTCAAATCAAAATGCTACAGGCAGGCGCACCTATAAACAAACTATCGGTGAAAGATCCCAGTTGTATAGATGCAAAAATTTGAAGCTTTCAAGTATTTCCATTGAGCCACTCTAGATTTACACTAATGCAAACTGAGGTACTAGATGTTCCCTTTGTTTTCCAGTTGTTGTTTTTCACTGAAGCAACCTATGGGCAACATAAGAACATAAGTAGTGCCATACTGAGTCAGACCAATGGTCCATCAAGCCCAGCATCCTGTCCTCTGACAGTGGCCAATATCTATTGCTTGGGAGAAGAACTAACAATCACAATGGGCAATCCATTCCTCGTTGTTCACTCAAAGCTCCCGACAGAAAGAAGTTCATCCTGTAAGCTACTTGGTTAATAGCTATTAATGGACCTACTCTCCAAGGATGGCCTTATCAGTAATGCGAATTAAATGATCCCCATAGCACAGTTTCTGAAGGAGAAATGAAAATAAAGCTGGTTAAAATGGAAGAAAGAAGGGTCAAGGTGAAGGTTCTTTGCAAGGATAATATGGAAAAGAAGACAACAATGGAAGACCTTCAAACACATTTCCCATTAATTACTAAGTCAAGGCTTGAACTTTGCTTGTTTCCAGCTTAAGCAGACGTTTTTGATGGCTTCTACCTGAATCTAGTCTGGCTCCACAGCAGGTGACCTGTATTAATAATTTCATGTTCCCAAGATAATGTGAGGCTTAATGTATTGTACCTTGTTTTATCTTGGCTAGTGGCCATTATGTCCAATAAATAATGTCTCACGTTGCACCAACTCGTCATAAAGTCTTGGGACATGAAATTCATGTGTGCTACCAATGTAGATCGAACATAACCTTGACATTAATCAGGCCTGTAGAATTTAAGAATTTCCTAGGTTTGTCTGACGCTGTCTTAGTAACAAATCACAAAGTTTTGCAGCAGCTTGCTGTTAAAGTTCAATGTGAAACTTAGCCTCCCTTTCTTCCCTATTGTTTTTATCTTCCTGTTAAAGGCTGTGATCCATTGAAGCCCTAGACTAAAAATACATAGATCTTCAATGGGGCTGCTCTGGAATAAGTGATTGAGGATTGCAGCCTAATGTTTTTTTAAAAAAAGATTTGCCAATATCATTCTTTTTTTCTCTTTTTTAAAAAAAAGAAACCACCTTGATTAATAGTTAATGACTGCTCAGGATAAGGAACAAAGCCCATATGATGTGATCATGGATTAATCTTTTTATAAACATGGCTAAGCATTCTGTAGCTACTAGTTAGATGCACACTAGCAACCTGCTGTGCTCTCATGCAGAGACCTTTGCCAGAGAACAGACTCGGGATCCCATGTCGTAGGTTGCCAGAGGCTAGGTGCCTGACGGAGGTGGTGAGACACTTAGGCTCTCAGGAAGGGATTAGCTTTCCAGTGCAGGAGTGTCTCCTGCTGACCAGCTAAGCAGTGCATCTTAAAAACCTCAGTGGAAACCCTGTCTTCCATTCCGATAGAAAAAGGGCAAAATCATCAGGGATTATCAAATAGCACACTAAGAAGCACGCTATAAGTACATGAGTGTGCACATTGCCCTCACCCACATGGGTCCTTTTCACATGCGACGCCCCCCCTCTCGCTCACATGGGCGACTGGGTGGGCAAGGGAGTGTGTGTCGATGGGATAGCAAGTGGGGATGGGTGGTGCGCGTGCTCTGTGTTCCACCCCACCTCCACCCATCACCCATGCAAGGAAGCATTGGGAGGTGCCTCTGTGGGTGGAGGTGTGCGTCCATGTGCTGGGCCACACACATGCACACATCTGCCGCCGCCTCCATCCATCCCCCACGGACCACGGTGCCTCTGCGGTCCGTTGAAAAAGGGCCATGCTCTGAGTGTTGAACCTAGCAAATGGGCAGCAGTTTGCATTTGCAATTGGAGATGGAGGAGGGGAGAAAATGCAGCAGGGAGTCAGAGGAGTCAGCAGCTGCCACTTTCCTCGCCTTTTCCTCAGACACTCTAGCAACTATGGAAGTGTGGGCACCAGACAACAATGGGAGACCTTAAAACATGTCCCCTTAATTGCTAAGTCAAGGCTTGAACTTTGTTTGTTCTCAAAGTCCTGCGTGCAGCCTCTTCAAAGGCAGAGAGGAGGAGGCAGGCTGGGAAATGCTGCAGGGAGAGAAAAAGAGAGATCTCTCGAGCACAAACTCAGTCTGAGACAATTTGCTGATTGATTCACATCCAAGCAGGTCCTAACCTTGATCTCCAGCCAGTCTCTTCCTATCACAGCAGCAGAAACACAGTTTCCCTCCCTCCCCCCCAAAACAACTTCTCCACACTCTAATTGTCAACATGTCAACACATGGGTGTGCATTAGTGAACATTAGCCCACACAATGGGCTCCATACCCAGTCTGTACCAATGCTGTAGGTGGTGTGTTAATGACTGCTGGATGTTGGCCACATGTTGCGTGATCCTGACCACCTAATAGACAACCATGAAAACACCCACTCATGGAGGGTTATCGTTCAGTTTGTTAACACCCTTTGACATGGGTGATGCATAGGAGGGCGTGATGTGATCACAGATTAATCTTTTTATAAACATGGCTAAGCGTTCTGTAGCTAGTTTAGATGCACACTAGCAACCTGCTGTGCTCTTGTGTAGAAACCTTTGCCAGAGACTCTGGATCTCATGCTGTAGGTTGACAGATGCTAAGTGCCTGACTGAGGTGGTAAGATACATGCTCAGGAAGGAATTATGTGCCATCTTAGATCTTTTCCCTGGTCCAACCCCACCCTGGCCCTGCAATGACTGGACTTAGG
This sequence comes from Sphenodon punctatus, assembly GCA_003113815.1. NCBI lineage: Eukaryota > Metazoa > Chordata > Lepidosauria > Sphenodontia > Sphenodontidae > Sphenodon > Sphenodon punctatus. The sequence continues at coordinate 823,509 of QEPC01008451.1, read as the reverse complement.
AGTCCAGTTCTCCTCCCCTCCCCTCCCCCGATCTCAGTCATCTGCATGGGCAGGAAGTCATTAGAGGGTCCATGACTTCCTTATGGGACCAATGATGTGAGGGAGGAGGACTCGGTGGCAGGGTGCAGTGGTGCATGTGAGGTGAGGAGGTCTTGGCAGCAGTGGGACTTGGATGAGAAGGAGGAGGGATGGGGAGATGAAGGCAACAGAGCAAACTAACGTGGTCAGGTGGTTAATAATAACTTTTAAATTATGCCCCCCCACATCAACTGTCATGAGTCAGCTATCCCCTTTGGTTTAAAAGGGGAGGTTTTTTAGAGGAAGCAGAATTCCAATAGATGTAGTTGTTATGTTTTGCATAAAGATATAATTTACCATTTACATAGCACTTTCAGCGTTCAAGTGCTTTACAATCCTTATCTAAATTCTCCCTCACAACAATCCTGTGAGGCAGGTTATTATTATGCCTGTTTTACAAATGGGGAACTGAGGCTGAGAGATCGTGACTTGTGCAAGACCTGCTAGTGAGTTCATGATTAAGGAGAAATTTGAACCACAGTCCAGCACTTTATCCACTAGGCTACATTCAGAAAATCCTGGGGAAAATAATGTACATGGGAAGTTCCCCAATGCATAAAGTCACTGATGTGTAGGCTCATGGTGAGAGTGCCCATAACAGGTAAATGACTGTCTGAAGCAGAGCCCCATTCTCTTACAGGAACAGATTTATTTCTGGTTTACAATCATGTGCAGTAGAAATCCTCTTATCTGGACATTTCTAATACCTGGAATATGGAAGGGTTCAGGTATCTTCAGTTTCCTGCCATTCAAGGGATGTAAATTGTTAGAATTAAATAAATAAATATAGATATTATTATTCAGAACCTCTCTACCTGAAGTCCTCTCAAATTCAGACAAAAATAGGTGTCTTTAGACATAACACTGTTCAGTGTTATGTAACACAGTGTCCTACCGTTACAGTGTTTAGACATACCGCCAGCAGTGTTCACACCAAACACTGATTAAACTGTCAAGACCTGGCAGTTTTTCACTTCCAGTGTTTGGGGTGAACACTGTTGGCGGTATGTCTAAACATAAACACTCTAACGGTAGGACACTGTGTTACAGAACACTGAACAGCGTTATGTCTAAAGACACCCAATGTGTTGCCCATGCTCTGCACCCCCCTCCATGTTCAGATAATGGAGCTTCTGCTCTATATGAGATTAGATTCTACTCCCAATTTCCTATTTAGCAGAGGATAACCAGAGCATGGTCATCATTGGCCATACAGGCTGTCTCTCCCAGCCAAACCACAGTGGTTAATGGAGTAGTTTATTTCCATACCCGCTTGAACCGTGAGCTGCCTACCAAGACTGCTGCCCACACGTTTTCCAGGTGTGATTTCTTTCTTTTTCTTTTTTAAATTTGGTATGATGTAGATGCCACTTTGCATAGGGTGTGGACTCCATGTTCAGATAGAGATGTGTTGTCAGATGTTCATTTCCAGATGGAGCTGGATTTGAACCAGTCACTCTGAGAAGCATGGTTTTGTTTCCTATAGTTATCCCCTTTGACACAGACAAACAGTTTAAGATAGGTAAATGGTTATGCATTATGCAGGGTGAGGGGTGTAGCTATTACAGGGGCAGGAGAGACATTTGCGCCAGCACAAATCATGTGTCCTGCTGGGGTCCAGGTATGTGAAGACTGAGCTGAGTGGAACACATGGGACCCACCCAGCGGGCAACACAGGATGGAGCAAGCACGGTGGTGGCACCAGGCAGGCAGTGCATCCACAGCCTCCATGGCTCAGTGCAGCAAGCAGAGGGAGAGGCGCTGGAAGGAGGGGAAGAGGTGGGGTAGGGGAGAGGGATGGTGATGGGGGCGGGGGGAGTCAATTTCTTGCTCCTGGGCCCATTCCAACTACATCCTTGGTAACAAGTCAAATTAGCATTGCTATTACTATAATATTAATAATGACAATGAGTTGTGGAATTCCCTTGATTCAGGGTAGTATTCTTTTGTTCATGCTTTGGCATAATCTATAGCAGTTGCTGAAGTATATGAAGCATAAAGGTAGTCAGAAATCCTCTGTTGAAGAGATAATTGTAATAGCAGTACAGCGTTAACAAAGTGGCAATGAACTCCTACTGTACTATAGAGAGGACTCGCACACTAACCTATTAAGCTATGAGTTGTGGAATTTCCTTGCTTCAGAGTAGTATCATTTTGTTCTAAAGGACATTATAGTCTCTAAACTCTTCTAAGCTATGGGGCACTTGCTGATACCGGTTGCACATTCAGATAATAGATTCTGTGCTGGAGGTTATTGGAAAAGTACTGGGAGCAGTCACCCCTCTGGCAAACCTTTATATATGCATAGGTGTATATACATACATTAGTGGAGTTGCAGGTTCTGGAGCAAATTTTGCTCCAATGGGATGTGGGAAGTTGGCACTATGGCCCTTTTCACATAGACACTCTATCACTGATAAAATGGGTGTTACATTTTATTATACATGTTGCAGGGCTACAGGTGTGTGCTATGGGTGCCCTGAAACATGTATAATAAAATGTAGCATCCATTTTATCAGTGTTAGCGCGTCTGTGTGAAAAGGGCCTATCTTCTCCTCCTGCTATTGGTTTCAGGCTAAGAACTGGCCATGGGTGGCAAGTAGATTGGTCTCAGGTGCTTTCTATCTCCACAGCCCCACTTGAGAGGGGAAGGGATGTTGGGTGTAAACAAACAAACAAACAAACAAGAAGAGAGTTCTTGGAGCCTATGGTCGCTCCATGCCCCCCCAGCAGCCACATGCAGGCTCTGAATAGGACCAAAATAGACAGGCAAACGTTCTCCCTGTCGTGGTCTGCCTGCATAGCCCCTCCCCCCCCATCTCTCCACCGGTCGCTCACCTGACTCTAATGGTGACTGTGACTCCATTGTGATGTACATGCATGCCCCAACAGACAGAGGGACACGGGGCAATTGTGTGGGTGCCCCGTGCTTCCCCCAATAGACTACAGGTGGCCCTGGGGCAGCACGTTGCCCCAGATTTGCCCAGACAGTGGGTTTCAAATTTCCTGGGTTGATGTGGTGTGGTGTGGCCCTTGGGTGACCCCACGACAAATGTGCGGGTGAATGGGGGTGAAAGTGAGGCACCATATTGTTTTTTTAACACTCAGAGTCAGTGGTGTTCTGGTGCTGGCTTCCTCCTGCTTTAGTGCTTCCCAGTTGCAAACCTGGCTGTGCCGTAGAACAAGATAGATCTGGATGCTAATATGTTTTTATTTACTAAGTGCTTAGGAGGGCTAACCAATGATAATTTGCATGTGAAACCTTTTTATTTTAGACTGTGAATAATTGTTGGGTTAGCAGTGCTGCATACCCTTATGTGTACACCATGCTAACAGTAATCTCCGGTTTCATAAATCCTCTCCCCTAACTGGAGTTTACAAAAGGAGAAATTACTCTTCTAGAGCTGCCCCATTTCCGCTGTATCTCTACAAGAAAGTACTTTCTTTTTCCTTTACAAGGAAAGATGCAACAACAAAGCAATTAAGCAGCATGACTTAGTGGCTACAAATTAAAATAAAGAGTTGTATTATAGCGTGCAATCATTTTATATAAAAACACATGAAAGGATTTCATAACTACAGTTTAGTGACAAGCAGGATAACACCGTATCTGAATTGCAATTTGTGACAAAACCTTTATTTTATTTTTCACTGTTTTAACAAATGCTTTCATGAGTGAAATTACTGACTTGACATCTATTTGCTTTCACACTGGATATAACTGCCTAGGCAAATATCTTCATGATGGCTCAGATTCTTGTTTTAAATATCAAGTATCAGTATTTTTAATGTTTTGGTAAACATTATATATTTTAATACTTGAGAAAATGTATCTCATAAATAAGCTTTATTATCTGTCAAAAAGGATGAAAATATAACTTTACATTTCTGTTTTAAAGTAATTTTAGTGCCTATTAGCTATAAAGTAACAGTTATATATAATTTAGAGTATGTAGTCACTCGAAACAACTTGACATTTTCACACAAACACAGAACCTTAATAATAGTCTTGGGATTTCATTGGAAGTATACACCACTACAGGATATTAAAATAACTTATGGTGCACTGTAATTCTTGTTTTGTATTTGTCCAAGTAGTTTTGAAGCATGCTATAAAGTAGAAAAATAAAAACCTAAGCTCCAAAGTCAGCTAAGCTGCATTCTTAAAGTTATAGCAGTCTTTCCATATTAAGTATGATTAAACCAGTTGACATTTCTAGTTGTCATCTTCCTCTTCTTGCTTCCTTTTAATATGCTGGGCTTAAAATGGAAATTCTGTGTGTGCTGCTTTTTTTTTTATTTAAAGCATAGTAATTGTTTAAAATAAAGGTGCAGATTTCATACAGCCAGGGATTATATGCATAATTGGAAAACTGTAATTTACTTGTTGCTCTTTGCGTATATTTCAGACACGTAAAGTAAAATACTTTGCCTCACATATGATCAGCACAGCATCACCATCTTAGACAGATCAACCAAAGCATACTTATTGAGCTCAGCCCTTGCTTATTGTGTTCTATACAATAGGAAAATAAAAGCTGCTACCTAGTTAATCAGGCTGAGTATTTTACACTTGAAATGAACTAAATACAAAAAAAGCTCTCTTCTGTAGTTTAAAAGGGATCCTTTTCTATCCTACATGCTGTATTGCAATTAAACATTCTCTGAGATTTGACATGTTCTTTTAATTTTAATTGAAGTGGCATGTGGGTAGGGATTAGGTGAGTGCACAGATGTGCACAAAATTAATATGAACTTGGAGAAATATCCTTTTCTCCATAAAAGAATTGACCAAATGTTCACAGATGGAATTTGAGTGGACCCTTATTGAACAAACTAGTGGGGCCCACTTGGGTCATTTCTGCAGCAATCCCCTGCACTTCCATTGGAAAAGACCCAGATCTCGTCTTTCCTACAACAGTTATTCTCAGGCTTGGTTCATTAATAGTTTAATCTGTATTAGTGTAGCTCAGAACCTGCAACAGCAACAAAAGAATGCGAACGCGTCAGTTTTGGATAAGATAGTACTTTTGGATTCCTTAGTTTACTCTGTTGTGGTTAGACACAGAGATTAATTAATTAGGAATATTAGCTACAGAGGAACCAGACGGAACATAGACACTTACATATGTGAACAAACAGACAAAGGACTTGTTCTGGCAGGAAATGCATTTACTTTCAAGAGCTTGTGAAAGCCCGATGGGCGATGAAGGATTTGGAAGAAGGACGAAAAGCTGGTGACATGCATGAGTACAGTTTCAGAGTGCTACTGTGTGTCTCTGTCACATGACCCATTTTGGAACTGTACCCTATAGATTTTGGTCCTAACTTTTCAAAAATGGAATTATAAAAAAATGATATCATTCTCTACAGTTTTCTTTTTACAGCCTTCTTTGTGGGAGGCTCAGTGCAGCATGCACCAGAAGTTCAAAGACAGCAATACATATACACGTAAAGTGAAAGCACATTATTGCCAGATAATATAAATATATATATATAAGAATAATTTAATAAAATGGCCTAAAACCTAAATTCAACAAATGGGACTTTAGACATGTTTGAAGGCAGGATCATCTGTTCCATGCACTGAGGCTGGGGATGGTTTCAATGACGAGGGGGAAAACCTCTACGCTTTAAACCAATTGCAGGAATTTCAGAGACAAACATTTGAAGACTGTGCCTGCTGCCAAGCCCTGTGCAGTGCTCTAGGGCCCCCGAAAAATCAACTGTCAGCTTTTCCAAGTTTTTATGGCATTGCAATATACCAAGGTATGGAAGGCCTAGAAAACTGGTGTAAAAAGGATGTTTTTTTTTTTAATTTGAGTCAGCGGGTGCAAATTCTGTCTTCTGTTCAGGGACATAGACAACTCTAGTCGCAGTGAAATTGGGCCCATTGTACTGCAAAGGGACATGGGGTTGGGTAGGAGAAGAAAAAATGTTAGGAAGTCATTCAGCAAACATAGGGTGTTTTCAGACGTTACGGGGCCTCTTGGCCCCGTACCGAAAACAACCCATTCATTCCCCGCTGGGGTCACCCCATCACGCCATATCAGATGTGCCGGGGGATCCCGGCGGGGAATCTGGGAGGGGGCGGGGCCGCACGGCACAACGTGCGGCCGCATGGCCCCGCCCCCTCCACACACCCCGCCGCCCGCCCTCCAGGGAGACGAGCGGGCGGCAGGGCCAATGCGGCCGCCGCGTCGGGCCGGAGTCGCCATGGCCCGGGATCCCGCCGGTGGTGCGCGGCCAGACGTTACTGTTTTTTGGTCCCCGCTGGGGATCTTTTCGACCATGCTTCCCGGGACATTCCCCCGGCTAGCCCGGGAAGCGTGGTTCAAATTGACCCCACGTGCGGATTGACCGTGGCGAACATCTGGCGGCCGCCAAACAGACGTTCGAGTCACAGTGACCACAGATGGGTATTCACTGTGGTTCACTGTGATCTCGTAACGTCTGAAAATACCCATACTTGCCTACTTCTGATGTTCCTTTGTGTGTTAGATGAACAGATCTGTGAGACCCTCTTCTGGGCTGAGCCCACTGCCACAGATGAACTAAGATAGGACCAGTGGACCCACATTTTATGCAGCTTCACTGGCCACTCATTCAAGGGATTATAATAGTCATAAAGCATAAAAACCACCAGTGGATAAACCTATACAAAATACCCTCCTGCTAGTGCTACAGAAGACATAGTGCATGAGTTGACCCTTTTATACCCATGCCAGATCTGAAATGGTTCTGATGTTGCTATGTTAGCTAATCAGAAGACTTCAGGTAGGATTTTCAAAAGCCCCCGGCGGTAGTGCCCTATCTCTGCTCTCACTGAGGTTCTGTTATTGACTTCAGTGGAGCAGAATTAAGCCTGTCCTAGCATTCTGACAAATCCTCTTTGTAGCCGGACAGACTGACTGAGGCCACCTGGCTTCATGCAGCACGGTCCCAATGGCCGGGTGTAGCCCATTAGGCAGCTGAAAAGGGGGAAGCCGGACAGCTGTATCCCAGAGTTCAAGGAGTGGCTAGGAGGGACTGTGCCTAGCAGCCCGGAGAAGCTTGGCATAGGGGGCTGGAGCTTGAAGCAGAAGGCGATGCCTGGAGAGGTGCCTGGGGTAAGGAACAGATTATGTTGTGAGTAAACCTGAAGGACTAAGGTACTGGGGACCCAGCTAGGAGGGACTATAGCTGGATGAACGCTGTAAGGCAACAGAGTGTTTAGGGTAGAACAGGAGGGACTGTGCCTAGTTGAACCTAGGATCCAGATTTATAGTGGAGCATATTGTGAATAATGAAGGAAAAACAAAGAAACAGACCGAAGTGGGGTGCTTTCTAAGGGGGCTGATCCAGCATGCACTTAGCCTTTAGGGGGGACATGGTCACACTATTCTTCAAGGCCAGAGTAATTGGCTCTTTGTTTCTTGTTCAGTGTTGGAGCTTTTTATGGAATTTTCCTCACAAGAGCCCAAACTTTAGTGGTTTTTGACAAAATGGAACCCAAAAGAAAAGGGTCTCTTGTTTTGTTTTGAAAAATAAAAATGCAGCATCTTTGGCCACTTTCTAGCACCATATTAGATACTCACTGTGACATAAATTGAAGAATAAATAAATAAATATAGTTTCACCACGCTGAATTCTGGACTCGGATCTCTCTCAGATCCCGGTCCGTGATGAAGCTGGCCATCCTTTAGACGTGCCGGCTCCATCACACTGGGGAATCTTTGTGGGGGCAGGGCTGTGTGGCGCAACGTGCGGCCGCACAGCCCCGCCCCCCCCACGCTCCCACGGCCGCCTGTTCTCGGAGATACGGGTAAGCGCAGTGGGCAATACGGCCGCTGTGCCTGATCCTGTACCATGGTCGGGGCCACAATCCGTGATGGGCCAAGGTAACAAACGTTACTTTTTGGCTCATCCTGGATCGTGCCTGAGGTCCAGAACAGTGGTTAGCTTTGATCCCCGCCAGAAATTCACCATGGTGAACATCTGGTGGGGATCAAACAGATGTTACCACGATCGCTACCACCACACGGAATCCACTGGAATTCACAGTGGTGAGCAGCAATTTCGTAACGTCTGAAATTACCCAAACACAGAGGAAAATGGACAAACAATAAATTGTATATTTTACAAGTACAATGTGCTCTTCATTTAAAGGCATCCTTAATCACCTCCCTAGTTACTTTATATACAAGAATAATTTTGCCCAATGTTGTCTGATACTCCCTCCCCCTATATTCATCCCTGTCCTTTTCTTGGAACCACATTTTGTGACATTCCCCCTTCCCTCAGCATTCAACCTTTTCACAGTCTCCCTCCTGCCCCCATTTCTCTTCTATTTACTTTTTATGTATTCACAAAAAATACAATAAAATACTGGGTAAATTAAAACCATTTGCCTCTTCCCATGGGCCTCTGATGTAAGGACAATGTGCTGGAGCGGGTACTCAGTTTGGTACCACATTCACACCTGATCCCCAGCACTGTTAAAATGATGTGCAGGCAAAGACGGCGGGAAGGAGCCCGATGCCGGCAGTAGCGCCGGTGCGAACGGGGTTCTGCTGTAGCTTTGCTTGCGCATGACAGGGCTGGATTTCGTGCCCTGTCATGTGCGAGCAAAGCTGCAGCAGAACCCTATTTGCACCAGCATCACTGCCTGCTGCATCTTTGCCTACATGTCATTTTAACACTGCCAGGTGTCAGGTGTGAATGTGGTATGGATTCCACTATGGGGAATCTGATGCACAAGTAACATTGACATCTAGTAGGCTCAACCCCTATTGGCGGTGCTACTACTCCACGCAGGGGCTACTCCTGATTCATTGCTCTCACCTCTCATTGGCTTCTCAGTCCACAGAAGGAAACAGACAGCACCAGCACTTGGTAATTTGGATACATGCCTTAGGCTGCTAGATTCACACTACATTCTGGGATAATTCCTGCCTCTGGCTCTGCTACCTTAGTGCTACTCCCTGGTTCTAATCCTGCTACTCACCTTCAAATTCCTTTCCTTACTAGCCTCTGGATTTGACTCAGCCATTGCTCCTGTCCCTGATCAGCTCCACCTCCATGGTTCTAGTCTGGGTGTTTGATTCCTGGCTTATGACCTGGCTCCTATTCTCTGTCTCTGAGGCTGTTTTTAAATTATTCATTTAGAATGTTCTAGGATTTTTTATGTTGCTATGTAGGTGATTGTCTAGATGGTTGGTTGGAACGTTTAAAATTTTGGTGCTCTGGCTTACTTCCAGGTTTTAGAACATTTTCGTAAAACACCTTTCCCAAAGTTTTATTAGAACATTCTAAATAAGAAACGTTATACAACAGTCATTGTAACCATCTGTACAGGTAGAATGTTCTATAGCTACAGTACAGTGGTGGCTGGACTGTCCTGCCTCTGTATCCACTGTCTCTATACACTGTAATGCAAAGTGGGAGTAGTATCTGCATTTTTTCACATCGTTATTTGCTTGTCACACCCACTTTTCAAACCTCCACGTACATGCACTCCTCCTGCCAGACGATAGAACGTTATATATTTTTTTAAAACTAGGCCTAGTTTAGTTTTTTTTTTTTAAAGGCCTTGTGCCTTTTTTAGGGAAGGGAAGGATAAAAATATAAATAAATAAAAATAAATTGTCCATTGTCCTTTAGACAACCAGGAATGGAATACCCTAATAGAATGTCACAACAGTGGTTGTCTAGCCACAGAAACCAGACTGATTATGATGATGACATCATACTGACAAGTCAGATAAGTACGAGGTCAGAACTGTATAGCGTGATCATTTAAGACTAGTCTGATGCAGCCAAAATAGAACTAGGAATTCATAGCTATCTGACTTCTGAGTGTTTAACTGACTTCTGGATTCTGGATTCTCACCATATCACTCACTTCCTGACTTTGGCACGTGAAAAAACTTCCATCCCAGGCCAAGCTAGGCCACATGGGACTGTTTCTGCTAGAAGAATACTATTGTGTTTGGGAGTTAGGGATGTGCAAACGCAATTCGGATGTTTGGAGTTTGGACTGAACTCGGTCTATTCGGATGACTGAACCGAACTTCCGAACTGAACCCCAACCAACCAAACTGAACTCAATCCAAACTCAAAAATGACCGAACAGTTTGGTACCATTCAGATGAGTTTGAATGAGTTCAGGCAGGAAAAACTTGAGTGCCAGACAGAGGCAGGCATGGGGGGCGGGGGCAGCTGAGTAGCAGACTTCCAGGCACCAGGGGTGGAGAGGATTGGAGTAACAGCCAACGTGCCCAATCACCATTCCTTTTCTCCTCAGACACTGGCTTCGTAGTCTGCGATTGGACATGGGGAAAGGGGGGGGGGCTAGGCTGCACAGAGCCAATGGGGCTTGTGGTAAGGAACAAAAGTCATTGCCCTCCCCTCTTACAACACCTTCTGAGCTAGCCACTGATCCTCTCAGCAGGCGTTTTCAGAAGTCTCCCTCTCCCAGCAGTTTGTGTTCCTCCCAATCCATTCCATCCTTCTCCTATTTCACCCATCCCACACGTTTACCTCCCTAGTATCATTTATTTAGATTAGATTAGATAGATTTAGGCATTATTTTTATTTTTCACCCCTCCCTGTGCTCTTTCTCCCTACCCTCCATTGAATCCTCCCCCTCTTCTCACTATATATTCCATCCCTGATCCGCTTCCCCTGTTTTTGGATTTATTTAGAATAGCATTAGATTGATTTAGCGTTCATTTCAGTTTTTTACCCCTCCCTGTGTTGTTTGTTGTGAGCTGTATGTATTCTCCCCCATCCCTGTGTGTCTATATATAGATATAGACATTAGATAGATAGATAGATAGATAGATAGATAGATAGATGTAGGAATTAACTTAGTTATAGAGATAGATAGAGAGAGAGTGTAGTGATTCAGGTTTATAGTGTGTTTGTAGGACTAGGCCTTTGTGTTATTAGATATTCCATTTAGTTAACAATGGGTATTATCAGATGTTACGAGATCACGCTCAACCACAGTGAACCACGGTCAATCCCGTGGTGGGGCCAAAGCACCCTGAACGT
>QEPC01008451.1:781651-802828 GCA_003113815.1 Sphenodon punctatus | reverse complement strand
AACCAGTCGAGGACGGAGACACGGAAGCCAAGGGAGTGAAGTGAATCCAGCAAGAGTGAGTGGTCAACAGTATCGAAGGCAGCAGAGAGGTCAAGGAAGACAACAATGAAATAGAGGTGATTAGAATTAGCCACAAGAAGATTGTTGGTGATCTTAGTGAGAGCAGTTTCAGTAGAGTGAAGGTGGTTTATAGTTTTGAGACTGCATATAACAGAATGGGTGTTAACAGACGTGACAGCACTGCCGTCATCCCGCCCGGGGGTGGAGAGGGCTACATTTAGTTCTGGCCGTGGGAGCACGCCTCACTGCGGCCAGACCCTGCTGGAGAGAGTGTGCAGAGAGCACCATGTGGCCGCCTGGTCATGCCACCGTGCTGTTGCCATGCCCCACCCCCCTCCTACCATGACAGGCAGACCTGGTTGCCAATAACAGGCAGGCAGGGCTGGCTGCCATGGCAGCATCCCACGCTGAACTAGGATGGGGCCAGGAACAGATTTTCCCATCAGGTTCCACCTGCTCTAGCTCAGCTGGGTGGCTGCTGCGACTAGACTGTTGGCCCACTTTATTCTGGGCTTGGGAATGGGGATTCGTTGCTGCAGCTTGTTGACTTCATTGTGGGCCTGCTTCGTTCTGTGACCACATTTGTGGCCCGGCCACAACCCCAGTTGAAGTTTGAACCGGGCCCACCTGAAAGAAACATAACGCTGTGACGCTGGCCCAGCCAGGCCAAAATGGGCCAACCCAGGCCCGCGTTATGTCTGCTAACGCCCAATGATGCAATGATCCGTCACTTTTCCATTACTGAGTTACATGTGCACTGCATTTCATACATAACGTGTAGCAAAGGAGCTACTTGGAAAAGGACTTCTCGCATGCATATGGAATTTTGGTTTATGCTCATTTTTGTGGTCTGTTTTTAACAGTTTCCCATTTCATGAAACTGAATTATTTTTGACTGATTCAGATAGGGCTTGGTATATCCAGTCCAATATATAGTATTGAATCAAAGGACTTCCGTGTCATCCGTATTATCTTTTATGTTTATACCTTTTGAAGGTCTACTGAAAAGAAACTCTGGACGGTTCAATAATAATTTTATTTTTATAGCACTCCACGCTTGGAGGGGAGCACTTCACAACATAAAAATAAGATAAAACAATGTAAAATCCATATAAAATATAAATCAATTTAAAAACAATTTAAAAGAGAAAGGTAAAGAAGGAAGAAAAATACTTTAAGTAAGAGTGAACCCTAAAAGCATTTGGAAGTCTTCAGGTCTTTTTTTTTTTTTTTTAAGTGACAGGTAGGAGCTGAGATTAACATCTAGTGGGAACACGTTCCACGCTGAAGGGCCAGCCACAGTAAATGGCCCATCACCCACTGATTTAAGGTGCAATAGCAGGATCCCTCAATAGCAGGTGGTTTCTGAACGCAGATAGCCATCAGGATAAGACTCCAGGAACAACTCTCAAATATAGCCAGGGCCTATATCATTCAAGGCCCTGAAAACCAGCAACGGAATCTTTAAATTCAATTCACTGCACCTACAGGGAGACAACAGAGAAGACAGAGGTGGATGCAATATGATCACGGCTGCCCAAACCAGTAAGCATCCATGCTACCATAATCTGAACAAGCTGCAAGCAATGGAGAGCCACCCACTGGAAACTCATAGAAGAGGGAATTACAAGAATCAGGACTTGTGATCACCAGGGCATGGCATAGCTTATGTAAATTACATAGCTGAAAAAAACATCTCTGAACCTTGTCTGATACCTGAGTTTTCATGGATAGAGCGTGTTTGAAAATGATGCCCAAGAAGTTTTTTACCTGGCCCACCACCTCCACCTGCACCCCCTCAACATGCAGGGATCTGAAGGAGGTGAGGGCCTCTTTATATTGGTTGCTTCTCCCTACCAGCATCACCTCAGTCTTTCCTGGCCTGACAATGAGTGAAAATAAACAGATGATAGCCACAAGATTCCTGTGTTTGGTCCAGGCAGCCCCCACTCAGGGGGCTTCGTGCAGGAAACCCAATATTTGGGCAGATGCCGTACTCCACCCTCCACTATCCCTCCCTCATGACTCACAGCTTTGGGGAATTCTGGGTCCAGGAAGCTGCTCCCGCTGTTTGCTTCCTGGGTCCCCCCCCCCAACAACTTTTGAGTGCCATGATTGGGCATTTTTACACACACCCATTAAAGTTCCGGATTTTTCAATCTTCTGGGTCCACAAGTAAGTTCTGGATTCATTTTTCACACACACACTGCCCTGAGACAGTTCCTGGATGCACTATTCACATAAACACTGTGCTGAGGCAGCCTAAAGTAGCTGCAGCTGTAGATATGACAGGCTGCCACAGAAACCAAGTGACCACAGCTGCCTGGAGCAAAGCAGTTTACCAGGAGAACTTTTTACACACAAACGTTCCGGGAGAAGTTCTACACAGAAGTTCAAAGAGCCAAATGTTTAAGATCTGGGTGAGTGATTTAGACACACGGAAAGTTCAGGATGTAACAGCAAACATCCAGGAGAAATGTGTGTGTAAAAACACCCTTTGAACGCTCCAAAGTGAAACTAAATAGTTGAAGCCCCAGGGGGAGAGAGAGTGGTGAGCACCCTCACTGCTCCAGCTGCTGGGGCTGCTCTACACGCTATGTCCACATGGAGGTTCCATACACCCCAATAGATGGGGGCAGATGTGTGGGTGAATATTGGCCTGGACTGGCTCAATAGTGGGCCCACGATGTCCCAGGAGTCTGCCATGAGTTGGAGCTTCGTGGAGGCTCAGTGGCACACAGGAGCACGTATCTCGTGGCCACCTAATAAAAGGGCAGCAAACATGGGCTGAACACCCTTCTGGCATGGGCTCACATCTCGTTTATAAACACACTATGAGTTAGGTAGCTCTGATATATGGGCAGAGGCTGAGGTGACAGGGCTCACAGGGCAAGAGAGATTCACAGGGACCTCTGTTCATGTTGTTTTCCCCATTGCTGCCAGTGGAGAAAACGGCAGTGGACATGGGTCCCTAGATATCGAGTTGTCTATTATCAGTGTATGGGTACAAACAGACATGACAGTGGACCACTGTGGCCCACTTTGGCCTGTTGTGGCCTGAGACACGTTGGCATGAGTGTTTATACTCTGCCAGATGTTGGCCTGGTAATGCACTGGCGTGGGTAGGCAGCTAGCTCGGGCTGCGTCCTTGGAAAATTTCTGAGGATGAATCCCAGGACAAGGGCTACCCACACATGCCGACATGGGCTACCACATCTGTTTATTCCCTCCATCTCTGTCTCAGGGCTGGGGCTACCATGACTGGTCACCATGGCTCTCCATCATGGCGGGGGCTCGGGCTCCGGGACAAAAGCTGGGGCTGACTGCCTGCACATATGTTGAGCTCCCTGCCCTACCTAGGGCATGCGGGCAGCGGGACGACTCTGGCACACTCGTTCAGTGCCAAACCTGGGGAGTGGTGGCCACTGTTTCCCGGGCCAGGGAGCTGCTCCACCACTTGCTTGATTGTTTTTACTAGGGATGAGCATTTGGATCAAATTACAGATTCATTACAAATTCAGATCTGTAACTTTCCTTTCTGATCCGTTACAGTTCAGATTCGGTTCCCATTGGAGTCAATGGGAAATTTCCCCATTGACGTCCGCCCTCCCCCCCTCCCCCACCTCCAACTAATTCAGTTGGTCTTTGGACATGTCACTCTCTTTGAGGCTTTTTTTACACAGATGCTAAATCCGAAATAGTGTCTCTCAATCTGCGTTTAAATGTCCGTGTAAAAACCTAATGCTAGTTTAAAATAACCCCGGTTTAAAATATCTGGGTTTATTTCATCTTCATTTTCGAGGATTTATTTAACTGAGGCTCAAATAAGCCTGGGGTAATGTCCGTGTAAACAGCAAATTCAAACTTTAAGGGTGTGTATGTCATTTTTGTTATTACAATAAAGATAATGAAAATTGTTGTTTTGATGCCCGCATGCCCTAGGTAGGCCAGGGAGCTCAAAATAATTAAAATGACATATAATAATAACAAAAATAGAAATGAATACAACATTTTGTTTTTGAAACAAAGGGGAAAAACTAAAAAATGTATTTCTGGCTATAGCTTTTATGTTTCTTATTCAATTCTGATGAAACTTGGGGATATTGTACTCCCAATGGAGGGCACTATGAGTACCACATGTTGAAACAATTAGATAAAGGTAACCGATTTTAGAAGCAATTAAATGTTGTAATTTTAAGAAAAGCTCCATACACATTCACAGCTACAACTTTTAAAACTTCCATCCAATTTCCATGAAACCTGTTGAATATTATGTACCTCCACAAACTTAACACTCCTGCCAATTTTCAGAAATATTTGATAAAGGGTCCTGATGGTATAAGACATTAACTTGTAAATACATTTGCAGCTGTAACATTTGATTAGTCCATCCTGTTTACAAGATATTTGGCAGGAATGTATCACATACCTACCCTGTCATCCCTGCCAAGCTACAGAACAATTTGATAAAGGGACCCAATTCTATAAGCAATTGAAGTTGTCCCCTTGAAGATCATTATTCAAATAAATAGCAGCACATGCAGTGCCAGTCAGAGGCAGGCACCTGGCATGGCAGGGGGAGAGAGGCTGTAGGAGGGAGGATGTGGATCAACCCAAAAGACTGACAGACACATTCATTGGCCAATTACTGCATACTTCTTGTTTTACAGGACCAATTGATAGTGGCTTCCAGGTAGGCATAGGGGGCAGCCCTGAGGTGGGCATAGAAGGGACATAGCTAGAACTTTGGGGATAGCATCCCAGCAATCAGGAGACATAGTTCACACATCCAGGCTGGCCAGTTATCATCACAATCACATCCTGCAGCACTGTGACAGAGGACATCAGAGAACCTCTATTGGCTCTTTCCTAAACAGATGCTTCTGACTTTGATGTTGGGATGGTCACAGCACATAATGAGGATATTTAGTTGACATTTCTGCTGCCAAATTAGCATCACAAACCAATCTTAAACCACAGTGACATGAAAGAGAATTCCTGGCATAGACTCCTTCTCTGCATGTGCTGTGCAGGCATATAAAATTGGGAGCCTTTATCATATCTTTCTGATATTTGGCAGAGATAATCGTGAACATGTGATATACAGCCTTGCCAAATGTTATGTACACTGGTTGGACTACAAAGATGTTACAGTCAGACATACATTTATAAGTCAATTGCTTATACCACCTTTATCCAATCTTCTGAAAGTTGGAAGAGATAGTAATTATGGTAAGGGGTATAAACTTGCCAAATTTGATCTACATTAAATGTGAGCCAAAGATGTTACAGCTAAGAATGTATATGAAGGTTTTTGCAAAATAAAATACTTCAACTGCTTATAAAATTAGATTCCTCCATCCGTTTTTTTTGGAATTTGGTACATATAATGTCTTCCATTGGAGGTATACTCACTCCATGTTTCAGCCAAATATAGTGAAAATCAGAAATGTTACAGCCAAAAATGTGTTTTCCATTGGAACAAATGGAAAACAAAAATGAAGCAAAAATGAAATGACAATTTGATATTTAGGAAAACGAAAATTACATTTATATAACAAAAATGAAAATGAAAATGACATGAGCTACTGGTGCACACCTCTAATGGACAGAGTAAACATCCTCTCTACCCAGGAATGTCTCTATGGTTGTTAGCACTTTCTGGGGCTCTGCCTGGGATATCAGCATTTTGTTTTCTCTTTCCCTGTCATGGGATTGGGGTCTCACTATCCTACTCTAGGCTGTTGTGACTCAGTTTCTCTGGCTTGCAGCTCCCACTGGATCAGCTCTCTCTCTCTAGAACTCTCTGCAGTGGGTGAACCTTCTTGTCCCCTTTTCAGCCTCAGATTTTCCCAGTACAGACTTTTTCTCTCTAAGTAAGCCTGTGTTTGTAAACACAGAATTAACCAAAACTGTTTCCGGCCAGCGTTAGGATTATCAATTCTACTGGACCACACTAGGGTCAGTTAAAAGAAGATTAATGAATAAATCATGAATAATCATGCACTACAAGATTATACTCAAAAGTGCTAAAATCAAATTTATTTATTTATTATTATTATTTTTTTAAATTGCTACCCCGCCCTCCTGCCACAGACAGCTTGGGGCAGCTTACAATTCGAAAAACCTTAAAACATTAAAACAATTTAAAACAACCAAAAGTAGGACAAAAAGAAAAATAACCCCTACCCAACAACTGACCCTCTCACCCATCTCCCCCGCCAAATGCCTGGTGGAACATCCAGGTCTTACAACATCTCCTAAAAGAGGGGAGATCTGGGGCCAACCGGGCCTCCACCGGAAGGGAGTTACACAGCTGTGGAGCAGCCACTGAGAATGACGTCCCCTGCGTGGGCCCCCGGAAGACTTGGGGGACCTCAAGCAGGAAGTCCCCCGATGACTGCAGGGGTCGGTCCAACACCCAGGGAGTGAGGTGGTCCCGCAGTTACGTAGGGCCTAGGTTGTTTAGCGCTTTATAGGCCAAAACCAACACCTTGAATTGGGCCCAGAAAACCACCGGCAGCCAGTGCAGAGAGCGGAGCACTGATGTAATGTGCTCCAGACAGCCCAGTTCTACCAGAAGATGGACTTCCGCATTCTGCACAAGCTGCAGTTTCTGAACCATCACCATGGGTAGCCCCACCTAGAGCGTGTTACAATAGTCCAATCTAGAGGTGATGAAATCATGGATGATGGTGGCCAGATCAGAGTCTGAAACAAATGGCCGAAGCTGTCGCACCAGATGTAATTGGCAAAAGGCACTCATCACCAGAACCTCCATCTGGATGTCCAGGCGGAACTGTGTATGAGGAGCACCCCCAGACTCTGTACCTGGGATACCAATGGAGGACAGACCCTGCCAATAATGGGGGCCACCATCTCCAGTGCCTTACCCACCAACATCACCTCCATCTTGTTGGGATTCAGCTTCAGTCCTCGGTTAGTCCTCATCCAGTCCCCCACAGCCATCAAAGTAAGCACCGAGACTGCAGTGCCTGGGTCTGTTGGAAAAGAGAGATACAGCTGGGTGTCGTCAGCATATTGATGACACCGAATGCTGAACCTCCTGATCACATCACCAAGTGGCTGCATGTATACGTTGAACAGGAGAGGAGACAAAACCAAACCCTGTGGGAGTCCACATGAGAGGTCTCGGTATGATGAAAAAACCTCCCCAAGAACCACTCGCTGCATTCTATTGGTCAGGAAAGAGCGAAACCATTCAAGAACAGTCCCACCCACCCCTGCACAGTCCTGCAGGCATGTCACCAACATCTCGTGATCAACTGTATCAAATGCAGTCGAAAAATCTAATAGAACTAACAGGGTCGAACAACCCCTATCCATTTCCTGGCGTAGATCATTCACCAAAGCCACAAGCGCAGTCTTGGTGCCATAACCCAGACAAAATCCCGACTGAGAGGGGTCCAGATAACCAATGAGGTTAAGATGTCCCTGCAGCTGCTGAGCCACTACCCATTCAATAACCTTCCCTAAAAAAGGAAAGTTAGAGACAGGCCAATAGCTGGCAAGGGAGTCAACGTCAAGCGATGGTTTCTTGAGCAGAGGTCAAAAATAACAGAATCTATAATGCATTCCTATCTGTACTTTAATTCTCCTAATTTAGGCATACCATAATCAAAGTCAAAGGTTATTTCAGTCTGTTTCTCAGTCAGCAATGGAAGGCTTGGCTGGGTACAAGTCTTTTGAGTTTTGTAAACAGGCTGGAATATAAAAATGTTACAGCTGGAAATGTATTTTCAAGCTAATCGTTTATAACATGAGGTCATTTTATCCAATCTTTCTGAAATGTGGCATGATTGGTACACTAGTGGATCTACATAACCGTCCCAGGTTTCATGCAAATTGGGTGAAAGATAAAAAAGATGTAGCCAGGAATGTGTATGGAGCGTTTCTTAAAATCACAACATTTAATTTCTTCTAAAATCGGTTCCTTCTATCCAATCATTTCGAAATCTGGTACTCATAGTGCCCTTTATTGAAAATCGAGTTCGGTTCGGAAGTTCGGTTCGGTCGACTGAACTGGTCGACTTCGGTCCGAACTCCGAACTTCAGAACCACGTTTGCCCATCCCTAGTTTGAATTTCTTTGGGGAAACCCACTCTGCTAAAGATAGACAGCAGTGCATCTGCCACAGTCACTGTTTCAATGTTTGTGAGTGCTATTGCCTTGGGGTATCTGGTAGCATAATACATCAGGATCAACAAGTATTTTTCCCCCTGTCCTGGAGGGTTTCTGTAATGGTCTGGTTATGTTTACCACTACCCTATGAAAAGGCACTTTGATAATGGGGAGGGGTTGCAAAGGTGCCTTCTTGGGCTCAGTCCCCTTTTTGTTCTTCTGCCATGGGTCACACGCTTGGCAGAATGTTTTTACATCTACTGTCATTCCTGGCCAGTAAAATTTGGACTGCAGCCCGTGAAGTGTCTTTGCCCTCCTCACCCCTATGCTAAGTGTCCTGCAAAAGGACAGGTGTGGGCTAAAGTCAGCAGGTCCTCCCTGAATTACTTAGGTACCACCAGCAGCCTGCTAGGTATATTCCCATTGCTATGGTTTCCCTGGGACAGGATTTTATAGATTAGTCCTTGTTTCCATATGAATGTTTCCCCATCTAAACAGGGTGTCCTCCCATAGCTGCCTCCCTGATGCCAGCCAAGATCTCATCTTTAGTTAGTTCTGACCTGAAATTTATCTGTGTTTCAGTCGGTCTCTAACAGCATCTCCTATGTTGGAGTCCACCCCCCTGCAACCCCTCTTGGCCAACCTCTAGCTCCTGGGGTTCGGTAGTGGCTGCCTCAGCCTCCAACTCTGCCCCTGTGGTGGCTACCAGGTTTGATTCTGCAGACGTTGGGCCTGTTCAAGGTCAAGGGCCAACTCCTGGGCCTCAGAATCAGTTTGACCAATAGGCTCCCCTGTATTCAGTTCCCCATGTAAGAGAAAGGTATTCAGTTCACTGCCTGAGTCTTGCCCACCCGTGCCTTCTGGCTGGGTATGAGGCTCTTCCCTTGAGTTTTCCTGCTCCATAGTGGAGTTAGTAGGTTGGGCCTCTGTGTGGCTCTCAGAGCCTTGCTGCAACCCTTCTACTCGACCAGGCTTGCTCTCTGTATCCCCATGTTCCTGGGAATGGGCTTTGGTAACTTCTACCTCGACAGCCCATGCATTTATGTCATTCCCCACCAACATTTCATTATCTGCAATTTTGGGGAGAACAGCCACCTCAATAGGCCCCTTTAAGCTCTCCCATTATAACTCTACTGTTGCTGTGAGTAGAGTGTCCTGAGTTCCCATCGCCAGGGTGACCACAACCTTTCTCTTGGTGTTAATTTTATCCTTTGTGACTACGTCCTCATGGACCATAATCATCTGTACCCCATTGTCAAACCTCCCAATACATTTTTACCCCATTCACGTTAGCTGGTTTTCGTAGCTCCAGCTCCCCCTTGGGTGGGTCAGGGATGGTAAAACCCCCTTCGGGATGGGTTGGACTACAGATACAACATTTGCACTGACAATTCTAATAATCTCCTTGGACTCCCCTTTTGGGGAGCAGTCATGTGCCCTGGTTGACTGCAAGCATAACAATTCATGGAAGGCCTGTTCCCTTTGGGGTCTAGGTGATCCCTCCTTCCTTACTTCTGTATCCCTATTTGGCTTGTGGTGGGGTGGTTTCCCCTTATCTGTTGGGGGGTGGGGTTGTAATGGTTGTAACCATTTTGTTTGTTTTGGAACCTATTTTTGGACTTTCCCCCCTTTTGTTCATGTTCCTCGTAAGCTAAAATAGCAGTGGCCACATATTCATATGCCCCTTTTGCTGCATCTTTGGGATTAGTAACTTTTTGATTACGGATGTGTGCTTTTAAACCAGAACCACAGAGGGTCAAAAACTGTTCCATAATCACTAAATCTATGATAGTATCAATGGTAGCATTCCCTTCCCCCTTTAACCATTTAACACAAAACTGCTTAAGCATGTTATAACAATCAGCATAAGACATACACTCCCCCCCTTTTAAAGTTGCACAACTTTTGTTGGTATGTCTCTGGGATTACTTGGTAGCTCTCTAGTACCCCCCTTTTAAATTCCTCATACTGCCATGCCCCCTCTGTTTCGGCATTAAATACATTACATGCCTTAATGGTGAGTTTCAGCAGCAGAAGTCTGATCCAGATATGCTGCTGAATATTCTCCTGCTAGAGGATGTTTTCTGCCGTGGTGAAGAAATCATCTCTGCAGTCTGTCTCATTGTACAGTTGCAGGAGTGGAGCATAAACTCTGATCTGCTGTCCCTGTCTTGGCTGCTTTCAGAGGGTTCTGGAGGTTGGAATTCTTCTTCCTTCTGTGTCCTCAGGAGTTTGATTTCATGCTGCCTCTGCTTCTCGTTCTCTTATTGCTGATGCACCAAAGGAGACAGGACACAAGGACTACACGCCGCACAACTGACATTGTACGGCGGGCATATGAGGCGCTCTGCTATGATGAGGCATTCAGACATAGGGCAGCCTTAGCAGCTCTCCATTGCATGAAGCGAGTTTCTCGATCTCAGCTTTCACATTACATACATCTTTAACCTTTACATTTACATATTTTTTAGACCTGTAGTCTACGTGTAGCCCAGTATCTCCTCATCACGTCCCCAAAACATGGTGCATAGATTAGCCATGGGATCATTCAAAGATATCTCTAAAGGGGAACAAAAATCATAGCAGAAGAAGATGACGGAATTCAGCAATTCAGCAGAAAAGGACCCATGGAATTTTTCAGTCATTTGTGTTAGTGTAAACCTGTATTAACCATGTACATCGCAATCTTGGATTTGTGATTATTCTGAGTTGTAAATGTCTGTGTAAACAGGAACTCAGGACTAAGAATCCAGGTTTTTAAAAACGGGTAAATGTTCATGTAAAAACAGCCTCAGCCTTAGTTCCCCATCTGTAAAATGAGTATAAAAACAACCTACCTCACAAATTTGTTCTGCATGTGAACTATCTAAGCACTCTGAATACTGTAATAAATCATATTTTATATTGAAAAAAAAAAAACATTCTCCATGGCGAAGTGAGATAATAAAGATGAATTATAAATTCATTTGTTATTTGCATCTTTAAAAAGGCAACATGTTTTGGGTCAAAATGTAGAGATCAATTTTGCATGAAATTATTTCTTCTCCACCATTTCCTCATTCCTCCTGAATTGTATCCCTAACAAAACTCAAAAGTAGTTTTCATCATACATTGCAGCCACCATCCTAGAATCACAGACCCATTTCTGTAAGTTCTGCCAATGGCTTTTTTGGGTTGTTCTTGCGTGCCGGTGCTAGATTCTGCCAAACAGCAGTACATGGGGCTAGTTGAAGAGCAACCGTACATACTTGCCCCTTTTGATCATTCACTTAGAGTTAAATGACTCCAGAGATCTTCGTCAGAGTCACTATCACTTATATTCACAATGTCTGCTGGCCTGTCTGCTGAGGTGGCTACCTCTCTCAGCCTTTGTGCAGACGTGAGTTTCCCTAACGAGGACATGAAGATGCACAGCATGTGCGTTCTGCCACTTACCTGCACTTAAAGCAACAGTGAAACAGTTAAATGAAGTTGGATTTATTTGCAGATGAAGGGAAGCCTTCCCTGGGGATTTCCTGAGAATGGTAGTCAACTCCCTCATGAGCAGCCAAGCACAAGGGATGTCGGAAGGCACTAGGCTGGATCAGCACGAATCTTTGAGGGGCCTGTGTAGGGCAGAGCAGTCATTTATTTCAGCTTACAAACGTATGCAAAAAGGCCCACCCAAAAATCTCTGATAGGGCTTACAAAGTTTAAACGCTATGTGATAAAATGATAGCATTTCACAGACCACTCTGAATTACTATGGACACTAGTGTTTGCTTTATAAGTTTTGTTGGGGTAGAGGCCTCCAGAGCCAGACCTACAGAACTTTGGGAAGATGAGGATCTTCTATATCAGAGGTAGCAAACCTTTCCCCTCTTGTTTGAAAATTAGTACAAGTTCCATAGGCTGGATAAGATTTTGGGGGACAGGGCTTATGGGGAGTGATCAGAATGGGGGAAGCAAGGGGATAGCACAGATCATGGGTCTATACCGTAGAGCGATCCCCTTGACTGCATGGCCTTATCTCCACTCCTGTCCCCATAGCTTACTCTTTCAGTGTTTGAGGGTACGGACTGGATCCATGGACCAGATCTGGGAACTGGAAATGGACCAAATAAAAAACATTCATGGACCAGAGGCTCTCCACCATCATCCTATATGCAATGTAGGGTCTCACTTTGCTACACTAGGAGTTGGGAGGCTACAGCTATGGCTGTTTTTACATGGACCTGGGGTGTGTGTGTCGGGGCGGCAGGTGTAGGTGGGTGTGTGCCCGCTTACATGGACACCTACCCACCTACACCTACCGACACCCATCTCCACCCACGGAGCTTCCTCTGTTCTGTCGGAGGGCTCTGTGGGTGGAGATGGGTGTGGGTTTCTGTGTGGTGGGTGTTGGTGGGTGTGCGGCAGGAGTGCGCACACACAAGCACCTGCTGTTCGTGGCATTTACACGGGCACACACCCACTGTACACCCATCCCCCTACCTACTGGTGACCGTTTACATGGACTGCCCCCCCCTCTGCGCCACACACTCGCCTGAACACTGAGTGGTGGTGGGCAGTCAGTGTAAAAATGACCTATGAGACCTGCATCCTGCAAGGCCTGCTAGGTTCAGGCCTTACGTATTATTTTGGTTTGTCACAAAGGCATTTATTGGTGGGGAGGGAGAGTTTTATTTCCTTAGAAAGAAATGGGCTGCGTGTTTGATTCACTCTAAGAAAGTGGTTTCCACATTTTTTGCCTGTGTGACCCAACTTTGAGACTATATAATCCTGTGTCCCCCAGACAGTAACAAGGAATAGATAGTAAATGATATCAAATATCAATCAAGATCATGATCTGGTCTGAGGATTATGTGATCCCACTTGGAGCAATGTTCCATCCTTTGGGAAACCGCTGCCACATTATCTAACAGCCTTCCAGAAATGGCAAATCTACCCAGAGAATACATGATGTCGCCGTGGGCATTTTTCACAGGCGCAAACCAGCTGCCCTTTTCCAAAATGGAGGCAATGCTGGTACCACCATTTTTGAAAAGGCTGCACACGTGCAGAACAGTCTGGCAGCCATTTTGGACATGCACAATTTCTTTTTATTTCTTTTATTTATTTATTCATTTATTTTTAATAAAAAGAATGGATTTTAATGGATTTAATAGATAAATCATATATTTAATCGATTTAAATATGGATCGGTACCACTCTGCACACACGGCTAGGTGCATCCCGCATGCGCCCAACCGGCCCAGCTCCATGGTGACCGGTGCCCCGGGTAGGTTGGGGCTGCACCTGTCATAGATTGGGACCTGTGTTGCTCCGCCCCCTGGTTGCGCCCTGCCAACCGGACTTGGGGTCCCGGGTCACTCTGGTCGGTCCCCAGACTGGCAGGTCCAGGTCCTGCAGAGTGAGCGGGGCGGGGAGGCTGTGGGTGGCCCAATGCATGCACATGCCTTCCCTGCAGGGGGCATGGCACATGATCCTGCCTTCGGCTGGGCATGCAGGCAGCAGCTGCATTCCTGCTGTCATCACCTCCCACCTCTCAGTATCGGCTGCTGGCTGTCCTCGGGGACCCGCTTAGTGTGTAGGCTGTTCTGTCTGTGTGCTCTGTTCCAGCAGCTGGGCTGGGTCCGGACCCCATGCCTCGCTCTGTAGCCGTACAACGTTGTGGCCTGTGCCCTTATCGCTTGGCCTTGGAGCTCCCCTGCTTCCCCTCCTGGCGCTGGCCGGTGTGTGGTCCCGGTCCAATGTGCAGGTGGGGCTCGCCACTCAGGATCCCTTCAAGGCATACTACCTGGTCACCCACCACATGTCTGCTCTGGAGTACCGTCGGGGCATGTTTCAGTGGCCCCAATTCATGCACCTTGTGGGTCACCCGGCCACAGACCCCTTCGTGGCCCCCTGAAGCTGGCTGTGAGACCCAATGTGCCTTCTGGGCCCTGGATGCTGGCCCAGCTGTGAACTCCCACCTCCACCCCGCTGCCGCGGGTCACTGCCCGCTCCCTCCATGATGTCCCTGACTCAGTGCTGTGCTGGCTGATGTCTGGGGTCCTGCTGCCCCTGCCTATGCCTCTGGGCCCCCTCTGCGGGCCCCCCCGTCCGCCTCCATGACTGGTGGTCCCCTCCGTGGCTGCCATCTCCTGTGGCTGTTTCCTGAATGCTGCGGTGGCTCCTGGGCCAGTTCCCCCCTCCCCCTGTCCCTGCCCCCCTCCCTCCCCCCTGTACCCGGTGTGCCATGTGTGTTGTCCGTCCCGCTGTGTTCCCCCTTCCCGTCCTTTCCCGTGTGGGTGTTTGTGCATCCGGGCGTGTGTTTGTGCTGTGTTCCACCTTGCCTTCGTTTTCTCTGTGCCTGTTGTGTGTGCTGCCTCGACGACTCTTCTCCCTCTTCCCCCTCCCTTCCCGTTACCCTTGTGTGGGCATTCCCTGTTGGTGCCTTTGGATTCCTTTGCCCTCAGCTGACCATGTCTGCCTCCTGCCCCTTCCCGGTGCCTTCAGGGTGTTTTCACCACCACCCAGGATCGGCGTAATGTCTGTTGCGCTCGCCCGGGCCGTGGTCTGCCGGTCTGATTCTCTGCTGTGGTCCAACTCTCGTCACGTCTGTTTGGGGCCTTTCTTGACCACGGGGGGTGGTTAGATGGGTTGCCACCGCTGGGAATCCACTGTGGTGATTCGGGTGCCCGTAACGTCTGAAATCACCCAGTGTTACAAAAATTCAAAGTCTGTGACAGAAAGGTGTGTTTGGGCACAGTCCTATTTGCATCTGCCCAATTGTTCAACTTCTGAAAACTACATCAAAAAGGCAGCAGCCCTTTTATGAACATAGCATTAGTAAGAATAATGATTTTATTCTTTCAGGAGAGAAAATACATGGCTGCCGCACAAATCTCCAACTAACCCTTGCACTCAATTAGTCTAAGTAACCTTCCAATACCTTGTGTCCTGAATTTACACCTTGGGGTTAAAAGAAAAGGTCTCTTAGTAGTTTTCAGCTACTTGTATAAGACCTTTATGTCTTCAGCCTTTAGAAGTTGCTCCACTTGGGTTTGAAATTCCCTTCCTGCATAATGTCTTGATCTGATACATTTTTTTGCTTTTAAATCTAAGCTTCAGTCTCATTTGTTTAATCTGGCATATTCTTAATTATACGAGCTGTAAATTTTATTGTATTGTGAAGCCTTGAAATACATAGGATAAAAGATGCAAATACAAGAGTACTATGATTGATTGATGGGGCTTTCTCACTCTCTAGAGTGATAGGAACAAGCATGAGGGAGGATACAGGATGTCTGTGAGGAAACTCCAGATGATCAAGCATTCAGAAATTACACCAATTATCATGCACAGCTCTGCCTTCTCACTACTAGCTTCATCTCCCAACCCCTTCACTGAAATCAGAGCTTGCTTTTCTAAGGCAGAATCTTCCTGCCAATATCTGATGTAACAGAACATCTAAATACTTAGGGTGTGCAGCAGGGTCAGGTCCTGTGGGGAAGTCTTTGCAGGACCTGCCCTGCCCCAGTCCACGCTGTATTTATCCACGAAAGTGCACTTTAATTACAGTGCTAGCACAACATACGTCCATATACAACAGTCTTTTACTCACTGCAGTTATCCAGTCCTTTGCCTTACAGATCCCAGGCACCTGGTAAGTAGGTTCTTCCTTAGGCTGGCCTATATTTTCCCAGGCTGAGGCCTCAGGATCCCTTCCCAGCCTGGCAGTCTCCCAGGGACAGCCCTCTGCCAATGGGATGACTTTAGCTCCTAAGTCCCTTAGAGGCAGAGCCTTTGGCTTCACTGCCTCTCCCTGGTAGTCTATTCCATGTATGAGCCCCCTGGCTCTTTATACCTCATGTGAGGCTCTCTACTCAGCAGGCGTCACTCAGCTGATCCAATCAGCTGACCTCTTTCCATAGCACCTCAGCATAGTCCTTTTAAAGGGCCAGAGGTTTGCTAGTCCCTGGCTGACTGTAAGGGCTACACCCTTTAGTGACTCAACCCCAGCCCAAAGGCCTGATCCTGCAAGGGAACACCATGACCCTGTCACAGCTCATTTTTAGATGAGCATGAAATTTGCAGATTACAGCAATCTGCCATAATCACAAGGATGCATCAACATTCACGTGTATGTTGTCTAGACAGCCGTCCCTATCACACCTGAAAAGAAAGTCACATAGTAACTGTACAGACTCATTTACCCCATCTTGTGATCCTGATAGATCTCTCGGCCGCTTTTGATACCTTGGACCATGGGCTGCTGTTGAGACGGCTGAGAGACGTGGGGGGTCTGGATGGGACTGTTCTTGGAAGGTTCCGCTCATTCCTCTCGGGTAGAAACCGGTGGGTGGTGATGGGGGCTGAAACATCTACCCCCGGGCCTTGACTTACGTTGTTCCGCAGAATTCCATTCTGCTCCACTGTTGTTCAATGTGTATATGCAGCCCCTGGGTGAGAGCGTGAGAGGGTTCGGGGTGCGATGTCACCAATATGCTGATGATACTCAGCTGTACCTCTCGTTTTCAACTGACCCAGATCCTGCTGTCTCATTACTCTCCCAATGTTTGGAGGCCGTGGCGGATTGGATGCAGCAGAGCAGACTGAAGCTCAATCCCCATAAGACAGAGGTGATGGTGGTGGGAAGGGCAGGGGAGGTGCTGGCCTCCCTGATAGGGGTGGTTCGCCCACCTGTTGCTCTACAGGTTCGGAGTCTGGGGGTGGTTTTGGATTCGGGCCTCCGTCTGGATTGGCAGGTGGAGGCGGTGGCTAAAGCCGCCTTTCGCCAGGTGTGTCTGGTATGGGGGCTTCGACCTTACCTCTCCGGGCCCGATCTGGCCACTCTCGTCCATGCCTTCATCACCTCGAGGCTAGACTACTGCAACGCACTTTACATGGGGCTTCCCTTGTTTGTGGTTTAGAGGCTGCAGCTAGTGCAGTATGCGGCAGCCCGTCTCATGATGCGGACACATAACACCGGTGCTCCGAGCTCTGCACTGGCTGCCTATAGCGTACCGAGCCAGATTCAAGGTGTTAGTATTGATTTACAATACTAACGACCTGGGCCCCTGCATGGCCTGGGTCCCTCATATCTCGGGGACTGCCTCACCCTCCGTGCCTCAGAGCGATCCCTTCAGTCCACCGGGGGCGCCTTCCTGGAGGTCCCCCGTGTAAGACGGGGGCCACAATGGAGAGGGCGTTCTCAGTGGCCGAGTCGTGGTTGTGGAACTCCCTCCAAGAGGAGGCTTGCCTGGCCCTGGGCCTGTTCGCCTTTCGATGTATCTGTAAGACTTGGCTGTTCTCCCAGGCCTTCGGAGGGGAGGGTGGGGGTGGGTTAATTTTTGTGGGGGGTGTTTTAAATTTGTTTTAATTATGATATTAAAAAAAAAATGTTTAAAAATTGTTTTATATTATGTTGGAAGCTGCCCCGAGATGCCGTAGGCATGGGGGGGCGGGGGAGGGCGGCATATAAATATAATGAAATAAATAAAATAAATATCTTCCCTGCTGATGGTCTTGGACAGACATAGCAATATTGGACAAACCCACAACCTGTCTATGGTTTCAAGATGGCACTAGAAGGAAACGTGACTTTGTGCAATCTTGCACAGATGGCGTTTAGACATTAATCCGTGTGTTTATGGTATGGTATCCGTGTGTTTATGGTGGTGAGTTTTGGAAAACACATAAGCAAACCACCAATGTCGAGGGTTTGATAAACCCAGATTTGGATGCAGAAATTTTTGCATGAAACATGGAAGAGTTGTTCAGACATGAACTTAATTTACAGGTTTTATTGCCCACTCGTGGGAGATATGCCTTGTGTAAAAACGCCCTCAGTTTGAGTACCACTTAGTTGGTGTAATTTGGGGAAACTCCATTTCTGGTTTAGGGTATTTTAAGGATTAAAAGTAAGTGGAAATAGATGAGCTGGTTGTGAAAAATAAATAATATTTTCAACCTGTACCCAAGCCCCTTTATTGAAGATAAAAGTTAATTTACGGCTTTTGCCAAAATATATTGGAGTTAGGAAAGGCTGGGCTTTCAGACTATCATATTATTCACTAGTTTTGTGGAACATGTCCATTCGAAAGGGTAGACATTGTCTTCAGGCTGGTGGCACTGATACATCTTGCTTGCCCTTTGAAATCACCCCTGCATGGCTGGGCATGGGTAGAACGGGCACCCTGCCTTCCAAGCTGCATGGCAAGCTTCAGACTGTTTCAGTGTCCCTCTGCACTGATGGTAAAACACCCCCAGTCATTTTCAGGTGGAACAGTTTCTAGCTTATACCTTTGGCATCA
The DNA here is from genome assembly GCA_003113815.1 of Sphenodon punctatus. NCBI lineage: Eukaryota > Metazoa > Chordata > Lepidosauria > Sphenodontia > Sphenodontidae > Sphenodon > Sphenodon punctatus. The sequence continues at coordinate 784,346 of QEPC01008451.1, read as the reverse complement.
TGTGGCTGTTCTCCAACTGCTCGCAACCTGTGCAGAATTTTTTCATGCAATTTGAATGTCTTTGGAGGCATTTTCTTTTCCTGACTTGACATTCCAAACTCAATATTGCTGTCCTCTGTCTGGGGCAATCAACATTCAGTCATTCCCAATCAAATAACTGATGGAATGGTCTTGTAGACAACTGATGGCTTTCCCTTCTGCTGCATCCTCTCGGGCTAATTAACGTAACATAGAAATATGCTGCATTGCAGCTATGGGTAGGGGGGTGGGTTGGGTGTGTGTGGGGGGGAACCAGCATGTCTTATCCCCGACCCCTACTGAGGTAGGCAGACCAAATGAAAACCATATTGGGAATGAGAGACCAAGGATTTCACCTAGGGCCCACTTCAGGGAAATATCACTAGTCAGGAAAGCCCTAAAGCATATGTAAGAAAAATAAATAACTAAAACTGTGAAAGATTCTGTCCTTTTAAGCATTCCTGTGCATAGTTTAAAGCCATTATTTTTCTCTCAAGGCTATTTGAGTTTAAAATGGCTAATTAGTTTGTCAATGTAGAGTGGTGCATAAATAACTCTTGGTCTGAGATTTTTGAGACGGTTTTAGCCACTTTAATAAAAATGGCCTCACTTTCAGGCCTGGAATCTTTGAGCACAGAGTACAAATTATCTCCTTCATTTAGTGATATCCTGCAAGGTAGTTATCAATTTCTAGAGGTGCTGAGTGCTCTCAACTTATGCTCAAGACAGAGTAATTGAAGGCGCTCTGCGAGTGCTTGGTACACGGCAGGAGAATAGTCCTTAATGCATTGGGACAAGTATCCTACAACGTATCGATGTATCACTCCTATGTGTTATGGAATTCAAGCTGCTTCTTCTTTTTCTTCTTCTTTTTTTTAACATGTTCTGAGCGCATATTGATCCTTCATGTTTAACCTTCTGCATAGAACAAATCAAGTAGATTTGTGAGAATGGAGAAATCTCTCTGGGGACATTATTACCCAGTTAGCCCTTCCATATTGCCTTATTATCGTTACAATGGCTAGTAAACTTTTTTTAAGCTCTTCTGAAGGCCTGCTCCTCAAACACCAACACTTTCTTGCATATCTTTGAGAAAAAAGATGAAAATAACTCGTTGCAAATCAGAATGCAAAAATCATCTTGTAAACTTGGTATACAGTGAGATAAAATCAGGATTTCATTACTTATTTATTTATTCATTTATTTAAAAATCTTTAACCAGAAATATTCATTAAGATGCAATATCTCAGTACAATGATGGCCTAGGGATGGGAGATGGATTAAAAAATGTAAATACTATTGAGTCTAATGTGCGTACCATTAACAGAAATATTAAATTAATGTCAAACTTTTTGATGGTGCAAATTCGGCTTTAACTCTTTAATATGTTTTTTAAAATTGTGTGAGCATAGCGTACGTGGTGGGGTCTAGCTGATGATAGATGCAGCAAACAAATGTGTCTCAAAAGAGACAAGATGTCAGCAAAATAATTGCCTAGCAGTACTTTATATCAATTAATTCATTTGTATTTAATTAAAAGGAATCATAACAATTGGCTGCTGTCTAAAAGCCCCTTAGCTCTGTAGTTTTCTTTTGCATTTCCATAGTTTTCTTGGGCTGGATATCGTTTGCCACTCTTGAATAATTCAACCAGGATCTAATTTCCAAGCAGAAAACGTATCTTTGTTCTATGGGGAAGTTGCAGGAAACAGTAACTTTATACCATGGGCAATGTGCTCCTTTGAGTAGATAACATATAGCATGGGGGCAGTGACAGTCTCATTCCCTTCAATGAGACTTGTGACCACATAAAGTGCTTGTAACTATGGTATCACTTGGAGAATTGCACCCATAGGATTGTGATTGTGTATATATACACATACTCTATACTGAGTGAGTGAGTCTTGGTACCAGGATATCACAGATTTCTTGAGAGTGTGGGACTTCCAAACAATCTGGCCTATGTTATAAGTTTGGTATTTTGATTAATTTTGGGCTGTTGGCCCACCTTCCCCTGTATTTTAAAGATTATTCTGAACTACCTCCACTTTCTCTTCCAAAGTGCAATTGTTACAGCTTTAGATTATAAATGCTGCACTGTTTACCCAACATTAATTCTTATTATTTGAATGAATAATGAGAAGGAAGGAGACAGCTGAAGAAAAGCATAGGTAAAGCACTTGTCACCACGCCCAGGTTCATGTAAGGTGGCAAGACTAGGAATGGGCGAACGCGGTTCGGAAGTTCGGAGTTCGACCCGAACTTGGCCTGTTCGGACGACCGAACCCGAACCCGGATCCGAACACAAACTGATGGAACCGAACTAGATTCCGAACGTCGAAATGACCAAACAGTTCAGTCAGTTCGGATTGTGTTTGGGTGGCAAAAACGTGTGACTGGAAGGCAAAATGTGACAGGGAGGGGAAGTCAGCTGAGGAGCAGACTTCAAGGCACTGGGGTGGAGGGGCTTGGAGTAGCAGCCAGCCTGCCGAATCACCATCCCTTTTCACCTGGCTTCGCAGTCTGCGATTGGCCACGGGCTAGGCTACGGGGAGCCAATGGGGCTTGCGGTGAGGCGGGCGCAGCAAGAAACAAAACTGATTGCCTCCCCCCTTCCCAACACCTTCTGAGCTAGTCACTGTTCCTGAACAGCAGGCATTTCAGAAGGCTCCCTCTC
>QEPC01008451.1:753999-781551 GCA_003113815.1 Sphenodon punctatus | reverse complement strand
AACCGAGTATTTTGTTATGACGTGTTGTTGCAACAATAAATGATATGATGATATGATGATGAACCGAACCGAACACAACCGAACCAAACGACCAAACCCGAACGTGGTGAGCGAACCGAATGGCCGAACCGAACGGCCGAACCCAAACCACAATCTGTTCACCCATCCCTAGACAAGACTTGGTGTGCAGCCACATAAGCTTCTGGGGATTGACCCCCAGGCTGCCCCGTGGTAGGCAAGCCCAGTTGCCACACTGCAGAGCCAGTGCAGGGAGCTGGCAAGATGAATGCCCCCTCTCGCCCCCATAGGGCAGCCGGACTGCTGCTGGAGATCTGGCCACAGCTGGGGCAGGCCGAGGCACCAGGCACACAAGCAGGCCCTGCCCCACTTCTCTCCCCTGGCCCAACCAAATTCCTGCCACAGCTGTGATATGGCAGAGAGCATCAGGCAGCAGCTCCCGCTGTTCTAAGCACTGCTGTGGAGCTTGCCATGCAGCACAGCACATAGGCAGCCACTCCTTGCAGCCTTACACATTATGGGGTAAGGCTGCTATATAGTGCAAATTCTGAGGACTCGGTGCGTAGCAGCCAGTTGCATACCCCACCATGCAGCATTTGGCGGGTGCTGGACACATGAGCCACTGTATCACGTGGCCCGGCTGCCCAGAATGGGCTAAGGCTACCCAAGGAGTGGTAGCCTTCCCAGGCTGTCTCATGTGGCTGCACCCTTGCTGTATGCCAGCAGAGACTTGTATCTTTTCATCATTAAAGTCAATGGGAATTTTGTCATTAACTTCAGTGGGTAAAGGATTGTGTCCAGAGGCAGAAAACTGTTCCAGACAGTTTGTTTTGGGATACCTTCTGGGTCAAACTGGATCATTTTCAAGGTGCAATCTAGCTCAGTGTGGTGGAGTCTAGCTAAATTCAGAAATGATCAAGAGGTGCCTGCTTAATGTCATCCTACTGGCAAGGAAAAATATCTTTTAAATTTTTCTGGTTGCAAGGAACTGGGAAATGCCAGGCCAGATAGGGTAGGAGAAATTAATTATCCTCTTACTGCTAGAATGGGGTGAGAAGTTCTTTCCCCCTCTTTGACTCACTCTTCCCCCAACTGCATAGCACTCGGGTCCAGGGCAAGTGAAGGAACTAATGTAGTGCTCAAGCAATCTCTTCAAGTAGCATTATCCCAGAGCTGGATGCAGAACTGTGCACAAGCAAGACCACAGTACCATCACCCACACCCGTCGCTCCTATCTCTTATTACTAATGAGCAACCCACAAACACCCAACACTCTCTACCCCAGAAAAGCAACTGAAATCCTATTTTTTGTGCTGGGAGGGAACCGGCTGAAGATCATTTACTGATTAGCTAATTTACAGGAATAGAGACTAAACAATAGCTTTTTCACACTTCCGAGCAAGGGTTGAATAGCAGAATTCAGAAGTGTCTTATAACAAGGCATGAGTTCCATTCACTTCAAAGGGAGATCAATGCTAAGTTGCTGTGGTTGCTCTCCAAGTGCAGGATCTAATGTTAGAAAATGTACTGTTGTAAACTTTGTAGACTAACATACTGGAAAACATGTGTGTAGTTACGATGGAGCAAGTGAAAATAGTGTAGGATCAGAGCTGGCCTTACCACAGGGTTACCTGGGGCAACTGCCTCAGGCCCCACTCTTTCTGGGGGGCCCAGAGTAGCCCACCAGGGCACTCCCTCTCAGCGAGGCCTCAAACACGACCACCCATGAAGTTGGGGCCACCAAGGGCTCTACATTTTATCTTTGCCCTGGGCCCTGCAAGTTCTAAGGCCAGGTCTGTGTGAGATTGTATTGTTTGTCTCAGTATTTTCCCAGCTCTTGGCTCTGAACATCAGCCTGAGTTCAGAGAGTCAAGCTGGGCTCTTCTCTTGTTGCACATTCTAACTCGTCCTTACATTCTACAGGTAACAAGTGACTCTGCTACTCCTGTGCAGTCCCAATCACTCTCCTTAAACTGGATTGTCCCCCAGGAATAAAAAGATGAACAATTAATAAATGTGATTCTGAATATATAGTGGGAACAAATCTGATGAGTAAGATGGTGCTATTTTTACATAGTCACTTTCTAGTATAAACCACAATTTAAAACCAAACTACCCTTGTCAAATTAAATGAACAAATTACGTTTTGTGGGACATTATCCTTGATTGTTTTTATTGTTTGTTCACTTACAAGCTAATTCACCAAATTTGATAATCTGCAATGGCTCTCCCAGTCATTAGTGCAAATTAAAAAAATTCTACTGTACTAAGAAAAAAAATTACAATTAAAATGGCAACTTGCATCACATAGCATAGTAACTACAGTACCTCTGAGACATGCGTGTTCCATACAGTGTGGGAGGAGAAAGTGTGTTAACTGTGAACAGGGCACAGCTTTAAAAGGGAACATTAAGAACTTTAAAGTGTTGCTGTAGACAAACAAAAGAGATGTTTTAAGAGGGCTCCAGGGGACAGAGCATTTACAATCCAATTTGGCCAGGGACATAGCCAATGTCCTTATGACAGTTCAAAGTGGTATGAAGCTTATTGCAACAAATGCTTTCCTTTTGAGGGATAATTCCCCTTAAACTCAGTCTCGCTAAAGAAAATTCATCACAAGAGACCCCTGGATTTTTATGGAGATCATGAGCAATTGGAAAAAGTTGTGAGACAGGCTTGTCTTTGGCATACAAGTTTCTCCTTACAGGGGGTGTTTTCAGACATGACCATAGCCCACATTTCCACTGTTTGACCTGTGTGGAATTTCGGGCTACTGCCACATCGGAAAGCACCGCCAGATGTCAGTCTGGGCTGTTCCTCAGACGGTTTTGACATGTAGCCAAGGCTGTGATTCGGGAACATCCCCAGGTCACAGGCCGGGCTAAGTGCCAACACCACCTAGGGAATGGCTGCCTGTCCGGGTGTAAAGCATGCTGTTATGTATGACTGGCCGCTTTACTTACTCAGGTCAGGATCCCTGCTGGTTCCAAGCCTGCCGGTCAGCTGGGGGGGAAAGTGGGCCACTCCATGCAGCATGGGGGTAGGGGCCAGATGGATGCAAGTCCATGCATCTCCCTGCCCCCAGCAGCGGTGAGGCCAGGTCTTGACCAGAGTGATGGCTCCCACCATTGCTGGGGTAAGCCCATGGCGGCAGTGGAAGCTGTCACATTTGTTTTTCACGCAGTGTCTGTCTCTGAGCTGGATTCTTCTCTCGTGCTGGTATAAATCAGAAGTAATTCCTGGGAAACCAGTCATGAGACATTGGTATAAAGTTGAAACTATTGTAAGTATGATCCGCTCATTAGGCCCTTTCTTCTTGCTGACATCCGTACTCTGACACTCAGAACAGTATAAGTAACAAGTGTCTTCCTAAATAGAAACTTAAATGAACTAACAGCATTTTGCAGCTGCTGGGCTTGGGCTACTCACAGCACAGATGGACCAGGGCCTAGGTCAGCTACTTATCTCCTCCTGGATAGGACGTGAACAATGTTTTCTTGAGGTGCTTTAGAAATCACAATTACTGACTGCAAACTCCAGTATCAGTATCACGGTTTTGCCTTATGTTAACCCAGTAATGACATTTTTGTGATGTATGTGCACATGTCCTATGTGGTATTACCAAGGCAATAGGTGGTAGAGTCACCAAGAAAATATCTGGGGTGCTTCTACTGTCAGTCACCTCAGTGGTGCCACATAGTAGATCTGTTAGACATAATGAAAAATGACAGAACAGGGTAAACCAGAGAGAAGCTGGCAGTGAAGTTTCTGAGGCCTGTGGATGACAATTGTGATGTCTGATGTTAGATAAGCAATTGAGGGATCACAATGATCAAACTAAACAATTTCATTACATTCTGCCTAGGTACAAGTCGTTTTTTCATGTGACCTTGTTGCCTTCCATTATTTCTCCCATATTAACGTAGCTTTAGGCTCTGACTTTGGCTGCTTTTTGACGAGCGGCACGCGATTGTGCATCGCCATTGCACATATTTTGAAACATCCGCATGATCTAATTAGACGAGACAAAAGTGGGTTATTATGTGCATATTATGGCGGTGGTACATTTTTAAAGTCCACGAATCAAATAGCTCACAATTGAGCTATTTAATTAGTGGACTTTAAAAATGCGCCACCACCATAATATGCGCATAAAAACACACTTCCATCTCATCTAATTAGATCATGCGGACGTTTCAAAATATGCGCAATGGCAATGCACAATTGAGAACCGCTAGTCTAAAAGCAGCCTCAGTGTAGTTGAACCTAAGGAAGAGGATCGTGCTGTAAACTCTAGCAGGCCGGGGCTCATGTCCCAGTTATGGGCTCCCCTACAGGAAAGGGGGTGGGGTCTCCCAGTGGACAATCCCCAGAGAAGCAACAACTCCACCAGGAGAGGTGGGGGAGAGGTAGGACTCCCCCATCTGAAGATGGAATGGCCGGATACATGCTCTGGTGAGCCACGGAGCACCCACTCATGAACATGCATGGAGCACTGCTGGGAAATCCAGAGTGCTCCGTGCGGGCCAAGCCAAATAGCTCTGTGGCAACAGGTGGCCATGGCGTTCCTGCTGTATGAACGGCGGCAGCCAGCCACCCCAACAAACAGGTCCGCCACTCATAGACCCTTTTCACACAGACACTCTAACATGGATAAAATGGGTGTTACATTTTATTATACATGGTGCAGGGCTGCAGGTGTGCTCTATGCGTGCCCTGAAACATGTATAATAAAATGTAACACCCATTTTATCCGTGTTAGCGTGTCTGTGTGAAAAGGGCCATAGGCACTGTGGGTGGGGGAAGTGGCCTTTGCAAGTCAGAAGAACTGGCTGGGAGTGCTGGAGAGCCCGGTTTCCCCAGCGTTTGCGCCAGGGACATGTGACTTACAAAGGTAGTCAGGCATGCTCCCCCTTCCCCCATGGTCTGCGGCAGGCGGAATGTGGACTCTGTGGCTGCGGTAGCCGCGCGGAGAGCGGCCTGTTTGAAACCCTCCCCATGCACACCACCTGAGTGGGTTCTCTGCTGCAGAGTCACACTGTGGCCACTGACCCCTCCCCCGGCCTGCTCATTTAAAAACACCCAAAATGTATGTTCTTTTCACATGACTGTACCAGTGCCCCCACAGAAAGGACTTCAGTTTCTCCATTTTATATATGGGAATGAGGGTGTGTGATTTTTGTCCTACCATATTTCTTTCATTAGGAACTCTAATGTTTCACAGTCTCTGAGAAAGAAATTGCTACTTCTGTTTCATAATAGGAATGTATATCAGATTGCCCTCGTAATCCACCTCGGATTCTTTTTGTACATTATTTCACTTTAACTACAGGCTGAGGAACTTCTCAATGCATCTGCTGCAAATGCAGGTTTCTTTGCCTAACATGATTCATTTGTGACTGCAACAGGCTAATCATGGGCTTGAATATTTGTCCACCTGAAATGAATTCTGCTTGCATTTTGGCTCTGGGAGAGGTCAATAGGAGGTGCTCCAGAACAGTGCAATTTATTTTCTACACCCTCATGTCAAATTCTGCCCTGGAGTGTATGTGGACAAATGTATCTGGGGGATGGTTCTAAAACAAGGGGTTAAATGGGGTGGCACAAAGCAAAAGAAACAGAGGAAATATCCCCATGCAAGAGCCATGTGCAACATTAACATTTAAAATAAGTCAGTAGAGTCTGCATTGTGACTAATGCTCATCGTCATGAAATTTCATCCTAGCAATATCCTAATCAGTGCATAAGTGAAATGGAACTTGATGCAGCTCTACTGAGGTTGCTTTGGGTCAGACGTGTTTTCTATTTCTTTCTTTTTATATTTATTTTGTGCAGAGCTTTGTAGTTCATTGCTTTAGGCTTCTGGCTGTTTGAAAAATTTCCATAAAGATGTTCTGGGAAACTAGCTCAGCATTAACTACATTTTTCTATTTACATTTTGATAGTGAAACATTTTAGTAAACATTGCTGTTCTAGTTAACTATTGCACCTTTGTCACGAATGTGAAAGGGACTTTAAGTAAAGACAAAGCTGTCTCTCCCCTGCCTCCCTCTTTTGTCTTCAGCACACTTGGCTCTGTCACACTAGTTTACATGAAATGATATTTCCTGAGCACTGACCTTTTCAACACTTATGTAGACTCAGCATCTTAATTGCTGTTAGTGTGAATCATCGAAAGCTGGTGCATAATTTCTCAAGACATTTATAGGAAATTGCTGTAGACATTCGCTTGGTGTTACAAAAATATAGAAATCCATAAATCCCACAAAACTTTCCGCTACTTCGCGTTAGGCTGTTTTAAGAGGAGTTACGTTTTGCAGCGACGCTTTTGCTTGATTGGAATTTTTTTTATTAAAGTGGTGATGAGAAAATAACTTCATACTGTAGGTTTTATGTTTCACTTTGATTACCAGCAGACTTCTGTAAGTTCCATCCCTCTACTGCTGCTTACCCTGTGCTCACCAAACATAACTACGCTCGATTTCTTCTTTGTCTATGGACTGAACTTTGTTACGCAATCATATTTCCTGATCCCTGACATTTTGGAAACTTATTGTATGTAGCAGCAGCCCCATCTTAAATGCTGTTTAGTGTGAATCATCTGAAGCTGGTTCATAATCTTTGTAATATATTTATAGCAGATGATTGCTCTACAGTGTTCTAAATTTCCTGCTTATGATGCAATGGCAAAAGTCATTAAACATTAGCAGTAATAGTATTTTCACTGTAATAAAGTGTTAATTACTTCCACATGTTAATAGAGTTGGGGAGGGGGAGGGGAGGGAGATTTTGTGCTATTGTTACTGTGCCTAAAATAATTTCCATGTGATAATTTTCCAGGATATCAAAAACTGAATAATTATGCACTAATTAAGAAAGTAGAGCCTGCTCTGGAGTTAAGACTGCATTAATTTTAATGTTTTTACAGTCCTTTAATTGGGGAAAGGGCTGTAAATTGAGAGCTGACGCATTCTCCTACCATAAGCCGGCCTGCCTTTGCAATCTGCCTCCTATATACTGCAACCCAAGGTCAACACAAGTTTGCAAAATCCCTCTGCTCTTCATACGAAATGTATTGGTGGTGAAGCGTGCATCTATCACTCTGACAAGCATTTAACTCTCCAAGAGCACATGCTCTCACTTCTTAAATTATTAATTGCATTAAATACATTTTCATATCGCAGACTGTTTGCTACAAACTGTTCCCTGGTAGGGAGATTCAGTCCCCCCACAGTATGATATAGCTTGCCTTCTGTTGTTTCGGTGCCGAAGTGCTAGATTTAGGGAGCTCACATGTGAAGGGCTTGTAAAGGAAACAAACCAGAGAACTGCAGATTATTGAAAAAGTCACCTTTGAAAGTTTATTTATTTATTTATTTTTAACATTAGAAAATTGCCTCTCTCTTTTTGTCACATCCTATTGTTCTGGGCAAGTATATACCAGATCTATATTTTTGTTTCATTTTGTGCCTTTAGACTTATCACCATGTGCAGTTTTCTAAGGTCACTGTCGTGCCATTATCGCAGGCAATGGCATCATCACCAGCCACCTAATTTACTGGAATTTCTTTACTGGAAAAAAGCCTCTACAGTGCAGGAACCTCAAGGAGACAGAAACTTAAACGTTGGGGGAATTAGACCTGATCCAAACCTCACGGCAGTGTATGATCTAACCCATATACTGCCATGAGGCATGCCATGCCATACATGCAATACCATTTCAATGGGTTTCAGACTGATACGAGATGCAGCCAGGATTGGAAGTGCTGGACGGAACAATTGCAGCAAGAGCTGTTTCCATTGGAAACAGACCATTTGTATGATGAGGAACCTTATCGGCTTTTCCCCATGCAGTAACTGCTAGTTCCCATCCAGTAACAGCCATTGGGCTCGATCCCAGACCCCTGCATGCACAGCTTATGTATGCGCAGCTTGCGTGCGGGCCATAGCGTGATCCGCGTGTCGCTTGCACACAAGATGCTCGCGCAATGCCTGTGTACCATGCAGGGTTTGGGACTGAGTCCAGCGTTCGGTACTTCTAGTAATTCTTCCTAGGCAGGAGCAGCCCTCACACCATGGAACATTCCTTACATGCTGCTTATGTTTGCTTTTGTATAATCACAAGTTCATTAAGTAACTTTCATCGTTTCCCTTATTGTTCCTTGTTTTGGCTACCAGTAAACTGTGTTTTGATTGGTGTATTTCAAGGGCTTGTCCTTGTTTTCTGCATTCTGATACTGGGAACTGTGATAAAATACTGGAAATACATAACGTAAGCAGCACTCTTTCCCTGGTAGCTATGCTACTGGTCCAGGTTCCATGTAGCTTTGGGCATTCTCTTACCTTTGAAACTTCTATTCCCTAAGATATTCAATGAAACAAGGATTATGGACAGAATGAAAAAAAAATAGATTTTCTGGAAATTTATATTACAGAATTCAATTGAAAATTTAGAATTTCTCTTAGAAAGTTTTGAATTCTCCTGTAGTATTGAATTTAGGATTCCATCCCTGTTGTGGAATGCTCTAGAGAGTTGTAAAAGACTATATTAATGATCTCTTTCACAAATAGGTTTTTAAAGTACTTAAACCCAATACATTCCTATGGTATATTCTATGGGACCGTTACATGAAGGGAACCAGCTGTGTTGTCAGTATTACAATCACTGCCTGCATACAGCTCCCTACCCCCACATGAGCTTTTCTTTTATATCCCATTGGAGGCTTGAGCAGACTATCTCTGAACTAACGAAGGCTTTTTAAAATCCCCCTGAAATTTCAGCTTGCATGCATAACTGGCTACCTGTATTATAATGGCATCACTGTAGACCAGATTAACTTCTCTGCATCAAGCATAAGATCCACTCATAAGTATCTTTATAGCATGGGCCACCAACCCTCTCTTCAATAATATCTCTGCAAGAAAGACTGACAGGACACTGCACAATGAAAGGTGTGACAGGATATAGGAAGCAATCAGCACTATCAGTTTTAAGTTTAACCATCAATACACTGCACCACGCTTTGCTGTGAAGCCTGGGGCATTACTACCATGGAGTGAGGGGACTCTGTTGAGCCCAAATCCTGGACTCCAGGGTGACCTTCTGTAAGCAGCCTGAGAACCACTAGAAAATGTTCAGAGTAGGCAGGAAAGGGAGCGAAGGCAACACTCTGCTCCCACGCACTCTGAAAGTTTTCAGTAGCTCTTAGGCTACTTGCAGAGAGCCCCACCAAGAAGGACGTTTTTGAGAGTGGGAAGGAATGTCACACAGGGCTGGTGGGAGCATATTTGTCATCCTTGGTGGTTTCAGGGTATTCTGCCCCTGCCCCCCCCCCCCCTGAAGCTTGGTGACAGCTGGCTTGGAGCAGGACAGCTACTCCCTACTCCTCTTCCCTGATCTAGCCACTGCCCCCACTCAAGCTCTATGGCCAGATCTGGTGCAAGGGAGAAGTAGGGCCAGCCAGGGTGCAGTTTCAAGGAAATGGCTCTTCCCCCCTTGGCTGGCTCTGGAAGTGCCGTAGACACCAGTTGGAGCTCTTGGGGGAAGGACCGGCTGGCACACACATGTGCCCTTCTTGGCACAAGGGAGTCTAGCTTGTGGTGCTGGTTCTGGTGCTGGTGGCTGTCCCAAGCAAATGGATCTAGTTGGGGCAGCAGCAGAGCCTACAACTCTGCTCCCTCAAGGCTCAGACTGCTTGCACATGTTCTGTATTTCTCACAGGAAAATTGCAATTACCTGAGCTCAACATGAGCTGCAAGCCTATTTCTCATGGTGTGTTTAAAGTGAGATGGATCTGTTGTGAGATAAAATGCATCCATGCCAATGTTTGGGCCCTGTAGCCTCTAGACTCCCCAAAGTCTCCAGCCTACCCTAACTCACCATCTCTAGCCACTGCCTTCGCTGCCTCCTCCAGGCCCTGCGCTGTTGCATGCTTTGCTGCCAGTCAGCCAGCGGGGTTTGTTGAATGTTCCGCAGCCAGCCGGCCAGCGGAGTATCCCTGGCAACAGCAGTACCATGGCAACAAGAAGCTCTTGCCTGATTGAAACCCCGGCGTGCAACAAGAAGCTCTTCCCTGACTGCAGCCCCAGTGCTGGTGAGTTTCACAGCAAATGTAATTAACGTGAAATTTGAATGCACTGGACACATTCAAATTTTACTTTAATTTCTACTCAAGTGAGTGACAGAACTGGACTTTGAACCCCGTCATCCGTGATGAAAATAACATTAGTTTAAGTTTTATGATTGAGAGAGATCACATTCCCATGTTACACAATCTCAAGTTAGAAATCTACTTGAGATTGTGTAACTTGGGCAAGCAGCCTCATTTCACGGAATTATTTGGGTAGGCAGGTGCATTTGGGATGGTGTCACTGTCTAAACCCCATTCCCCTTCTCTTGTCTCCGCCATACTCAGTCAAGGCTGCCTCAGGTCGCAGACCTTGTTAACTCCCCCTGATACCCTGGAATAGGAACTATGCTCCCTGCACCTGAATGCATCTAGCCAGGAGCCAGAGGCTCTTTGATGCTCGGAACTCCCCCGCACCTCCAAACCAGCATCCCAAGGAGGGGGCTGCCTCATAGATCAGCTGGAGGCAGTGCCGGGTGAGCTTGCTCCATGTGCGCTGTCTCTGTTAGAGCAGGTTGCAGCAGTGTCGGGATGGTGTCTGGGTATAGTGATGCGATGACCCTGGGGGGGAGCGGCGCTCAGTGGGATCCTCAGATTTGGGCTGTTGGCTGCGGCCATCAGCTCTGACTGCTGGTAGCTGCAGGATGGCAAGTTGAAGGGGGCGCTCTCCCCTCCCCATCCAGCACAGAGCTTCTGGGTAGTGGTGGCAGGGCAGCTGGATGAGGGGCAGGAGAGCTGCCCCCTTTAACTTGCTGCCCTACGTGGCTGCCTGAGTTGCTTAAAGGTAGCACCAGCCTGGTCTCAAACTCCTGCTAACTGCTAGCAAACATTACCCACCTGGAAGATTATGACCTGCATCTTCTCTTATAATTTAAGAATGAAGAAATTAAACTATTAAACCTCCCCGCAATCCTGCCTTAAACTAACTAATGCATGTAATTCAAAATGGAAGTTTCCCTTTGTTCTGCACCCCCCTGATGTGCATTAGTATTTGAGTAGGTAAAAGCTGTGCATTGCACAGTACACCCCACACAGCTGGAGATAGCACAGTGGAGAAGTGAAGGAAAGGATGATAGCGTGACCCTGACTTTCCTGACCTGAAACTTGCATACTCTTACTAACAGAAGTTGGCCCAATAAAAGATATCATGTGATCTACTTCATCTCCACGTCTTACATTTGGGACCAAAACAACAACTGCCCTTTCTGTCTAAACCTGATTTTCTTATTTTTAGTTTAAACCCCAGCATTATTTTAATATTCTTCTGTAGGTGCTTGAATTTATCTGTGTATGTACTATGTAGCATACCTGGTAAGGTTTTAAACTACACCACTGTTCTTTGAGATGCTCCTTTCTTTTACCCCCAATTTTAACAAGTTCTGTTTTCGCTGTGCTTGCTTCCAGCCATCAGAGTGCCAGAACTCATATTTCTCTAGGTTTTGAACATATTATATATGCTTGTCTTGTTGAAAGACTACAATATCTATGAAGCAATCGGTGTTCCTGCTGTTTAGGAGTAAAAGACAGTAAAAAAAAGTTAGCGAAGACAAATTATGTATAGGCTCACGGAGAGATTTTTCTCCCAACATTTTTTTTCTCTTGTGCTCCAGTTTCTGTATTTCCATTGCATTAATTAGAAATTTAGGTAAATGACATAAGTGCCCTAATTTTTTATATCTGCCAGGAGAACAATTAGGCCATTAGAAGTAACAAATGGCCTGGACGCATGTTGCGTGTTGAAAATTTCAAGCTGCATTATTTCTGACAAGCTAAAAACAAATAATAGTTGTTTTGGCCAATTTTTACCATAAGCGATGTCAGCTTTAGCAGATGCAGAGTACCACTGGCTTTTTTTTTTCTATTGTCATGCCTCATTAAAGTATGCTGACTCTTGTGGATTCCCATTTCCTTTAGGTAAATAGTTATTTACATGAACTGCGACATTTTTCTTTGGTGACAATTTCTAATTGTTCAGGCAACCAAGGGTGATATATTAACCGCTTGGAATAAAGCTTCACCTATGAAACAAATTACTTTAAATTAACTATCCTTTCAAAAGAGAGGCGAATTTTCAAAATGGACAAATTAGACCCTTCTTAGCCACATATGGTAAGTGTTTTAAGCATTTCCCCGCTGGTCCTTACTCCAGAGAACAATTCTTCATGATGGAGTGCAAGACTTCTGGGCTCATTTGGGGGGGAGGGGGGTTTCTTTTCTTTTTGTTATGCCAGCATTTGCCAGAATTGTATTCAGATGGACTAGGTTTGTGATGGGGCACTGTGCATTTGACTCATTATTCAAGACTTTGATAACCCAACACACTTTTCTGTTCCAGCAGATCTCCACGAGCAATGGTTTGAAGAAGCCATTGTTCCAAAGACATTTCTCTAAAGGACAGAATTGATATGAGTGACAGATTTAGAAAGGTTTCCTCTGCAGAATATTAATGTTGTTACAAAAAAAACAACCCCCCCCCGCCCAGCAAGTGTGTTGCAAAAGTGTGTACATGAGGCATAAATGTAATTGCTAGCAATGAGCCTTTATGTCTTCTATCTTAAGCCTTATGTCTGATTTCTTAGTCGATAGCAGGAGTTGCCAAACTAGCAGCCAGGACCCAGGCAGGCCAGCAGTGTGCAGGACCCAGAGCCTTCCTTAAGCAGGTCTAGCAGGGGCCATGACCTGGACCCTCAGTCAGAGAGGGCCTTGCCCGTAGTCCAGTCCTGATAACCTCAGGTCTAGCACTCCTGAGGCCTCAGGATGGACTGTTTTTGTGTGGCCCGCTCTCTGCCGATTCTCAGTACGCATGGTGGCTGCTTCGAGAAAGCCTGTGTGTGCATGTACATGTGTGTGAAAACTTACAAAAACAAAGAAGTGTCATAAGCAAACACCAGGCTGCCATTGGTTAAAAGGGTGGACATGAAGAGCAAGATCATTTTATTTTCACCCTAGGCCCCACAAAATTTAAAGCTGGCCCTGTTGGGCCCACTCTATTAATGACTGTTCGTGCAGGTGCGATAGAGATGAAAAGGGTGCTTAATTTCGTACCCATGGCTAATACTTGCATTTTCAAGTACCGTGTCAGATATTCGATGGGCTACCTGATCACCGATTGGGTGTCCATCTACCCAAACAATCGGCAATTTCTGATATAATTACTGATTATTATTTTTTCCAGTTTCCAATTGAAAAATTGGGATAGAAAACTGAAAAACTGTGACTAGAAGTTGACATTCCGGGATATCAGGTATCCAAATTCTGCACTAACTGGCTTTCAAGTCGATTTGGCAACCAAAAATTTTACGGTATACCAATTTTTGTGGAAACTCATTTCAGTTTTAACGTACAAGTCTTTTTCTTTATTGAATTAGTTATGCAGACTATTCCAAGTGAAGAACCAGTGGCGACTGGGAAAGTTTGAGACTGGTGGAGTAGTGGGTGCAGCCTTAAAGTTAGGTGCATTTATTAAAACTACATTGAAAGGGATTTACACTGTATAACCAAAATTTACAATGATTCACAGCTTGTATACAAAATTAGTTGAGATCCTCTGGGGATAGCTTGCAGGTTCAGTATTGGCATTTGGTATGTATCTAAGAAAGGACTCGCCTGCACTCTGATCTGAGGAACAGTTGTGTCTTTTTAGACTAAAATCAGTGAGTTTCCAGAGCAAGATGCACATCTAAGCAGAAGAGAACTTTTGCCGTTCCCTCAATATGCTCATCTACACAGATAAAGCAATTGTTTTAAACCTGAGGCAGGAAGGATGGATCCCTGCAGGAGAGTAGATCAAGATAAAAGTTCTCTTCTGCTTAGATGTGTGTCTTGCTCTTGAAGCTAGATGATTTTCGGTCTATAAAAACATAACTGTTCTTCAGATAAGAATGCAGGATGATGTAAATCAAACCCACGGACCAAACTTACATGCTATCCCTAAATCATCTCTCTCTGTTAATGGCCTGAGGAAGGGCCCTGTGTGATCTGAAAGATTCCTTATTTCCACCAACAACAGTTGGTCCAATAAAAGATACCATTTGAACCACTCTGTCTGTCATTTGGGACCAACGTGGCAACCACCCCCTATCTCTGGGATGAGAAGAAAAGCAGAAATGCATTAACAATGTCTCAGTCTGTGAAAATTCACTGACTGAGAAAACATCATGGCTGTAGCTATTGCTAGCTTTCACTTCCACCCCCTTTCCCCCTCCCCAGCCCCAGTTCTTCATTTTGGAAAGGCAGTTTTCTGTTTGTCCTGATCTGAAAAAGCAGTGCCTTTCCTGCCTTGATCAGTAACTGGCTGCCAGAAGCAGAGAGAGCTAATGGTCCTGTCTCTTAAGGTATCCCTAGCAGGCACCAAGAAAGGTAAGAACTAATGAATGATCAAGTGAACAGCTTGAAGAACCCAGTATTATTTGGTGGCAACATAAGGTTCTAAAGGTTTTCTACTTGGCTGTATAGAGAGATGGAAATTTCACTCACAACTTAGCCCCCTCAATTAAGCTATACAGAAGGCTACCTCAAGCTCCATTTCTTGAACTCCTGAAATAAATAAATGCTGGCTGGGTTACAATTACTGGATTTCCTCCATTTAAGGAAAATGCATATAAATATATGAATAACAAGGATTATGAGGCAAATGAACGCTATTTAACATAAGAACATAAGAAGTGCCAATGGTCATCGAGTCCAGCATCCTGACTCTGGCAGTGGCCAGCTTGAGAGAAGTACAAGCACAGGTCATGGAGGTCTGACCTATCTCCTGCTAGTGCTAACCACTCCCAACTACCAGTAGGCAGGAGTTTAAAGCCCAACTAGTAAGCATTTATGGCTCTATCCTCTAAGAATGTATCTAGTTTCTGTTTGAAGCTAATTATGGTGCTGGCTTTGACAGCTCCTCTGGCAACGAGTTCCAAAACTGTATTGTCCACTGAGTAAAAAAAATACTTCCTTTTGTTGGTTTAAATCTGCTGCCGTTTAACTTCGGAGAGTGTCTCCATGTTCTCTTATTGTGAGACAGGGCAAACAACAGTTCTCTATTTACTTTTTCCACACCACCCATGATTTTAGAAAGTTCTATCATAGCCTCCTTAACTGCCTCTTTCCAAGCTAAATAGCCCTAACCTGTTGAACCTCTCCTCATATGGAAGTCAGTCTATCCCTTCTATCATCCTTCTCTGAACTTTTTCCAATTCTATTATATCTTTCCTGAGATGGGGCGACCAGAACGGCATACAATATTCAAGGTGGGGTCATACCAAAGATTTATATAGTGGTACTATGATATTTTTCTTTTTATTTTCTATTCCTTTTGCAATAATGCCTAGCATTCAGTTTTCCTGTTTGACTGCATCCACACTCTGCGTGAAAACAAATGTGCAGCCAGTGTGCGGGATGTATAACCCGGGAGGGCTGGTGGTGTGCCTCGACCTGTCCAGGCCAAGGGCAGCCAAAGGAATGGAATAAACATTTCCCTGGCCTGACCCAGCCAGGAAGGGGGAGCAGAAAACGACATGCAGCTGACCCGCCCCCATGCCATGCCAATAATAGGCAGCCATGGCTGGGGGCAACCCCCAATGTCAGGGTCAAACTGGCATGGAAACATACGTGCCTGCCCAGTTCGGCCTGCTATGACCCACCTGGGTGGTCTTTGGGCCCGGACTGTGGGCCCAGTTCCTTCTGGGTCCACATTTCGGGGCCAGCCACCTATTCCGCCAGGGTCTGTACCAGGTCCACATCTGGGGTCCTGGAAACAGACAGGCAGGTGAGGTGCTGGCCCATAGTGGGATAAATCAGACCTGCATCATGTTTATTAACACCCAGTGAGCAGATGTCTTCAAGGAACTATTCACAATAAATCCAAGAGCCTTTTCCTGTGTGCTTATACCTGGATCAGAATGTAGCATCCTATATGTAAAGTGGGGATTATTTTTCTCTATGTGCATCACCTTGCACTTAACATTGATTTTCAATTGCCATTTTAATGCCCATTCTTCACCTAGTTGTGCAATATCCCTCTGTAGTTTCTCACAGTCTGCCTGGGTCTTAACTACCTTGAATAATTTGGTGTCATCACAAATTTAGCTGCCTCACTTTTTACCCTTTCCCCCAGATCATTAATGAATATATTAAACAATACTGGTCCCAGTACAGATCCCTGAGGCACCCCTGTGTTTACATCTCTCCAACTTGAAAAAATGACCATTTATTTCTACCCTTTGTTTTCTGTCTTTTAACCAGGCAACTACCAACCCAGGACAGGACTCTTCCTCTTATCCCATGAGTACTTAGTCCCTCACCAGGGACTCCTGAGCAAACTTTGTCAAGAAAACCCAAATATACTATGGGTGATTTCAGACGTGATGGCCGGGCGCTTTCACCATGGGCTGTGGGGTGATTTGAACCACGGCCAGGCGTGAAGGGGCGCACCAACAGACGTGCACCCCATTGCCCCTGGCTGTGGTCTGAACCACCCCACACCCTGTGGTGAAAGCGCCTGGACATCACGTCTAAAGAAGTACCCCCCCTGGAGGGGGCGGGGCCACGTGGCGCAGAATGCTGTCGCACGGCCCTGCCCCTTGCATTCCCTGGTGGCCCTCCCCCCTTCTGATGGGCAATCCAGCCGCTGCCGCAACCACGGGAGGGAGCAACTCCCATTGACCATGGTGAACGGTAAGTAACCGTTACTTTCCATTCACCACGTTACTTTCCGTTCACCATACCAGACGTTACTTTCCATTCACCACGGCCATGGTGGCCTTTCACCACACTTCTTGACCTCCTCATGTCCAGAGGTCCAGAAGTGTGGTGAATGCAAACACGGACTGCGTTTGACTGTGGTGCACATCTGGTGGCGAGCCAACAGACGTTCACCACAGTCAAACGTGGCCTGTGTTTGACTGTGATTCAGCCGGGTTAATGTCAGATGCGTAACGTCTGAAATCACCCTATATCAACTATATCATCCCTATTCCCATGCTTATGAACAATCTCATAACATTCTAATAGGTTAGTGAGGCATGATTGCCCTTTGCTAAAGCCATGCTGGTTTTTACCCATCAAATAATGCTTGTCGATATGCCTAGTAATTCTGTTTGCAACAATGAGCTCCACCAATTTTCCTGGTATTGATGTCAGGCTTACCAGTCTATCATTTCTAGGGTCACCCCTGGATCCCTTTATAAGAATTGGGGTTACATTTGCTAACCTTCAATCCTCTGGCATAGAGGAGGATTTTAGCGATAAGTTACATATTACTGATAGTAGTTCAGCAATTTCAAATGTGTGGGGTTTTTTTGTACCCTTGGATGAATACCGTCAGGCCCAGGTGACTTGCTACTGTTTAAATTATCAGTAGCAATAAAACCTCTTCCAGCATGATGCTAATTTCAGATATTTAAAATAGGCATTCCACCTGTAGAACTTGTTTGTATAGTACAGCACTCCATTGGTGTTTCAAGAAGTGGTACTAGTTACAGGTGATCACATTCCCAGCCATCCTCTGTTTAAAATACAATACAGAGATTCACTTATCCAATTTAGATTTTAGCATCCCATGCCTATCTTCATACTGTACCTGAAGCCGTCAATGACAGTTTAAATGCTACAAGCATTTTGAGACACAGACTAGGTAAGTCCCTGATAATAAAGGTCTTACCTAGTCTGCATCTCAAAACCTCTGCGAGTTGCCCGGTGCTGCAGTTTCCAACAGCACCCGAGTGACTTCTGGTTCAGAGAGGAGAGTCTGATTTCCCTCCTCCTGCCCCCATGGGGTTTCCCCAAAGCTGTATTTTAAGGTTGTGAGAGAAAGCTCTCCCGGTCTAAAAACGCCCTTAATAATCAAATTTGAGAATGAAATGGCTCTTGTGAACTATCAGTTATCAGCAGGGGAGGAATGCACTCCATCTTCCTACAATGTCTGACCAGCTTCGTTCAGAAAAGGAAATGAAATGAAAACTAGAATTCTATATTTTAAATCTGCAGCATAAAACACAGGTTTAAACCAAAAGTGGGGAGCCCCTGATGGCTAGTTTGGATGTGGCTCCTTTCCAGTTCCTGGATCTGGATTCTGTATCAAGTTTCTACCTCCTAGCACTGAAACACTGAGCTCAGGGAGAAGAGATGAGGGCATGGAAAGGGGACAGTTCAATGGTGTCAAACCATAATCTTGACCCTCTATTCCTGTACTTACCCCTCTGCAGCCCTGGGTGAAAACAGATGTCCCCTCCGCGATTGCCGTGGCGGGGGTTTGGTGGCGCCCCTTTCCCCTCCGGGCCAAAGGAGGCAAGAAAAGAGCGGCCACCGCAGGTGGGGTGGAAACTAGGCCTTGGTTGCCCCGGAAACCATGAAAGGAACACGCCCGGCTTCTTGCGAGAGTTGGAAGTCCCGGGCGCCATCTTAGATACTCCCCGCTCAACCGCCTCATTCGGCCAGGCGGGAGCGGGGAGAAGGATGTGCTTCAAGGTAGTGCCGCTGAACAGGCCGCTCACCTCGAAGTACAAGGACTGAAGGGTGAAGCAGGGCAGGAGTGGAAGCACCACCACCCCCCCGGTACGGCAGAGGAGTCTGTTCCCCGAAGCGGGAACCACGTGGTCACTGTGAAAGGCGGCGAAAGGGCTGAGTGGGGCCGGATTGCTCCCCCCCTCCCTACGGATACAGGTTTTGTTTCCCCCACAGAGTGGGGAACGGGTCGGGGTGGGTTGGGGATTTGCCCGGTGCCCTGTGGGTGCTCTTCCCCCCCAAGGCACATCAAAGTACCCCCCCGGTTGGTGGGGAGCGGGGTCGGGCTGGTGGGATTGTTGTGCCCCTCCCAGGAAGGCAGACGGGCTCCATGAAGCAGGAGGCAGTGAGAGGGGCTGAACGGGGCCTGATTGCCCACCCCTCACCCAGCACACAGGTTTTCTCCCACGGAGGGGAAAAGGGTCGGGGGGGGGTTGGTTGGGGGGATTCCTCTGGCACCCTGGGGGTTCCCCTCCCCTCCCACAGGGCATCAGGTTGCCTCACCAGTCGGTGGGAAACGGGGTTGGGGCCAGGGAGGTGGGATTCCCACTAACACTCCCCCCCCTGGTTGACCAAAGGGACCACGTGGGGGCCAAAAAAACAGCCCCCCCTGCTGCCAGGCCTGCACCGAGGAGGAAGCTGGCCCTTTGCAGGCACTGAAGGCCAAGCAGGCCTAGACTAGATTTGCCCTGTGGGGTCAGGTGGGCTAACCCCCTCCCCCCCATAGTGGATTAAAAACCCAGGGGTTTGTGGAGTGGAGAGCCCCCCCCAGGGCAACAAGGGAGTAAGTCCTCTTCCCCCTCCTCCCGCAGGACCTGGCAGAAAGGACAAAAAAGGGGGGGACCTTCCTGGAGACTGCCGGAAGGGCAGGCGAAGGCCCTCGCCCTCGGGTGCAAAGGGCACTTAGCCCCCTCCTCGTGAAAGGAGGGATTATAAGGGGCTTGCTCAACCCATCCTCACCCTCCCCTTAGGACAGGGGACCACCGCAGGATGGTCCTAAGGGATCTTCTTAGTCCCTCAGTGGGTGACTCAGCAGAGGCATTGGGAGCAGCAGGGTGCCAAAATGCCCCCCCGGCGCAAGGGCCAGAAGAAGGCTCAAGCAAAAAAGGTAAGTAAGGCCCCCCCTAAAAAAGCTAACCTGAAAAAACAGCAGCAAGACGGGGCCTCGCAGGAGGCAATCCTCAGGGCCATGAAGGCCCAATTAGAAGGATATCAGGCCCGTATAGAGGAACTGGAAGGGGGTCGCAGCGAGCCCCCCAGGCAACATGGCAGTGAAGAGAGGGAAACCGGGCAACCAGTCCCGAGGGAGGAAGGGGCAGGTGGCCTGTCCACAAGCTACGAGGAGGGCCCACGCCGCATGGGCAGTAGGCGGCATCGGGCTCTGCCTTCTCGTTTCAGGGATGATGAACTGGGACCGAGCAGGCGAAGAGAAGAAGGCTCCCCCGATTATCAAGCACAATTTGAGGCACTCCGGGAAGGAATGCACGTGTTGTCGGAAAGCATGGAGGCGGCACAGAGTAGACAGCGGGGACCACTGAGCCACATGAGTAGCCCAAGCCCCTGTTGCGGACCCGAACCCGTCGAAGGTGAGCAAGGGGGGGATGGATGGTGGGAAGAAGAAGAAGAGGATCATTGGGGGGCGGGGCCCTTTAGGGGCCAATGGGAGTTCTCCCCAGCTAGGCTAGGTGCCCACCACGAACATGGAAGGAGTCAGTACTCAACTTGCCCTGAATGGACTGGGCAAACTGGGGGGAGGGCAACACGTTGCCATACTGTGGTTTGCGGACACTGCCCAAATATGGGCTACAAATCAGCAGCCCGAGTGTGGGGGGTGAGGCAGTGCTGTGCGCATCAGACTGCACGGTGCTGTGGCCATCGGGGAGAGCCCCCACCCCTGTCGGGGGGCACGTGGACATGTCCGCTCCACTGGGGGAACATTTGCTCCAAGCCACCAAAGAAAAAGTATGGAGTGGCGAATACATTAACATATTTGCACTCCTCTTCAGCGACCCTATACCAGACCCGAATGATAAGGAAGAGAGGAAGGAAAAGGAGAAGTTCAAAAGTCCAAAGGCCGAACGCACCTGGTCCAACTGGACAGTTGCTTATACTATTTATATGGGGGTGACGCTGGTGAGGTTCCCAGAGCGAGGGCTGGAGATGATCAAATACTCGGACATTGTTCGCCGAGCGTTCGACACAGGAGGACCGGGTGCTTGGCTGCGCTACGATGAATCCTTCCGGTGTAGGGTGGCCAACAAACTGAGACTGCGTTTGGATCTCCATGCCCATGATATCTGGCTGGAGTGCATCAGCTGCTCCAGGTATGCCTCCCGATCAGATAGTGGCCACATCCTCTTGCGTATGGGGGGCACACAGCAAGGCGAAGGTGGACAGAAAAACAGACCTCGGCAGTCTTCAGGGGGGCCTACGTGTTGGGATTTCAATGATGGGGGCAGGTGTTTTTGGACGCAGTGTAAATTTAAACACGTATGCACCCAATGTGCAGGTGACCATGCCGCATCAACGTGTAATAGATTCAGACAGTACGGAGCCAGGAGCAGGGGGCGAGGGGGTAACAGGCAGGCCCCCGCCAGCCAAGGAAGTGCCAGTCAACCAGTGGGGAAGGGTGCCAATCCGGTGCAGCATGAGGCACTACGACTGGCGACCCGGGATTACCCTGACCGCGAAACCACCGAGTACGTTGTAGAGGGTTTTAGGAGTGGCTTCAGGATCCCCACCCAATCCTGAAGTGCCCTTTTGCCCCACCCATCTCGGGGCAAAAAATTTGAAATCTGTGACCGGTAACGAACAAGTAGTTCAACAAAAGATTGATAAAGAAGTAAAGGAAGGTAGGATCCAGGGCCCCTTTGAAGATTTGCCTATTCCCACACTCCGGATATCCCCCCTGGGCATAGTGCCAAAAAAGGCCCCGGGGGAATATCGCATGATTAACCACTTGTTCCACCCTAAAGGGGAGTTGGTGAATGATGCAATCCCCCGGAACTTTGCTCAGTAAGGTATGCATCATTTGACTCTGCCGTCGAAATGGTGCATTCCTGCGGCAAGGGTGCCCTTCTTGCGAAATGCGACATCAAGTCGGCGTTCTGCCTCCTGCCAGTGCATCCCGAGGACTTTGAGCTTCTCGGCATGCAGTTCCAAGGAAAGTTTTACTTTGACAAGGCGATGCCCATGGGATGCTCCATCTCATGCGCAGCCTTCGAAAAGTTCAGCACCATTTTGGAATGGATTGCGTGCCAGCGCGCAGGGCGGAGCTTGATGACACACTATTTAGATGATTTCCTCTTCGCGGGAAGGGCGGGGACAGTGGAATGTGCATTCGGGATGCTCGCATTCCAGAGAGGCCGCGGAACTGGGGGTACCGTTGGCTCCCGAAAAAACTGAAGGCCCAATGACCAAGTTGACATATCTGGGCATAGAGCTCGACACCGTGAGCTTTCTATCTAGATTGCCAGCCGACAAGCTCCAAACCCTCAAGGAACTGATAGTGACAACCAGGGCAGCCACCAAGATAACGATCAGGCAGCTGCAGTCCCTCATGGGTAGCCTTAATTTTGCCTGCTGAGTCATCGCACCAGGGAGAGTCTTCATGTCCCGATTGTATGCCCTTATGGGGAGTGACCGTCCCCCACATCATCATGTCTGGGTGACAAGGGTGATGCAGGACGATTTGGCAACTTGGGAGGCTTTCCTCCAGGGCTATAACGGGGTGAGCTTTTGGCGGCAACGACTCCTTTTGGAGTCGGAGCTCCAAATACAATCTGACGCGGCAGGCGGCCACGGGTTCGGGGTGTACTTCAGGCGAAAGTGGTGTGCAACCCCCTGGCCCGTGGAGTGGGAAGAACAGGGATTAACCCGTGACCTAACATTCCTTGAGTTCTTCCCCATAGTGGTGGCAGTAGTTATGGGAGGCAGAATTTTCCAACAGGCGGGTTCTCTTCTGGTGTGACAATATGGCGGTCGTTCACGTCATCAATAAGCTGTCGCCGAAGTCAGAAAGGGTTATGCGGCTGGTCCGGCATTTTGTACTTAAATGTTTGCGGGCAAACATTTTGTTCGTGGCCAAGCATGTGCCCGGAATTGATAATGGCATAGCCGATGCCCTTTCTCGATTTCAGACAGACCGTTTTCGCCAACTCGCACCAGACGCCATGGAGAACCCAGAGCCATTGCCGAGGGACATGTGGAGCCTTGGATTCTAGACCTAAATCAGGCAGTGCAGGGATCCCTCGTGCCCAGAACCAGGCGGGCGTACGAAACGGCTTTTGGAGAGTTCCAGGAATTCAGGTCAGGGACTGTAGGATTCCCCATCCCTGAGGGCCAGATGCTTCAATTTGCCCTCCACTGAGGCAACGGGGTTTGGCGCCGGGTACGATCGAGGGAAAAATAGCTGCCATCTCCTTTATGAGCCGCCTAGCGGGCCACCCATCTCCCGATAACGGCTTTTTTATGAGCCGTCTTAGGGAGAGTTGGGCCCGTAGTGCCCCGCAGACACCGGACGCGAGGGCCCCCATTACCCCTCAGCTCCTCACAATGATCAGCCAGGCATTACATACCGTATGTCACTTGGACTGTGAGGTAGTTCTTTTCACTGCCGCATTTCACGTAGCACTATTTGGGGCCTTCAGGATCAGTGAGATTGTCCCCCAATCCAGGAAAGATAGGTCGGGTGCGGCCCTGCAGAACCATGACGTGCGTTGGCAGGGAAACACCCTCTTGTTACATCTAAGGAAATCAAAGACGGATCAAAGGGCAAAAGGTAGGGTCGTGAGGCTTTGCCCTTCGGGCGATACCCTTACATGCCCTGTCGAAGCGATAAAGCAGTATCTAACATCCCGCCCAAAAACAGAGGGCCCATTGTTTCTCCACAAGGACGGGACTCCGCTGACACGATACCAGTTTGGGGCAGTCCTTAACATGTGCATGAAGGAAGCAGGCCTAGACCCAGGTTGTTACACGGCGCATTCTTTTCGCATAGGGGCAGCATCAGTGGCTGCGAGCATGGGTCTACCCGCAGAACGTATACAACATATAGGGAGATGGCGGTCTGCTGCTTACCGTCTTTACATAAGGGACACTGAGCCAAGAATGTCGGGGCATTTGGGCACCCGTCAGCAACCGGTTAACTATGATTTCTTTTCCAGACGCGGAACCCCCGCGGGGACGGAAGGTGGTGTGGATCGTCGGCCACAGCATCGTCCATTGGGCTGGAAAGATGGCCGCACATAGTGGATGGGGCACTCAGCTGGGCTTAGGTGATAGGGCAAATATAATTTGGCTGGGTCGACGTGGAATGCTGTGGGAGCAATTGCTCCCAGCGCTGTCTGCGGCGACAGAGAAATTTCTGGCACCGGCGATAATGGTAATCCATTTGGGAGAAAATAACCTGCCCAGGGCTATGGGGCTTTGGCTTACAAAGTGGGTGAAGGCAGATCTGCAAAAGGTGCAGGATCGGTTCCAAGGGTGCACCCTGATTTGGTCAGAAATGTTGCAAAGGAGAGTCTGGGCCAATGCCCACCACCCGGGTAGAGTGGACCGGGCGAGAAAAAGGGCAAACTCGGAAATTGGTAACTGGCTGCAGCGAACAGGGGGGTTCGCAATTTCTCATACGGAAATTAGGCATGATAGGGACGAGTTGTATCGGAGTGATGGGGTCCATCTATCGGATGCTGGATGTAATATATATCTTGGGGTCCTGAAAACCAGCCTATATAAAATCCTCTCAAGTTGAATTTTGGTGGCGAACCAGCCAAGCAGAGCTGGCGGTTCTGGTGGCGGTAGGCTGAGTTCAGGCCAACGGTTAAAAGTTGAAATGGTTAGGATAGCATAGGGTAGCAACATCTCCTTAAGAGATGGGTATTGGCCATACATAGCCGCTCAGTGCGGTCCACTGTATGGCCAGCCCAAGGGTGAGACGAGCGGCCGAACCTGCTGGGCGGACCATGCACCAAACAGGAGGTTATGGTGTCCTCATCCTTGTTGTTTAACACCCCCCCCCGCCTCGGTGGGCGAGGGGATAGGTGCGAACAACCCGCCCTGGCCCGGTTAAACCGGTAGTAAGGATAGAGTGTAAGTTTTAAAAGTTGGTTAAGATAGGGCACAGGAGGATTCCCCTCAGGCTTAACCCGAAGACGGTAGAGGAGGGCACCAGGCAAACATGACAACGCACAATAGGGGAACCTCCTGTTGGGACGGTTAACAGTTAGGAATAAGAGATTGATAGGACCCCTTTTGGCTAAATAATAAAGAGTGCAGCCATTCAAACCCATATATTGTGTCCTCGTCTTCCTTGGGGGATGCGTCGACAAGAGACAGTGGGTGTTGACAAACAAGACATTGTCCCACTTTTGCCAGCATTAGCCCCGGATTCACCTGCTTAATTGTGTGGGAATGCCAGATGTTCTCCTTGGGGCCACCCCAGGGCCACTCCACATGGTGTCAACCCAGGAAATGTGCTGTATGGGCAAATCCAGGGCAATGTATTGCCTCTCGGTTGCCTCCCATGGGCTGATGGGGCCATGGGGCACACACGCAGCTGTCCCCTGTCTGTTGAAGCATGCACGTTCAGCACCGTGGAGTTGTGGGTGACAGCCTAGAGCGCTGGGTGAGTGACTGCAGCTCTAATGGTGGAGAGGTGGTGGTGTGGGCAACACATGGGTGGGCAGCAGCAGGGAGAACACCTGCCTGTCTGTTTTGGTCCCATGTGGAACTTGTGGATGGTGGCTTCAGGGGGCCTCACAGAGTGGCCACGGGCTCCAGGGGTTCCCCTCTCATTTGTTAACAGCCAGTAGCCCAGATTAGCCCCCTCCGTATGGGCCCTGCCCATTTGCTGGTGCCTGCCAGATGTTTGTCCACACCGGCCACCTGCCCACCCTGAAGCCCCCACCCACAGTGTCATCCCAGAAAATATGGATCCTGCCATGCAGGCGAATGTTGGCTGATGAGGGTGAATGTGCGCTGATGTGACTACCTCCCATCTGATTTAAACAGCCCTGCCAGAACCATATAATCCCAAGTGGAGCACCTAGAACAGTCCAAGGAGTGACCACGCCTTGGTGATGAAGGAGGGGGTGAGGGGTACAAAGTGCATCAAGGAGAAATGCCTGCCTGTCTGTCCAATTTGTTGTGTGGAACCTGCAAGTGGAGACTTCATGGGGCTCCACAGGGTGACTCCGGACTCCAGTGGGCTAAGCTCTCGTCTGTTAACACCTCCTGCCTCCAAGTTCTAAGTGGCCGTCATAGCCTGTACTAATTTTCAAAGTGGGTCTTGAGAGGGAAAAAGCTCTATAACCCTGGTTTAAATAATGCTTCTCTGAGATGTTTTCTAAAACAAACTCATCAGCTGGAATGACTTGACAGCTTTACAAATCCTGAAATGAGAGCACCTGCCCCCCACCCCCGGCTTCTAAAAATGCTAGAATCCAACATGCCTATTGCTTCCCTTTGCCAAAGGTGCTACTGCAGCTGGTTTATTTGTAATAACTGTGAACTGTCTGTTCTAAGGAAAGTATTCGGCCCTAATCTAATTATCACCAACGAAGATCAGTATCGCTATCTTCTGAGGAAGATACTGGCCAGCGAGTGGGCAAGCAGACTTGGCTTCTGAGGGGTTTGGCTTCCAAAGCTGAAGCTGGCTTTGATGTTGTGTACCAGGTTAATACAATAGTCCACACTCCCATGGCTTTTTAATGAGATGATTATGACCCATTAAGCTTGAGGGAAACACAGCCCCTAGCAGTCTTTTTGGCCACACTACCTAATAAGGACATTTCATAAGTCAGGTACAACTTGAATAATTTCATAGTGAGAGATGAAGTTGTAGTAAAATTTTGGTTTGAGCAAAATGATCAGCTAGGTCCTTCTGGATATACACCTCTTTTCCCAGGAATTAACTACTCAGACAAGGATGTTTAGAAGAAATAAAAGAGCAATTTATTAAGACACAAATAAAATAGAATGAATGTGATTAGATTAAGAGTAAGAATGATGTGTTTCTGAACCTGGATTAGGATCCAGATCCAAATATACATTCAAATTTACAATAACTACCAAAATTAAAGACAAGGAAATAAAAGACGCATGAGTAAATACTCTTTAAAATCCTAAAAAAAATCCTATATTAAAAGCTTCTTCTTCAAAAGATGTTAGCGGTGTGCAATTTGTTTTCATTATTATGATAATGAAAATGAAATTTTTCCTTTTCTTTTTCATTATTGTAATAATAATAATAAATAATGAAAACAGAAACAAAAATGAATGTTTGTTTTCGAAATAATGGGAAAACACTGAAAAACATATTTCCAACTATAACTTTTTTTCTCATTCAATTATGATGATACTTGGGGAGATTGCACCTCCAACAGAGGTTACTATGTTTTTCAAAATTAGGAAAGACTGGATAAAGGAAACCAATTTTTTAAGCAATTTAATGTTGTGGTTATAAGAAAAGCTCCATACACATTCATGGCTACAACCTCTTTACCATCCATCTAATTTGCATGAATCCTGGGAAGATTATGTCGCTCCCCAAGATTACTAATCCTGCCAAATCTCAGAAATATTGAATAAGGGGTCCTGATGTTATAAGCCATGAACTTAAAATACATTTCTGGCTGTAACATTTTTATACTTCATCCTGTTTACAAGAAATTTGGCAGGAATGTAGCCATTCGCTGTTATCTCTGCCAAACTACAAGATAAATTGATAAAGCTCTTCACAACCTCGCTCCCCCCTACCTCTCTGCACTTATCGCCCTCCATATTCCAGCCCGTGCACTTCGCTCCTCCTCTGTCCCTTCTCTCACCCTTCCACGCCTTCCCTGCTCCCCTAAGCGCCTTCGTCCCTTCTCACTTGCTGCCCCCCATGCCTGGAACTCCCTCCCTGTCCACATCC
>QEPC01008451.1:707294-741540 GCA_003113815.1 Sphenodon punctatus | reverse complement strand
TCCTCCTCCACTATTGGCGTGCAGCTGCATGCCTGAGGGCAGCTGGATGGGTGCATGCAATCAGCAGGGCCCTGTGGTACGTGTCTGAGAGCCTGCACGCTGTACGCATGGCCTGGATGCGGCAGCGCCTGTGTTGGGAGAGCAGACTGTTTGCAGTGAACCGGGCCAGGCATTTCCACACCCCAGCATACATGTTGAGCAGCTCTGTGGTGACCCACTGGAGCTCGGTGTGCTGGTGGTACCACTCAGCTATGATCTCCTGTAGGAGCCAACAGGCACCCCGCTGATTTGCATTCATGGCAGGTACCTGCGCGGACTAGAGCTGGTAGGTTCCCCAGAGCACCAGGCAGTGTCAGGCACACTACTCGGAGGCATGCTCCTGCCGCTGTGCTACAGGTTGTGGCTTGCTATAAGGGGCTTGTGGCCTGATCACACCCATGCGCCACTGGCTGTCCATTGGGCCCTGTACCCAGGTGCTGTGCCGATTGTTTGTGGGGTATGCATTACCAGGTGGTCCTGGTGGCACGGGGTCGCCCACCTATCCCAGGGGGCTTCACCTGTAGGTCCTGTGCCCCCTGGTGCCGGTCGCTACCGTCTATTAGGGTGTTGGGTGCCCGGGTGCATTGGAGGGGAGAGGGATGTGCCCCCGGCATGTAGGTGTAGTGGAGGGTGAGTGAACGTTGTGTGCGTATCACTGCTGTCTGTGTGTAGGCCATCCCCGGGCTTCGGTTCCTGCAGCTGTGCTGTGTTCGCTCCCCATGCATCACTTCCCAGCCGCCCCATTGTGCTACCCATGCCCTTATCGCGTGGCCTTGGAGCTCCCCTGGTTGCCTCCCCTGCCTACCATGGTTTGAGGGGCCCCGCTGTCCTTGATTCTCACACCCTCTGCCAGCTGCACCACAGCAGATGCTGCTGCATCCGAGCTCCAGCTCAACGGTTCGGCAGCCAGTCCGCACTGCTGGATCTACAGGGAGACCATGGCTCTAGCTGATTTGTGGCATTCCCCTGGCATTCAACTGTTCCTGGGCTCCTGTGCTACCCTCCCGGATGCCTATCGGTGTCTGAGATCAGGCCTCCTCCGCTTTGGATATGTGGCTACTGTCTCTGAGTGCTGGTTCCATGCTGAGGAGCTGGGCCTCCATCCCTTTCTGGATGGGCGCATTCCAGAATTGAGGGGGTCGCTGGTGTCCTGGTCTGCTGCTGAGAAGGTATCAGCTCTATCTGTCAGTGCCTTGTCCAGCTTCCAGAACTGTCTGGCGGAGGGCAGCCCTGCCCTGACTGTGTCCTACTTCTGCTGCATCCTAGGTGCCCGTGGCTACCAGAGTTCCCGTGGGGCGTCGTATTACCACCTGTTGGAGCTCGGGAAGCTGTCGTGGTCCCCTGCTGCTGACTATGCCTTGCCCGATTCCACCGGACCTGAGCTGCTAGCGCTGTCTGAGGTGTGGTCCCATACCGATGTTCAGGTTGGGCTCACCGGTCCCGATCCTTTTGAGGTCTACTATCTTGTTGCCCACCACATGGCATGGATGGGCTATCACCGGGACATGTTGCAGTGGCCCCACTACATTCATCTGTTGGGCCACCCCATGCCACCCCCTTCGTGACCCTGTGCAGCTGGCTGTAGGTCCCCCCATGGTCATCTGTGTCCTGACTATCGCCGCCGCTGGGTGCTCCCTGCACCTCCCTGGCCCTTCTGTTCTGTGACCAGCTACGTCGTTCCCGTTGTGGACCCACTGCTGTCCTGCCTCCATCTGCTCCCCCCGTTCCGCTCGGCTGTCTGGTTCACCTGCACCTGGGGCTGTCTGTGTGGCACCGCCATACCATCTGTACCCTTGGGGTTTGGTTCCGTGACCCATCCCCTGGCAGCTGTTAGCTGCTGTCCAACACCTGTACTGGGGATCCCCGTGGACCTTTGCACCCCTTGCTCAACCGGCTCCCAGTCAGTGTCTGTGATCAGCCCCTGCCGCCACACCCATGCTGCCTTCATGACTGTATGTGACTGGCATTCCCTTGCTCGCGCCACCCGGCATCCCCGTTTTGGGGAGGTTGGCACCATCAACTGTCCGTGACTTGGGGCTCGCTTCCCTCTCTGACTGTGCAGTACCATCCATGACTGGTTGTCTTGCTGTTGGGACCTGCCTCTGCCCTCCCCACTGCCTTCCTCGGATTGGTGGCTGGTCCCCTGTGACCCTACTCTGTCACCGTGTGGACCCCTCTCTGTACAGTGGACTGTTGCTGTTGGGTGCCTCGTGGTGTCCCTGGGGTGCTGTCCCTGGGGTGTTGGGTGCCTGCTCCCATATCCCGCTCTGTTCTGTACTCGGCCCCCTCCTGTTGTGTTGCCCGTTTTTGGCCTCAGCCCCACCCCCGTGTTCTTGCCGCTGTCTGTTGGGCTGCCCGGTGTGGTGTTCCCCATCCCCCTTTGTGTGCCCCTGTGTGCCTCCCCCTTGCTCCCTTTCCCATTCATCTATGCGTGTGCTTGCCACCGTGTGTGTGGTTTGTGTTCAGGTCTGTCCGTGGCTTCCTTCTCCCTGTTGTGTGTATGCGGCTCAGTTGTTCACCTCCCTCGCCCTTCCCATTTCCTCGCATGGGCAGTGCCTTGTGGCGCTTTTGGCTTTTTTTGCCTTCGGTTGGCCATGTCTGTGTCCCGTCCCACCCTGGTGGCTTCTGGGGGTTCTTGCCACGGTCCGAGATCGGTGTCGTCTGTTACGCTATCCTGGATCGTGGCTTGCCTGTCTCTTTCCTTGCCATGGTCCCACTCCTGTCATGTCTGTTTGGGGCCTGTCAGAACCATGGGTCAGGGTTAGGCGTCTTTCCACAGTTGGGGATTCACTGTGGTGACCTGGGAGCATGTAACATCTGAAATTACCCATAGTGTTGATTTTTTTTTTTTTTTTTAAATGTGGCTCCTATACAATGTGGTTGTGGTAAAGTGAAATTTCACAAAACTAAATGGTTCGGGTTTTCAGTAGCTTCTGATTGCCAGTTCACTCTACCCAACCCCCTCTTGCCTTTTAAAAACTGAATTCACTAGGATTCTGCGCAAACTGAATTTAGTTCTAAAAATTGAGCATAAGTAAAAAAAAAAAAATCAGTAGCAAAGTTTTGTCATTTAGGATTGTTTTATAAACAAATTATCATTATAGAATGCTTCTTTTGTTTATTAATTATTTTAGCACCAACAATATTTTTGCATGGGAAGCAGCCCATTATTATTATTATTTTATTTATTAATTATGCTGCCCTTCTCCAAAGAGGATTCAGGACAGCTTACAACCAAAACATGAAATAGAAAATGTAGCAATTCCCTCCCACACTTTCATAATTCTTCTCCAAACTCTATCCCATAAAAATTACAAATTAAAATGAAAATAACTCTAAAATCTAACCCTCACCCTCTCATGTCTTTTACACATGAGATTCCCAAATCCCAACATTCCCCCATCTCTCACCTGGGGGAAGTTCATCCTCCTCCCAGACTCATGCCCTTGCCCCATGAATATTTGGCTCCTAAAAGCATAATTCTTCATGTAGAAAACAGCTGTTGATGATGTATGCTCTTCATCAGTGCAGCACATGCACACAGAATGGGTAATAGAGCTATCTCACACCTCTGTTCAGTAACAGGGAGAGGGTCTTGCTCTGTAATTGGGTTCACTTATTGGGAGACCATTCAAAATGCAGCAGCAAGCATTTTTGTTCTTGTCAAGGCTATAGATGATGTTCAAGAGAATATTACTGTGGGAAATCATAGCATCTCCATTACCTGATAGGTGATTTATTTCTGCAAATGTACAGAAGTGTGTTTGTTTTCAAGGGAGGGCATTCATTTTACATGCCTTACAAAGTATATACAACTTTGATGATTTTCCATAATAGTGACAAAATACTCCCTAGCCAATCCCATAGCGGTGATTGTCTGTGCCGATAAACTAATTACAAAATGTGTGAGGCAGGAGCCTAAAGGAACTGCAAAGTCGGGGCACACAAAATTTAAGTTGAAACTATTGGGGACTTAGTTTAGGATCACAAAAATCAGATAATTCTAAAATAATAATAATAATAATAATAATATAATATAATAAATACATAAATAAATACCTTCTTTTTTTTAATAGAGTGCCCCCTTGCAGTGGCACTCGGAGCACTTTACATAGAACAATTTCGCACAACTTTTAATCATCAAAACAACCCTGTGAGGTATGTTAGGCTGAGAGAATATTGTGACTGGCCCAAAGTCACCCAATGAGTTTTTGGCTAAGGTGAGATGTGAACCAGGGCCTCTCCCTACCGCCTGGTTAACTCACATTATTTTACAGCTTTCTTTTTACTCAATGACTAAATCTTCCTACTTTCTCTCCTTCCGTTTATCTTATGGCTTTTAGCAATAGGCCAACTTCTCTACTTTACAGATTTGGTAGCTCAGTAAACATGTTCTTCACCATGAATGATGTGTGTTCTATATCATTCTCTACATTCCAACATTCCCCACTCTCCCTTTACCATTTGGTGACATTGGTTTTATTGGTCATGGGTGCAAATAAAATGTGGGGGCCCGATGACCCTGCCCTCCATAGCCCCACCCCTTTAATCCTTTCCTGCAATGCTCTGCTCCCCCAAGCTAGTAGGGGAGGGAAGGGATAGGCAGTGTTCTTCAGGAAGCAGCCACTCCAGGGTCTGAGAGTGTCAGGCAGGGTGAGGACCCCGCAAAAGTAGCTCAGCCCATCAGGATCAGTGACCTGAAGCTACCAGAACTGGCCTCCCTGAAGGGCCCCCTGACTGCAGGGTCCAGGTCATAGCCCCTACTGGTCCTGCCTACTCCTCTTCTCCTTCTTCCTAACAGTCAGTTCGTTGTCATAGATTTCAGTGATAACTATTTGCCCAGACATGTCCTTTCCTGTAACTCCTTCAATCTAGCCTTCTCTCTCTTTGCCCAACTGAAATAGCTCCCCCTCAAACTCATTCTGCTTTTGCTTTGTTGTCTCCTGTTGGCAACTGATTCCACAAGAGGCAGAGACATAGGGTAAAAACCAACAAGACAATAGCCCACATTAGCTGACATTAGCCTGTGAGTCGCCTGCCTGTCTGTTTGGTGGCCACCAGATGTTTTCCCAGTTTTGCAATGGGGTGGCTGTCTGACTGGCTGCTATTCGACATGTTGGCTGGAGAAAGTGGGTGACATAGTGTGGACTAAGACTGGTTCAGTTGGGCTAATCTGGGCTAATGTGCACCTTCCCATCTGCTCGGTCCTGCACAGCTCCTGCACATGGTGAGGTTCACCAACACCGTGGACAAGGCCACCATGTTGGTAAGGATCGGGCCCAGGAGTGGTGACTGCCATCTGCCTATCAGCTGATGGTGCAGCCAGTAGAATCTTCTGCTGACAGAGAGAGAGGGTGGAACTTAGGGAGGTCACCCTTGCCTGGGGGTGGTGGGGGTCCCAGAACTGAGCCCAGCCCCGCATGGTCCTTTCCTTCCTCCCTGTCTTTTGCCTCATATGTAGACCTGAAATGAAAAATCTTGGTGAGTGCTGCTTTCATTGGAAGCAGGGCATTCACTGAGATTCGTGTGATGCAGAAACATACTGGCTTTCCTGCTGTTTTCACCATTTTGTTATTTTTTGCAACTTGAACAGGGCTGCTACGGGCTGGCCCCAAGCCCTTGGCATGCCCTGTACACACTCCTGGGGGCTGTGGAGAAGAAAACATGCTGGCTAAGCACCAGGGGAGTGCTAGAAATTGCAGTAGTAGTAGTAGTAGTAGTAGTAGTAGTAGTAGTAGTAGTATTATTAAGCAAGACCGATGGTCATAGCAACAATAATAATAACTACAATAAAAATGTAAAACTGCCATAAAACTGTCGTAAAATTCTCAGAAAGTGGCAAAAACTCCAGGAAAGTGGCAGAAAGTCCCAGAAAGTGATGAAAATTATGAACAAAAATGTTGGAAGCACCAAATCACTGGAAACGGACTAAATACCAATGAACACTCACAAGCACTCCTGAAGGCTCATTATTGCCCTTCAGAACAGAATTATTTCCCTTCAGAACTTGCTCTTGTGTCAGCCCTAACCATGTGCCAGTGGGACCTGCTCCTGAGGCAGCAGTGGTGGGGAGCTTGGGTGCACAGCATTTGGCATGGGCGCCGCCTCCGCCCATGTGCCAGGTTGGGACTCATCTTCCCCAAGCAAGGGGGACCAACCTGAGGGCTATGGCATTGTGGCAGCTGCACAGGATGCTGAACATCTGTTCTGCTGTCCGTTGTTGCTCCATGGGTTGGGCAAGCAATCTGACTGGCCGCTGTCTTGTATGTTTTCACCCATAGTTGGCATTACATATTCTGGAGTTCAGAAGACCTCTTGATCTTTTTTGTTCCATGTTCTAACTTAAATTTTCAGAAGTGACTAGTGAATTTTGAAGTCCTACTATTTTGAGATGCTGGATGTAGTGAAAGGTACAAATTATCCCATTGATCTTAATAAAAGGTTAATTTGGGAACCTAATGATCACAGATAAATCCCCACATAGCAGCCACTTTGCACTCCCCCTGCCACGGACCATGGGGGACGGAGGGAAGCATGCCAGCTTGGCCTTTGAAATTGACATGTCTTGTCATGAGCGCTAGGGAACCCGGGTTTCACAGCGCTCATGGCCAGTTCCTATGACACACAAAGTCCATGTCCCCCACCCACAGTCCTTATGAGCAGCGGACCAGTCTGCCGGCATGGGTAGCCACCCCAGTTCATATGTACAGGGGATGCGCGGGTGCCATTGCCACAAATATTTTTGGTTTACTTCATGCAGCACACTCCGGATTTCTTCGCAGTGCGCTGTGAGTGGCTATGAGTGGCTGGGAAGTGACTAATGGGACCACACATCCCCCCGTTTCACCTTCAGATAGGTGGTTGAATGAGTGGCTCCTGGGTGTCCATGCATGATAGCTTTTCATTTACAAACACCCAAAGGGAGATAGAGAGGCTTCTGGGGGTGGAGGAGGTTTTTGGCCACTGAGTGGCAGAACTATGGAGCAGCCACTCAGGTGGAATGTGTAGGGAGGGAGTATAATGGGTGGCTCCCAAGGTGAACAACATGGCCGCTCAGGTAGCCTCCACACACTCCTGCGGCCACTGACCAGTCCAGCAAACAACTCACATGAACAGCCATTCCCCTTCCCTCTTGCCTAGCAACACCCCTCACCCATCATGTCCAGCTGCCCTCCCTCTACCATGACACACAGCCACAGGCATGATGGAAAAACGAAGCTGCAGCAGCCAGTAACCCCTTCCTGCCCATGACTCTGGGAGCTGCTGCAGTCGCTGGCAGTCCCAAGCAACAATGAAGGTGCATACTAGGTGGAACACACAGGAAACTGCTGTCTGAGTTGCTGTCCTCCATGGAATTGGCTCTTCTCTTGTGCATTGCAAGGGAGTTGGTGGTGCCTTAAGCCAACCACAGAGCCATCTGACAGAATGGAGGATGCTCTGAGGGTGCAGGTGGGTGTGGGTAGTTGTGTGTGTGGGAGTGTCCATGTAATTGGGCACACACACACTGTGCTGGAACACCCACCCCACCACCCACCCCGGTCCATGTAAAAAAGGCCTATAAGAGGTTCAGCTCCAGCTCAGAATGCCTGGCGAGCAGATGAGAGTGGGTTTCCCATCAAGAATTTCAGTTCTCATGTGAGGGGCAAAGGCACATGAGCCTCCTCCCAGCAAGGATCAGCTTTTTGGTGTGCGTGGGGGCCAGTTTCACCCATGCACCAAGCCTTTTGAATTGGCCACTGTGAATTGGATGATGACAAGTCACCAGGTTTGGGGCTGGTGAAGGAGTTTTTCCTTTCAGCTGTGAATGGTCAATATCTGTGAATGTTTTTTCTCCTCCCCTTTCATGGTACTGTTACTATGTTGGCAGCTGTTTGAGAAAGCAAGAGTGTGCATTTGATTTTATGGTTAGCATCATAATTTTGACATGAAATAAAATTGTAGCAACCCAGTCAGTGGGTTCAGGGCTTAAATCATTTGATTGTGTTCCAGAACATCCCTCAGAGTAGAAATCATCCCTTTGGACAGATATGGGAGAAGGGTGGTGGCTTGTCTTCATCCCTCCTGGAGGGAGAAGTGGAGCAACAGCACCATTCACTTGTCTGGGTGGCTTATGCCCGGTGGTGTTGCTGTACTCCTCTTTCCTCCCATTTTCTTCCCATTAAGATTGAGAAGAGGAAGCCCTGTGGACATTGCACTTGTCTATGGGGCTGGGTCTATGCTGGCGGGTATATTCTGAGCATGCTTGTTATCGGTTCTGGCTCATGGGTTGTGTGGACCATTTTTGACTAGATACCTTTGATGATTTATGAATGATTCAGTAAAAGAGTTGTTGCCTGTTTAAGTCCAATTATGTGCATCTTGCCTCATTTGGTTACTGTTGGGGTGGCAAGTTACCTCTTTCTAAATTACCTAAATCCTTGTCCATCGGGGAAGAGGGCTAAGCTAGATCACTCTGTGATCACTTTGTGCTGAGACAGTCAACAGATGGTGGGTCTTTTGTAATCTGGACATCTGTCCACTAAGAGCTGGACTAAGACCAGCAACTCATTTAACACAAGGTACTGAACAGCCACTAGTTATTGTAATTACAACTTTCATCCACGACCAATCTGGGCTGTATTCCAAGCCATGACCTGGAGGTGAGAAGTTCTACATTTCATTACCAGTTGCCATCCAGTCCCCTATATTAAATAATTAAAACCCTTTTGAGTTTTTATTTTGATGGTAATTCGATGGATTATGGTAATTTTATACTGAGTACTTAGTCTGGATAAGAAATATCTACAGAAAATTTATTTCTCAAGTTCTTATTTCATAGGTAATTGTATCTTCCCTTTTCTTAAAAAAAGCAAAAATTTTAGTTTGTTTAAAAAATAATAATAATTAAAAACATCATTTTACCCTTGATCATTTGGGGATTAAAAACTATATTTAATCATGCAATGGATTTTTTATTATTTTTATTCTTGTGTTATAGCCAGTGTACAGTGGTTTTATCTCCTCTTTGTACTTGCAATAACATATTATTTGACCATGAATCATTTTAATGGATTGAAACATAAGCATGTGAATTGAAAAATAGATACATTAGTCAAATCAATAAATAAATATGAAAATATATTTCTACTATGAAAAACCATCTTGGCTACTGTGTCCTCCAACTTGGACAGAGAAAGCTGAAATATATAGCTGTAAAATATGGCTTGCCATGTCAACTAGCCAGTGCCTGCAGCCTAAAAGGAATTTTGAGCACTGGGTAAGTAGTATTTCATCAACAAAATCATAAAATAAAGACATTAAAATGAAGGAATGATTGAGTGCTGCAGGACGTTTGTAAAATCACCCTTCAGTCTGGGGCTGGAGTAGTTTAGTATTAGACATTGCATACTTTTCATATAAATTTGCTTACAAATAGCAAACCTTAACAAGCAATATTGCCAGACTGCCCCTGTAGCAACTATTTTTTCCCCCTTGCTCTTGTTGCTAAACAAACTCTACTCATGTATTCTACAGCATAACTACAGGAGGTATAAATAATACATCTTTATTCTTAAAGAGGAGAATACAGTATAGACCTCTATGCAGAATATTAGCTTGGTTTGTTAATGAACTAAAGTTGGTTTTTAATTAGTTATTAAAAACTGTAGTGCCCACTCTGGCCATTTGAGTCCAAATTTCACTCTTTGTAACACTGGCATAAATCCACAGCTACTTCATTGGCATTAATCCAGATTTACACTGGTGTAAATGAGAGCAAAATTTGTGGTGCAGTAATCTCTACCAACTGCTCATCTTTATATTGAACAGAAATATAGATACAGTTCTCCATTTTTTTTTAGTTGACACACAGGCCTGGGAAAGAAGGGTTGCAACTTCCTTTCATGTAGCTAATTATATATTTAAGATTATGACAAAAAATACAGACTGTACCAAAGTTTATTTGCATATTTTCTACCTTGACATGATAGCTGAGCATTAATTTGTCAATTTGCATATGACAAGAATATCTGCTATAATTTTACCCCAGTTCACTTCAAATGCTGGTATAAAATAATGTTAATCAATGTCTGATATGTGTTAGGTGTTTTATGGGCTACATCGTTACTTTTTAACTGATATTCAGTTTTACATTTTCCATGTGAACTAGACTTTGTACGTAACCATCCACAGTATTCTGTTGAAGTGTCTTTGATGTGGAGTTGAATTATGAGCCTGCTTAGAACTCCCAGGGAGCTGAAATGGGTTGAAACTTCAGAGTGAGGAAAAAAGTGATTATGAACGTAGGTCTTGCAACTTTCCTTTGTGTTGTGTCATCGGCAAATACAAAGTAGTCACCACCAGAGCAAATAAAAAATAAAACTGATGCCTGTAAATGATTTTACTTAAAGTTCCCAGGTATCTTATAAGTCCATGCTGTAAATTATCTTGCTACTGTCCACTTATATTTAAATAATACATATTATCACTTTGGTGACCAGATCACGCAAGGTGATAAGTACCAAGTGAAGTGCACCCTTCCTGAGTGCTGTGGCAGTTGGGCACATTCAACACTTCACATGATGGACCCTAAACTGAAATTTATGTGCCTGCTGCATTTCTTAATGTAATGACGTTTCAGATTACTGTACTACTTTATTACATTGCTAACAGTGAGTCTGACAACTTCAAGGCTAATCTAATCATGCTTGGTCAAGAATCACTTCCAGATATATATGTTCTCATAGGTATATAGATGTCATTGGTTCTGTCATTAAAGGATCAACATAAATGTGATTAGATTGGGTCTTTAAAAAAAAACAAAAAAACCTCTTAAATTGTTTATGTTACCGATACTGAAATGATTCTTTTCCTGAAATCTAGAGGTCATTTATTATACAGAGCACCTTGCCTTTACAGAAAGGAAGACAGCAGCTTTTGCTGTATTTCTTGTGTCTGCTTCCTCATTCCCTGAGTGTGAAAACTTTATTGCTCATTATCTACTGGGCTGTGATGAAGTGACAGATGATTTATTGGGAGCCAAAAACTGTGTTTCAATGGTGAACATTTTTATCCTTTTGTGCTGCAGCCTGCCAAGCCCTTCTAACTGCTGAGGCAACAAATAAAGAAAACTCGCTGCTGGAGGGCCCAGTGACTATCACTCATAAATGTCCACATTTCAGATCCCACTCTGTTTCTAATTTGATTCAATTCCCTTTTGTTGCTTAAAAATTCAATTTGTTTAATTGAGCTGTTTGACAGTAAAATCTGAATTCCATGCATTTTAACCATTCATATTAAATTTCCCTCTGCATAGTACTTTTATTAATGCGCTTTAAAAGAGGTCACTTTAATTTAAATTTGGTGACCTTACAAGCTTATAAAAAGATCTATATGCTTTCCTTCTCAAACTGAAATTAAATTGAATAAATGGAAGATAATGTTACAATAGATATTTCTGACCAAGCTTCTGCATTCTTTAAAAATGAAAACTGCTATAAAAATGGAGTGAGCAGCATTATAACTTTCTCATCCTGGGTTTTAATAGTCAAAAATGATATTGGGGTGGTAAACAAAACATCCTATAATGTGCTGTATAAACTATTAAAATCCCTATATATTTTAGCACTTAAGTTACAATGGTGGCTATGTCATTGTGTGGTTTTGCATAACGAGTTGCATATTGTCTGTTGTTATTTTGTTTTTTTAACAGGGGTTACATAGTTTTTTGACATTAAAATAGCTGAACATCTTTTCCTCCAGGATTAATAAGAAACAGGCAAACGAGTGGAAGACTTTAAGGTTTTACTAAACTTTAATCTGTAAAATTTAATAGCAATATCCAAGTCATTATGTGTATATAGAATGCGGTATGGCTTTGCAAACACTTTTAAGCTATGAATTATGTTACAAGAATGGGTTTGCTGTGTATCATTATGTCCAGGTAAATGCCAGGATGATGACATAATTGGTAGTTGGGAGTAAAATACAACCTCTGTAAAATGTTACTAAGGTAAATGTAGCAGGATTGTAATTCATTATACATAAACATGACTACTAGTTATTTATCATTTTATGAAATATAGAATAACCTGGGCTTCTCAGTGCTTCTCCATTCCTTTATTACTTTATTCAGAATTGTAACCATGTTGGAAAGTTCCCTAATTTATTTATTTTTTAACGATTTACCAGGACTGTTCTTCTGAATTAATTTCAGGCTACCTTCTGTGTTCCCTTCAAGCTAGTGTTCCCGAAATACAAAGTCCTAAAAACTAGCCTCATTAAGAATGATATCCTGCCAGCTTCAGACACTGACAAATTTATGTCTTTGGATTAAAGGTCATATGGGCATTTCTGCCATTAAAATAGCCCCATTTCATAATACCTGGGACCTTAAGGAAATACATTTTTGCACACAGATGCCTGCTATGTTAGTTTCTGCTAAAGACATACAGTAATAGTTTGGAAGCAACGAAAGCCTATTTTGTACCTGTTCAGCTTGCAAGTGTGTTAGCCCTAGGCTACTGTTTAACTTTTAACCCTCTTGTTCACACAGCGTACATGCATAAAACTACAATGTACCTCATAATGAAGCAAAGCTTGCAACATTTGTTTTATACTGTTTGCCATAGGACAAGCTTCTCTCTGTTTTTAAAAATAATTTTAGAATGCAAAGCTAAAAAAAAAAGAGAGAGAGAAAATTTGTCCAATGAAATTAATTATTATGCTGTTTTAGACACACTTAATAGCATTTCCATTATGTTTTCTATAGATTAACAGAGCATTTAACAAGGAGAAATAATTCAGCACAAAAGGGACATTGAAGAATAAATTCTTTTGCAATTCTTTCATCCATGTCTGATTTTAAAATATTTTATCAGACTTCCAGTATATGTGCCAACCACTCTCTTGTCAGGCTTAGGATGAACTACAGTATAACTATGAGATATTTCTCTCCCTCATAACAATCTTGAGCCACAGCCTATGATGAATTATTTGTCCCATCACAAGGAAATTCCTTCCTTCCTCTCTTCTGCACTTAAACCCAGCAAATTACACACCAATTGTGGCAGGGAAAACATCTGATGTGACAGCTGTATAGCACATTGGTCCATTGGTTAATCAGCAGTTTTTAATGGGACTAGCGAATACATTGCAGAACTGTCCTGAATTAGAAATAGGTTTATGTTCTCACTAATAGGGCAAATCTTTTAGCTCTAGATGACGAATTCCCACAGTTTAATGCTAAATTAAAATAAAAAAATAAAAAAAATAAGGTAATAGAAAAATAATAAATTTTATAATCTTTTTCTTTTGCCCTACAGCCTGGATGTATTTTACTTGTTTAATTCTTCATGGCCATACCCCACATAGGTCTGCTGGTGCTACCCTGCTGATGACTGAATTTGCATCGAAACACTAACGTATGTTTCTCTAACATGTTTTGGGTTCAACTCTTCAGCCCATAACATTTTAGCTAGGCCACTGCTATCATCACAGATATGACTTGGTACATGCTCAGTTTTTCTTAACTAGTTAAATATTATCGAGAGATGCCTTAATCAAAATATTACACGGGAGCTAGAAATATCCTTATGATTGAAGAATAAAAATGCAGAGGTCCCAGCATCCCAAAGCCTCTTTGGTGAATTAAAGTTCTGGCCAAGTGCAACAATAATAATGATAAATAATTATCATTTACTTGTATACATGCCCATATCATTTAGGACCTCATCGCATTCTACAACAAAATCAAAGAAACATTAACTTGAAGTAAACAAATGACAAAGCAAACATTAGCAGATGGGAAAATCAACAGCAAAAATAAACAAATCAGCAGGTCAGAAAGATCTGATGCAAGAAGGAACAAATGTGTTTGGAGCCAATACTTACACACAAGCGACAAGAAAGATAAACAAAAATTGAGAATCTGCTCATTACTCAGTAGCAAAGCAAATGCAGGGAAGGCTCCAAAATGTATGGACCCAAGACATTATTTTGAGACAATTAACAGGTTGGCATCTTGAGATCTAAGTTTGTGACTTGCAGTGGTGTGTATAAGTGTTGGTCTTTTTTTTTTTTAAAAAAGGGGTGCCAAACTGTGAAGGACCTTGAAGACAAATTGTGGGATCTTAGACCATAGTCAAAACT
Source organism: Sphenodon punctatus (assembly GCA_003113815.1). Classification (NCBI taxonomy): domain Eukaryota; kingdom Metazoa; phylum Chordata; class Lepidosauria; order Sphenodontia; family Sphenodontidae; genus Sphenodon; species Sphenodon punctatus. The sequence continues at coordinate 727,374 of QEPC01008451.1, read as the reverse complement.
TCATAGGTAGATACAGTATTGGGTGTTTTCAGACATGACGAGATCACAGTGAACCACGCTGAATACCTACATGTGGTCACTGTGCCCTGCAGGTCTGTTCGGCGGCCGCCAGATGTTCACCACGCTGAATACTCACATGGGGTCAATTTCCGTCTCCCCGGAGGGCGGGCGGCGAGGCAGCGTGGACGGGGCGGGGCCGTGTGGCCGCACGTTGCACCACATGGCCCCGCCCCCTCCCTGATTCCCCGCCGGGGTCCCTGGCATATCTGTTTGCCATGCCTAGGTGATCCTGGCGGGGAATCTCTGGGTTGTTTTGGGGATGGGGCGAAGCTGCCCCGTCACGTCTGAAAACACCCATAGTTAAGGACAAGATCAGTAGTCATAGGGTATTTTTAGACCTTACGAAACCACGCTCAACCACAGTCAATTGGCAGTGGGGGTGAATGGTCCCATAACGTCTGTTTGAATCCCACCAGATGTTCACCACAGTGAACCACTGGCGGGAATCAAAATAACCACGCTTTCGAGGATCGTCCGGGGACCATCTCCGAAAGCATGGTCAAAGTGATTCCCGCCGGAGGTGAACACCCAGCGGGAATCACTTCCCCCCCCTCAACAGATGTAACATTAACACATTCAACCACAGTGGAATTCACCATGGTTGAGCATGTCAACATCACATCTGTTCCCTGACTATGGCCTGGGATCGGTGGCCGTGCTTACCGCCGATTCCAGGCCATGGTCAATCTCCTGGGTGGCTGGCAGGTGGGCGCCGCGGTCGCATTGGCTGCTGTGCCCGCCTGTCTCCAGGAGGGTGGACTGCTGGGAGGGCATGGGGGGGCGTGGCTGTGCGGCCACATGTAGTGCCGTGAAGCCCCGCCCCCTCCCCAGATTCCCCACCAGGATCAGCCGGCACGTCTGTTGACATGCCGGTATTGATCCCGGCTGAGAATCACTAGGATGATTCCATGACGGGGTGAATGCTGCCCTGTCGTGTCTGAAAATACCCATAAGATGCAAACATCTGGATTTTTTATTCTGCTATTTTGAGCTGCCCTCTACATTCACTGGCCTTTTATTTTTAGGTAGCCCGAAGCAGAGACTTGTGTATATTTAACTACATACAAACTGCAGTGTGCAAATGTTTGTCTCATGATAATATTCTCTGGATAATTGTGAAAGAGTCCTGATCCCAACTTATTTATTATAATTACTTATTTGTATTACAGTAATGTCTGTTACATCATTTGGCTAGCCCATGTATGAGGGCAGAATCTGTGGAAAATCATCCATTTGCCCAAAATAACTTCTATCAGATAGCAGACAGGACAATTCTTTTGGTACATCCACAGCCATTATGCAATTGGCCCGTGGTGCCAACAAAGGTACACGTGTTGGTCAACTGAATCGCTTTTTCATTCCCAGCACTTTTTGAAGTCATTCTAAAAATGCTGTGCTTTGGAGGCAAAGTGATCTAGCACAGAGGAGTCTAGAAAAGATCAGACTCTCAACATGTGTTGATTATGCTTATGTTCCACTAAGAGTTGGGACCCAGCCTTGAACCCCTTCCCTCAGGGGTTTTGGAGTAGTGGCCAGCCCTCCTGTGTCACTGCCTCAATTTATCTCAGGCCTCTTCACTCCTCTAATTGGCCTCCCTGCCTTGTCCTTGCCACACCTCTTCGATCTGTCTTCAACCCCCAACATGCCTTCCAGCTTCCTGGTTGGTTGCCAGACAGTAGCACGAGGAAATAGGGCAGGGCAACTCTCTCCTTTTCTTCCTGGCTTGCTCACTCCTTGTGTCTAGTTTGGCTCCCAAGTCTTTGCTTTTAGTACTGCCTCTCCTCTAGTCCTTGTCTGCAGCTGCCTTCTCTCTTGTCTCCCAACCCTGATACTGAACCCCTTCACCCTAGACCTGATGTCTGCATGCATCCCAGACACTCCTCATCCCGCAACCCGTTCAGTAAATGACACAGCATGCTGAGGAATTGAGAGTTTTCTTGTTTTGTGTTTAAACTATTTTGCTTTGGCATGTAAATATTTTAACCTTAGAAGGCTACTTGAGGTAGGTTGGAGTTTGCTACTGCCCACTAGGGAGCAGAAAAGAGGATGCTGGAGGCAATTGGCATAGACCAAGTGGGCCCTTCACATTGGGAGTGGCTCTTGCAGGATGTGAACACTATTATTAATATTTTTAGCCCATTGGGGATCTGTGTTCACTGAGTTTCCCCCTTTGCCACCAATGAGGAAAACAGTTCACATGTGTCTGTGTTCATCACCCCTCCTACCTTAGTACCTTGGTAATGGCTAGTACAACTGAAGGAGAAGAAAGTAGTGGAAGTGAGTGGCGTACAGGCACCCGGCCCATCCGAAGGCCACCCACCCACCAGAAGTGCATCTGCACTCAGTGGAGCACACACATACCCACACACTGGCGATGTCCATTTAAAAACGGCCACAGTGAGACGTTGCACCTTCTCTTCTCTTCTCTTCTCTTCTCTTCTCTTCTCTTCTCTTCTCTTCTCCCCTTTTGTGATTTCTGGATGAGTAAACAACAGAATATGTTTTCAGTACGTTCAGTGCTGAATGTAGAGTAATGTGGGCACCAGAGCATGTGAATACAGTACCTCTTGGAGGTGGAAAGAGAGAAGTAGCTTTGAAAGCTTGGATGGTTGGATGCTTCACACCATTGTTGGAGGGAGGGAAGGAAGCAGCATTATTTGCAAGACTAAGCATCCCACAACTGGTATCAACCACTGTAGGCATTGCAACAACTTCAGGGCCCATGAGCCTGGGCGTGTCCAGACTCCCTGGTGCAGCTGAATCCCATGCCACGAGGGTGGGGGAGGGAATTGTCCAACCACCACATTCCATCTTTCAGCACCAGTGCTCATTCTAACCTAGTGACACCCCTTACTGGTGGCATACCACTTCCTCCATCTTTTCTCCTATTGTGGATAAGATGATGAGCCCTGCAGACAGAGGGCGGAAGACAGGGAGCAGTTCCAAGGGAAATATGAAAGGCTTTGGCTTGGAACAGGGGATAATGCTTGCTGGGAATTCCAAGCAAGTTCCAGTTGTTGGTTCTGCCAAGTGAAGCATTGGTCAGCTAATTCACTGGACACCGAACCTAGCTGCTGACTCTTCAGTAAAGAGCCTATTTTAACTCCAGTCCTTTACGTTCACCAGTGGGGTAACAAAAGGGGTGTGGCCTCAGGCTCTGGTGTGTTTTTTGGCTTATATATATATCTTTAATGCATAACAGTGTAAACAAGCCAACCAAACAAAACCCCAAATGTTCAGAGGGTTTTGCTCCTTGTCTTGGACCTCCTGCGAAGTTCCTTTCTGGCTACACAGATCCTAGCCAAGTCACAAGGGGCCAAATATTATAAAACAAAAACAACAATTCTAAATTATATTAATGTTCGGAAGCATTCCAGAGCTCAAGACAGGATATTGCAAAAACCATGTTTTCTGCCCCAGTGTTAATTTGCCCATATTGCACTAGCTGTATAATTTATAGCATCGATTTTTAAAAATGTAATTTTAACAAGCGAAAACAGTAAAGGCTGCATGTGCGCAACATGCCTGGGCTAAAGTCATGTTATTAATCTCAACATTTGGTACTCCCAGGCTTTGGAGTGGAGGACTTTTCACCCTTAATCTTTCATTGTCACTCATTTTTTGTACATTATTTCCCTGTAAATAAAAATGGAAAAGAGGGAGAGGTAAGAAAAGGGAAAAGGCATCATTAAACTGAAGGTAAAACCACATGTGATGGTAGCCTGCTTTGACCCACTTTGGCCCACTGTGGTGACCCTCCGGCAGATGTGTTTACGTACCACCGGATGTTAGTCTGGGACTGCCCCAGGGGTGGGTAGGCAGCTAGCCCAGGTTGCATCTTGGGCAAATCTCTGAGGATGCAGCCCAGCCCACACGGGCCAATGTGGGCTTGTATGTGTGTTCAACCCTACCAGCCCTGCCTTGTGGCAGGGGCCGCCATGACTGTCTGTCATGACAGGGGGAGGGGGGCACTGAGAGCAGGGCAAGGGCAGGGCTAGCCGCCTGCATGTTTATTTAACTCCCCTCCCTACCCAGGCCGTGTGGGTGGTGGGTGACTCTCCGGTTGTGGGCACGTTAGTTTGGTGCCCCTCCTTGACCCAGGCCATGTCTCTGACTGTCTCTTGCCCTGGGCTACCCAGCTGGAGCAGTCCCAGGCTAACATCCCTTTTCTTACCTCTCCCTCTTTTCCATTTTTATTTACAGATACCGTCCTCATGTCTGTTCTTACCCACTGCTGTCTGAGCCAAAGTGGCCTTGGCAGAAGGCCTCTGCACTGAAACCTAACTCAGGAGATCTTCAATTTAACATCTTTAACTATATACTTAACTATGTCCTTAACTATATACTTAACTACAACCTTAACTATATACTTAACTACATCCTTAACTATATATGAGGTATCATGAACAAAGGTGCCCTTAAGATATGTTTAGCTACCACCAACTCCAGGCTGAGGACTCACTATTACAAATACCTCATGTTAAGACTTGTATTCCTGGTTTCTTCACTCATCAGCGTTTGTCCTAGGGATGGGAGTTTGGATCAAAATCTGGATTCAGTTCTAAACTGGAACAAACCAGGTTTTGTTCAGATTTAGGTTCATATTATTCAGACACAGATTCAGATAAGAACAGTGCGTGCCTAAAAATCCATCTGACCCCAGCTCTATCTCCCCCGGATCTCTGGCTGCCTCCCCCAGACTCCTGACCACCCGGCCCATTGCAGGCTGTGGCAGGCGATGGGCCGGGTGGGTGGGCAGGGATCTGGAGGAGGCGGACAGGGGCATGGGGGAAGGCAGAGTTAGAGGCAGAGGGGCCAGGCTGCTCAGCAGCCACAGACCCCTCCTCAAGCCTTGCTCATTTAAACCTGCGTCTTCATGTGTAGGTGCTGCCCATGTAAATCCCTTGGGGAGGTTGGGTGCGTGCTACCACACACACGCATGCATACCCATCCCCACGCATGGAAGCACTGGCGAAAATGGAGATGCCTCCATGTGCGGAGATGGGTGGGGCTTGGTGGAGAAGGGTGTGCACTCGTCTACACCCTCCCTCCACCCAGCACATGTAGACCACGGTGCACATGGACATACACACCCCCATGCTGTGGCCCATGTAAAAAGGGCCACTGTCAGGGAGAGGCCCCATAGAAATAATCCATGCCAGGGCCTCAGGAGTGTGGGCCTGAAGCTACCAGGACTGGGTACAGCTCCTATTGGCCCTGCTTAAGGATGGCCCAAACCTTGAGTTCCCGAGTATTGGCCAGACCTGTAGTGCCAGTGCGTCTGCTTGAATGTTGATCTGCTCTGGGTGCGATGACTGCCTTTTGAGAACTGCTCAAGCCAAACCCCTTGCATGTGGGATTGACTGACTTGAAACACAAAATATTACCCCAGCAGGAAAAGGAAACTAGGAAGAACAGTGTTGCTTCCTCTTCCTGTGCTCATTTTTCTTCTGATTTTGGCTCAGCTCAGCTCCTGTCTTTGCATTTGGTTTTTTTCCTGACCTGAACCTGTTCCAGCCTGAGCCTGTTACCAGCACTGGTCTGCTCGTCTCTTCCTAACAATGTTTGTTCATAGCCGACTTCTTCCTCTTATCATATTCAGCTGCTTGCTTCTGGTCTCATTGCTCCTGGCTTCCGTGGCCCTGTTCCTGTTCATACTGGTCTCTTAGTACTTAACCATTGACTTGCTTTTTATCATGTTTGGTTGGATCACCCTTCTGCTTTGGTTGCCTGGTCCTGATCCTGTAAGCTGTATCTCTTTATATCTATACCTACCTCTTCCTGAACCTGTACCTGAACCTATTTTCCCTCAGTCTGTCCCTGGTCTGTTTCTCCCACCAGCCCTGGGCCTCATTCAGACCTAGATTGTTCTGCCTCCTGTTCCTTTCCTGTGCCTGTTCTAACCTGATCCAATTCTATGTCCATTACAACATCTTATTACGTACCTAACCCTGGTGTCCGTCCATGTTCTAGACTGATCTGTACATTATCTATGCAAAACTCACACCTTTACAGATTTAGAACTTTTATAAGGCCTAAGCATGCATGTTTGAAATTTTAACTGGCTGACGATGATTTGAAGTTGTATTACAAAAATGAGAATTGGAATATATAGGAAAAGTATACTTTTCCATATCTGTGTAACTGAAGAGTAGCTGAACTAATTTTGATCTTTTTGTCCTTTTTAAAATAAAATTACCTTTGGGATGAGACTAGGCATTGACAATTTTAGCACAAAAGGATTTTTTTTTTGTTAATTATGAGCAAATGAAATAATGAGAGGAAGAATGGAAGCTGGAATTCAGCTTTAATTATAGTGGTTGTCAACCTCTGTAATATAGAGTTGAGTGTTAAAATACTCTCTGTATTTGCAATGAGTCTTGGGTGCCATGTTGAATACATAGGCCCTTTTCACACAGACACTCTAACACGATAAAATAGGTGTTACATTTTATTATACATGTTGCAGGGCACCAAAAGAGCACACCCACAGCCCTGCAACATGTATAATAAAATGTAACACCCATTTTATCGGTGTTAGAGTGTCTGTGTAAAAAGGGCCATAGAGATAGTGCCAAACCTGCATAGTTGAAGAAAACAAGTATCTGAGTATTAGAGACTCAATAGTAAATCTATAAACAGCAGTTTCATATTATTAACCCTGCATGTAAATAAGCAGCAATCAGCAAATTGCTAACTCTGGGTGATTTCAGACATGACGGGCGGCCGCTTTCACCACGGGCCATGGGATGGTTTGGACCACAGCCGGGGGTGAAAGGGCGTGCCAACAAACGTGCGCCCCATTGCCCCCGGCCGTGGTCCGAACCACCCCATGGCCCATGGTGAAAGCGGCCGCTCGTCACGTCTAAAGTGGTACACACACCCCGGAGGGGACGGGGCTGCGTGGCGCAGCATGCTGCCACCTGACTCCGCCCCCTACATTCCCCGGAGGCCCTCACCCCTCCCAACGGGCAGCAGCAGAGGCCAATATGGCCACTTCCACAACCATGGGTGGAGGTGAATGCCATTGACCGTGGTGAATGGTAAGTAACCAGATGTTACTTTCAGTTTACCATGGCCATGGTGGCCTTTCACCACACTTCTCGACCTCCTCGCATCCGGAGGTCCAGAAGTGTGGTGAATGCAAACACGGGCCGCGTTTGACTGTGGTGCACATCTGGCGGCGAGCCAACAGACGTGTGGTGAATGCAAACACGGGCCGCGTTTGACTGTGGTGCACATCTGGCGGCGAGCCAACAGACGTTCACCACAGTCAAACGTGGCCCATGTTTGACTGTGGTTCAGCCGGGGTGAATGTCAGACGCGTAACATCTGAAATCACCCTCTAACGCTTACAAGTCACAAAATGTGACTTTTTCCTGGGTTCATGACAGTGATTTGCCTTTTTGACTTAAACCCTTAAGCACTTTAACACAGCAAGTTTACAGACATGTTCCAGGTTGCAGAGCAAGATTACATGATCAAAAATGTAGAAAGCAAACATCAGGACCAGAACTACAATTCCAGACATCAACATGACACAAGGATGCCACCAAATATTAAGTGCAGCAAACGCTGGACGTTGAGATGGAACTGTTCTTACATCGCTGGTAGATCACAGTGGATGGTTCTAGGGGACTATACTTTGCCCCCAGGAACTCTCTCATGTGGGGTCCCACAGGGTTTAATTCTGTTCCCTCTCACGTTTAACATGTATATGTTGCCACTTGGGGAGGTTGTACGTAGCTGGGGAGTTAGTTGTCATCAATATGCAGATGACCCTCTGCTGTATATAATCTTTTTCATCTGACACCATGCTGTCTCCTTACTGTCCCGGTGTTTGACTGATTTGGGGGACTGGTTGAAGTCGAGTTGACTGAAGCTCAGTCCTGATAAGATGGAGGTGATGTTGGGGGGTTGGTGATCTGGGGGAGGGGAACAGTCCTTTTATTGGGGGTGTTTGCCCTCCATTGGTTCCATCTGTGTGGAGCCTGTGGGTGCTCCTGGATTCACAGCTGTGCATGGATTCCCAGGTGTCGGTAGTTGCCAGAGGCGCCTTCTGCCAATTACATCTGGTGAGAAGACTCCACCCATATGTCTCAGACTCAGACCGTGCCAACCTCATCCATGCATTTGTCACCTCGAGACTGGACCATTGCAATGTGCACTATGTGGGGCTGACCTTGGTGATGGTTCAGAAGCTGCAACTGGTGCAAAATGCTGCAGCCCGTCTATTGACCGGGATAGGTTGCAGGGAGCACATTAGGCTGGTGCTCCAAGCATTGCACTGGCTGCCTAATGCCTATTGTCTTCCGGGCCGGATTCAAGGTGCTGATTTTAACCTATAAAGACCTAAACCATCTGGGTCCTGCTTATCTGAAAGATTGCCTCACCCCCTGGGCCCCTTGACGTCCCCTGCAGTCATCATGGGGTGCTCTCCTGGATGTCCCGCATTTTTGGCGAGTCCATACAGGTAGGATGGCATTCTTGGCAGCCGCACCATTGCTTTAGAATACCCTCCCAGTGGAGATCCACCTCATCCCAAATCTCCTTGCCTTCCAGCAAAGTTCTAAGACCTGGTTCTTCCACCAGGTATTTGGTGGGGGGTAGGTGGGAGGTAGGTGGAATGGGTTAGGGTATTAAATTGGGGTCTGGTCAAACCGCTGTGAATGTTAATGCTATGAATTTTTATGCTTTGTTTTATTGTTGTTATTTATGTATTTCTATTGTTTTTTATTTTTGTATTCTGATTTTATTGTGAGCCACTTCAAGTCACCTTGTGCGAGAGGGACGGGATAGAAATGATTGAAATAAATACAAAAATAAAATAAAACTCAGGCTGGGAGTTCTTGACCAGCCGCTGTCACTCCAATATGATGAATCTAATATAATTTTTGCTTCCTGGTCATAATCCAGGTGGCTCACCAGAATCTGAATTCATTCTTTACACTGCAGTAAAATGCTAACAGGGGCAGCACTTTTAGGAACGATGTTCTTTGGATAAGATATTGCACCACACCCTATTTTCAAAGCTTTTCATATGTCAAGTTGCACATTAGTGTTTATGCTAAATGCTCTAGTGACGTTCTGTGAAGAGGTCACACTACTGAGAAAGAAATGTCATGCACGTTGCTTATTTATTATTATTATTATTATTATTATTATTATTATTATTATTATTAAGCATTCATATAGCACCAGGTATACTACTGTAACAACTTTATTCTGTTCCCAGCTCAAAAATAGCTTAGCCCACACTGGCCTTCTCCATATTTTCCCCTGCCTCCTAACCCTCTGCAAATCTGGGATGGACTAGTTTGGATTAGAGCTGGAACCAAGCAGTCAAAGAATCAGACTTCCCACACACATCTGGGGTGCCTGAATTGACCCAGTCCTGTTCAGGCATGATTGATGCCAAACGGGACCCCATGGGCTGCTCAAAAGTGCCGGCTGGCTTTTGAAAATGACAGGCCTTAGGTGGGACAGCTGTGAAGCCTGGTTCTGCATCTGGCCCAGCTGGGGCTTGTACATTTCAAAAGGTCACTCCAACCCCGTGCTTCTCACCTGAGAGGTGCTGTGGGGAGGGAAGTGCTAGCCAGCCTTTGAAAGTGGCAGGCTCCAGCTAGGACTACTGTGGAGCTGGACTCTGGAGCAGTCGCAGCTGGGGCTTTTTTAGTTTCAAAGGCCGCTTTCCCCTCCACCCCAGTGCCTATCAGAGCACTGTGGGGGAGAAGCCCTGGTCCATCTTTGAAACTAACAAGCCTTGGCTGGAGCACTATGGAGCCTGGCTGGGGCGTGTCAGTTTCTCTGGGCAATGCCCACGTTTTCAAGCATCGGGCACTCAACTGGTCCTCAGGGTAGCCTGTCGGGTGTCCACTGGGATGCCTGGAAATATGGGTATTACCCACGGGTACTAATTTTAGTGCCCAATGCAGCTCTAGTGTGGACCTGCCACTAAGAAAAGGCACTCCCATATTTATTTATTTTATTTATTTCAAAAACTTATATGCTGCCCCCTCCTGCCTCAGGCATCTCGGGGTGGCTCACAGAATTTTAAAACACATTAAAATATACAATAAACAACAATTAAAACAGTAATTAAAACCCATCCCTACCCACACTAACCCAATCCACCCACCCCACCTCCCTCAGGAAAGGCCTGGTGGAACAGCTGATAGCTGGCCAAGGCATCAATGTCAAAGTCCAAAGATGGCTTCTTGAGCAGCGGCCGCACTACTGCCTCCTTGAGACAATCCCTAAGGTAGCTTGTATGGAGGTGGTGCTGTCCATTACTGGGTGTACGTGCAGAGCATGGGGGAGGAGGGTGTGCTTAGCAGTCCGTCCATGGCAGCGGTCCACATTACTTTGGGACAGCCGTTTATTGACAGGGGATGTGTGAAGCATGGTGTGAGTGTGCTGTGTGCACAGGGCGTGGGAGTTAGAGGCACAGGCCGCAACCAGGTGCTTGGTTAGTGCACAGCCCAGTGATCATCCGGGTGTGTTAGCAGCACATGGTCACAGCTGTGCAGGCCTTGGGGCAAGTCATCCAGTCATGCAGAGACTAGTAGGCTACCAGCATTGTGATCCATCACTGTTCCCGGTGGTGGGTTCCCACAGAGTGTGTGTTGCTGGTACCATGCTGCCTGTTGATGAGCCCCCTGAGGAGAGGGCTGTCCTGTTAACGGTACTGGCCGCTTGCTTCATGGTCCTGGCCCAGGTGTTCCATCAATGGACTGAGCTACTCCTGCCAGGGCCCTGCTTCTACAACCATGGAACACAGCTCAGGAGAGCAGCCAACATGCGCCAAGCAGCATTGGTGTGGTGGGCGAGGAGGATAGCTGCTCGCCGACATGCCCTGTTCAGAACAGCAGTGTCCCAACACATGTGACTTGTCCTTTCCCAGTGACCCCTCAACCTTAACGGCCGTAGTGTGACTGTCTCAACTCGGAGGATGAATTGGATGCTTTCACATATCAATGAATGGTGGGAGAACATGTTGGCTACCTCGACAGATGAGAAATGGATTTACCAGTTCTGCATGAACCGCTCCCTGTTGACATGGGTCGGAGAGATCCTGAACCCACATCTCCGGAGGCGAGCTACCAACATATGGTATCCGCTACTGCCAGAGATGTGATTGGCCATGGTTGTGTGGAAACTGGCTACCCCCAATTCTTGTTGGAGTGTTGGGGAGCAGTTCAGAGTGGGGACTGGAACCGTTAACAGGGTGCTCCACAATGTGTGCAACCTGATAGTGGAGCTGCTACTTGAGTGGGTCATCCAGCTCCGGGATCCTGAGGTAGTGATTTGTGGATTTGAGGACATGGGCTTCCCCCATTGTATTGGAGTGATAGATAGCACCCACATCCCTATCATCCACCCCTAACATGCCAAGATGGACTATCTGAACCAGAAGGCGAGATTCCATATAAATCTCCAGGCCTTTGTGGATCACAGGTGCCTGTTCACTGACATGTACATGGGCCAGTAGGGGAGGAACCATGATGCGCGCATTCTGAAGGTGTCACCCTTCTATGCCCACATGTTCGATGGTGAGATTGCCCCCAACCTGTACTGGGTGATTGAGGGAGTATCCTTGGCTCTGGTGGTGCTTTGGGACCCCACCTACCCACTGAGCCCATGGCTCATGAGGGTCTTGGAATGTGCAACAGTCACATGTAAAAGTCCATTGCAAGCCCTGCAAGCTTAATATGGGGCTTGTCCAGTAGGGGGAGGGTCAGGGGATGAAACAGGTTTTTTTTTCTCCTTGTCTCCTCTCTTCTCCTCTCTCTGTCCTCCATCTTGTCCCATGCAGTCTGTACATTATGGAAGCATGTCTTCTGAGTTCTTAGTAAAGTTCTGTTTTGAAGAAACTTCTGCTGTGTGTTATTCAACAGAAAGCTAACTCTACAATATGTTTTGGGAACAGGACATCTTCAAGGCAATTTTGAAGACTAGAAGCAGCCCAGAAGGAGTGCAAACTGTGAAAGAAAACTCCCAGACAGAGAGGCCTACTGACAGTGAGTAAAAAGGCCTAAATCCCAGAAGGGGAAAGGGAGGGAAGCAAGTATGGCAAGCAGCTCAGAGCTCAGACTTTCAGTAGGAAAGCTGAACAATGTAAACTACCAATTGTGGAAGTTTAAAGTGGAAATGATGCTGTCTAAAGATGATCTATGGGAGGTGATTAACACGAACAGACCATCAGCAAATCATGTGCAATGGGATAAAAAGGACAGGTTAGCAAAGGCTACAATAAGTTTATCAGTAGAAGATGACCAGCTAATTAATATAAGAAGTGAGACCACAGCAAGAGGCTTGTAGATTGCATGGCAAAACTTGTATGAGAGAACTAGCCTGAACTGTTTCTACTGAGGAAACTATACAAAATGAGGCTTGGCAAAGAAAGTGAAACTCAGGAGCATATAAATGCCATGTTGGAAGTAGTGGCACAGCTGTGCGGCATTGGAGAAGATATAAAGTCATGTGGTAGCTCTACTCCTCTGAATCTTACAGTGTCCTCATCAATGCCCTGGAGACAAGGCCAGAAGCTGAACTGAAGCTGGAATTTGTTAATGGTAGACTTGCGGATGAGTTACAGGGCAGAAAGGAGAACCTGCAGAATGATCTAAAGCAGGGTAATGAGACTGCACTGAAAACCTCAGACAAAGTTCCTAAGAGGGAAACCAGAGTATTAGGGATGTGCGAACAGAACCAAGTTCAGAAATTCGGTTCGGTTCGAAAATCGAGTTCGGTTTGAAAGTTCGGTTCGGTCGACCCAACTATCCGAGTTTGGTCGAATTCTGAACTTCCAAACCGAGTTCGTATATTAAAACCTGAATTTTTTGGCCTTCTGAACTGGTTCAAATTAGACCGTACAGTTCAGTTCAAAAGTTTGGTTCGGTTGTCTGAACTATTCGAGTTCGGTCTGAACTTCCGAACCGCGTTCGCACATCCCTACAGAGTATGCTTCAGATGAAAAAAGGAGGGACATTTAAAGACTGCTATATATGGAAATCAGAACAGCAGAAACTGTCTCCATGAACACCTAAGCAGAGGACTAAAGTCAAAACAAGTAACACAGGAGCTCAACAATGGAGTGAGTGCTTCAGAGCAACGCAAGACAGTTCATCCCAAAATTAGTGTGTAGAATCTGGGGCAATGAGCCACATGACTAGTGATAAAGGATTCTTCACAGGGCTGGATCTGAGCAGTAAAGAAAGGATTTACCTTGCAGATGGGAGAAGCATCAATGTGGAAGGAATTGGACAAGAATTCCTGTACTGCAACCAGTCACAGGAAGGCACACTGACCATACCCATGAACGATGTGCTCTATGTGGCCAACTTAGAAGGGGGACTCCTGTCCATGAGGTGCCTGGCAGTGAGGGAGCTCACCATCTGTTTCCAGGGAGATGAATGCACAATTCAAAGTGGGACAAAAGTACTGGCCAGAGCCACTGTAGATGAGCACCTGTACCATCTGAGCACAGAGAAAGAACAGGCAAAGCTCACTGTGCACAAATCATATGATGACTGCATCCACTTGTGGCATAGACACATGGGACATAGACATCCAGACAGCATCAAGGAAATTCACAGACAGCAGTTGACCAAAGACCTTAAGGTATCAACGTGTCCCATGATAATGAAATGTGACTGTTGAATGAAAGTCAAAGCCATGAGGGCTATGTTTCCTAAGAAGAGTCACAATAGAGCCACAAAACCACTTGATCTTGTACACAGTGATGTCTGCAGCCCAATGAAAGTTCCCACACCAGGAGGCACCGGTATATGGTAACTTTCATTGATGATTATTCAAGGTACATGATCACATACATCATGAAGAGTAAAGATGAAGTATTCAACAAACTTCAGGACTACATGACCATGACGAGCAACAAGTTCCAGCGCAGACCAAAGACACTGTGGACTGACAATGGAGGTGAGTTCACAGGAAAAGAAGTAGAGGACTTCCTGAGACTCCATGGAATTGAGCACCAAAAGACAGTGCCATATACACCCAAGCAGAACGGAACAGCTGAGAGGAAAAACAGAATGCTAACCGAAATGGTTAGATGTATGTTAACAGACTCTGGACTACCAGAAAGATACTGGGGCGAAGCAGCAGTTGCTGCTACCTACCTACAAAATCAGCTGTATTCTAGAACAGTGAGGAAAACTCCATATGAACTGTGGCATGGTGAAAAAACCTACTGTGGGCCACATCAGAGTATTTGGAAGTAAGACTTACGTATATATCCCAGAGGAGAAATGTATCAAGCTGCAAAACAGAGCAGTGGAAGGCATCCTTGTAGGATACAGTGAGCATTCCAAAGGCTACAGGATCCTGGATCCACACACAGACAGAATAACCATTAGTAATAGTGTGACCTTTGTGGAAAACTCAAGTGACAGTGTGATGACTCTCCAAGGTCCAGGTGAAGGAAAACAATCAACCACAGATGAAACCACTGAAAGGGAGCAATCCTCTGAACAAATAGAAAGGTAACAGAAGTGCAGGAACAGACACAGCCGACTGCTGATGCTGAGCCAAGGCAGTCGACGAGATCTAACAAAGGCATTCCCCCCACTCGTCTGTCCTACAAAGTCAGCACCAGTAAATTGTCAGAGCCAGCATCCTGGGAGGACATCTCGCAAATGTCAGAAGGGGAAGCAAAAAAATGGGTAAGAGCGGCTGAAGAAGAAGTTAAGTTCATGCAGGACATAGGACAACACGACGTGGACACTTACTCCACTGCCTGCAGGGAGAAAGACTATAGATTGTAAATGGACATTTAAAATAAAGTACAATGCGCAGGGAAATATTGAACGGTACAAGGCTCGACTTGTCGCGAAAGGATACTCCCAGAAGTACGGAGAAGACTACGATTAAACTTTTGCACCTGTAGTTAAGCACACTACAATCAGAACATTGTTAAATATAGCTGCCAGAAATGGAATTCAAGTCAAGCATATGGATGTGAAAACGATGTTCCTAAATGGTGAGTTGAAGGAAGATATTTACATGGACCAACCACCTGGGTTTGCAGATGTTGAAAGGACGGATCTTGTATGCAAACTGCACAAAAGCATATACGGGCTTAAGCAGGCCACCAAAGCGTGGAACACTAAAATAAACAAGGTGCTCATGAGGGAAAATTTTACCAGGAGCAAAGCAGATCCTTGCTTATACACAAAGAGACAAAGGGGCAGGTGGATCTTTTTATGAATTTATGTCGATGACCTTATTGTATGCTTTGAGCAAGAAGGGGATGAGAGTGAAACAATGAGAGCTCTAAATCAGGACTTTGAAACTAAGGACCTGGGTAATATAACACACTACCTTGGAATACAAATTGAAAGAGAAGATGACGGAAGCTATCTTCTCAACCAAAGACAGGCAATGGAAGAGAAGATAGAAAGTTTCGGCATGGGGGGTGCGAAGGCAGCAAATACCCCTATGGAAACCAGCTACCCAAAGGAGATCAAAGAACCGAGTTTGTTGCTGCCAGACAATAAGCAATACAGAAAGGTGATAGTAAAGCTCTTGTACATTGCCACAATCACAGGGGCATTTTACTTTCCATTCGATTTTGGGTTCAAGTATTGTTGATTATTTTTTGGTTTCCAATAGTTTTTTATTTTGTATCTTGGAATTTAAGATCATTCCTTTTTTATATCTAATCATTTTATGTTAACTTTGGTTATCAGAGATCCTTTTTTCAAGGACCTAGGAGGCCAAGTTAAAGATCGCACGAATACCCCAAAAGTGGGAGTAAACATATTTTTATTTATTTTATTTGTTTAAAATTTATAGCCCACCCTTACTGCTCTCAGGGCAGCCCGGGGCGGCGAACAACATTCAATAAAAACAATATAAAATTTTTATAAACAATTTAAAATTACATATTGCCCGTGCCTGCTGGTCCTCAAGGATGGGACAAAATTTTCTATCCTTTATCTTGCAGGATGCAGTCTGGAAGGCAGTTAACAAGATCCTCACATTTTTTGAGGATATTATGAGTACCTATGACAAACTTATAGAAGCAATGCGGGCGTTTTTGACAAGTTTGAGAGAGGCACCAGGTGAAGCCATGCGCGATTCATCCTGGTTTGATAGGGACTGTAGACATATGAGAAGACATATAAGGAAGGTTTCCAAAGTGCTGAAGGCAGTGCCCACTAGGGCTAATAGGCTTGACTTTCAATACTGGAGGAGACAATACCGTGGCCCTGTTGGAAAGGAAAAAGAACAAATTCTATTTGAGGCATTGGAATGCCTTAGCAGAGGCAGTTAGATCTAGAGATTCAAAACAGTTCTGGATGCTGATAGGGAAGGCGGGAGTGGGAAAGAAGGAGTTTAATATCCCTCTTCAATCACCTGCTGTCTGGGAAAAGTTTTTCTCTGATTTATTTACAGAAGGCCCAGTAGTTGTTATCATTATTTTTTTGTATCCTCATGATAGACTTCAACACTGGGACTCAGTGACTGAAGAGGAAATTAGGGACTTAATTGCCCAATTGAAACCAGGGAAAGCTCCTGGGAGCGATTATTTACCAGCAGAAATCTTAAAGGCCCAGCTGGGCTGGTGGGCAACTCTGTTGGCTCCTCTTTTTACGTATGTTAATGCTACTGGGATGTTCCCCAGGTAGTGGCTCTCTAGTGTGGTTGTGCCTATTTATAAAAAGGGTTACCCTCAAATTCCTGCCAATTACAGTCCAATAAGTCTGCTTAGTATCATTAGGAAGTTGTACGCCAAATTTTTGCTGGCCAAATTACAGCTCTGGCTGGATCGTGATAAATTCTTGGAGCCAGAACAGGCAGGCTTTCACAAGGGGCAATCTACTTTAGATCAAATTTATGTCCTATGCCATCTGATTGACAAATACGTGTCCCAGCGAAAGAATTCCTACTTGTATATGTGTTTTATTGATCTGCGGGCTGCTTTTGATTCCGTAGATAGGGAAAGGCTCTGGCAAAAGCTCAGTCTAACCTCTTTAGATCCACGTCTGCTTTTCTTGATGGTTAAGCTGCACAATACAAACACATTACAAGTGCGTTATGCATCCCATGAGCCTTTAACTAAAGAAATCCCGGTGAACAGAGGAGTGAGGCAGGGATGCATCCTAGCCCCTGCTCTGTTTAATGTGTATCTGAATAATGTAGTGTCATTTATGGGGGGAGAAGATCTCCATCCTCCGAAGCTTGTTCATTGGAATATCCCCATTCTACCATATGCAGATGACACTGTTCTCTTTTCTTTGACACAAGTGGGCCTGAGAAGAAGCCTGCAGAGATTTGGGGATTTCTGCGAACAAGAAAAACTTTCAATTAATTTTTCAAACATAAAGGTGATGATTGCAGGTTCCAGCAATAATGGTAGAATTCATCGCTGGGTAATTGGAGACAATGAGATCAGTCAGGTGAGGGAATTCAAATATTTGGGTGTTCTGTTGTCGGCCAATGGGAAATGGCGAAAACATCTGGATTTTAGTATGAGACAGGCACGTAAGACAGCGAGAGCCCTTCAGAATTTTTATTACAGACAAGGAGGCAGGCAAGTGATACCTGCTTTACGCTTATTCTCTGCTAAAGTCCTTAATCAGTTGTTCTATGGGGTCCCAATTTGGGGTTTAGACTATCTAGATAAACTGGAATCAGTACAAAATGGTTTTCTGAGGACTATCTTGGGTGCACCCAAAAGTACACCTCAAGTTCTGCTTAGAGCCGAAACTGGCAAAGTCTCTGGCGTTAATAATAATAATAATAATTAAATACTGGCTCAGAGTTAGGTTATTTTCAGCTGAGTCTTCCCTCTTGATCCAATTAATCCAGAATAACGCAGGGCCTAGCCGATGGAGTCTCTCAGTTGAGAAAGAGCTGTCCAAACTGGGATTCTCTAGAAATTGTTTTTTTACCCTTGGGACTTAAGAGCGCCATGGAAATAATTAAAAGGAGGATCCTGGATCAGGAATCCCAGAGAGGTGTCTCTGATATGAAAGCTCAAAGAGTAGCCTTGAATTTTCAACCTGTTATTCCAGCACGGGCACCCGAGAGCTATTTATATCATTGGAAGGAGTTTCATCTCTAACAGGCACTTACCTTATTCAGGTGTGGTGTTAACCCATCCGTTTTGACAGAAGGGAGATATCTAGGAATTCCCAGGGAAAACAGGATATGCCTGTTATGTAATATGAAGGAAATTTAAGATACTAACCTTATTATTTTTCACTATTCAGCTTATAATGAGCTCCAGAGGACTTACCTAAAGATCTCATTAGAAGCCTCACAAAAATGTTTGGGTGTGAAAAGGTTATATAAGATTTTGAGTCCCCTGGACTCGCAGTGTTCAAGAGCGGTGGCTCGGTTTTGCCTAGGTGCAATTTCGCTCAGACAAAAATTACTGGGGAAATATACGTAGAGCCTATCTTTTGCTGTTTAAAGATGGTTAATGTTATGATTATGTGTCTTTATTGTTATTAGAGATTATTTGTGAATTTTATGTTTTCTCTTTGATATTTATTTTAATGGTTGTCATGGTTTATGAACCTCTTTTTGTTATAACTAGTGGTTAATACAAATAAAGTTATTTGAATTGCCACAATCACAAGGCCTGACATTGTGGTGGCAATAGGTATGCTGTGTAGTAGGGGTGGAATTTGGTTGAAAATATTGGATACCAGTTTTACTGGATATCGGATCTTGGATTACCGGTTTATCGTATTAAAACCGGTATACCAGTACTGGTTTTTCCCCCATTCAAATCAATGGGGAAGTTTTCCCATTGAAATCAAAGGGAGAAAAAAGTAAAAACCGAAATTACCTGTAATAAAGACAACATGTAAAGATTCAATGACAGATTTACTTGTTTCCTTAACTGCTAACCACCAGACTACACTTTGTGCCCATTAGTGCCCATGGCCCCCAATAGCCCCCACGGCCACTGCTACTTCTTTTTCTTTAAAAAACAGGTTTTTTTCCCACAGCACTCAGAAGACAGATCTTACAGTATCACACCAACTGCCAGTGGAGGACACTCGCACAGTGGCACATGATGTCAGTCAAGCATGCAGTTTAGTTTGCTACTAGAACTGCATAGAGAGAGGATGTCAGCTGACTCAGTTCTTGTCATAAAACTTTGTGATACTAATCCCAGGATAGTTGGTGACCATACCAATTGACAACCAACCACATATTCAGCAATGCCAACAGTTCCAATGCCAAGTCAACACAACAAACACAACAATCCTAAATTAATTCCCACAAATAAACCCTCTCTCTCTCTCCCTATTTGACCATAGCCCCCATGCCCAATAAGAGGTTCTGCCCTCCCAATGCCCTCTGCATCTCTTCCTAGGGGTTGGGGATGGGCAACATTTTGCACACGTGTTTTTGTCAGGTGTGCATGTGTGTGGGAGGGAGGCTGGGGTGACTCATGTGGGGTGTGTGCACCCCCACCCCCAGGAAGATGTTCCACCCTCCCAATGCCCTCTGCACCTCTTCCTGGGGATGGGGGTGGGAAAGGTTTTGCACATCTGTGTGTCATGTGTGCATGTGTGTGGGAGGGGGAATGGGGTGACTCATGTGGGGTGGCCCCCAGGAAGACGTTTGCCCTCCCAATGCCCTCTGCACCTCTTCCTGGGGGTGGGGGTGGGCAAAGTTTTGCACATCTGTGTGTTATGTGTGCGTGCAAGTGGGAGGGGGGCTGGGGGGCTCGTGGGGGGCCATACCCCTCCAAAAAGGTCCTGCTGGGGCACTCCACTGCAGTGTGTGTATGGGATGGGGAGCTGATGGGGTGTAAAAGCTGATGGGGTGTAAAAGGCCCTGATGGGGTGCTCCATATGGCCCTTGGTTCTCCTTTGCCCCCGTGTTAAGCGGGGGGCCACGATGGAGCGAGCAATCTCGGTGGTAGGGCCGCGGCTGTGGAACTCCCTTCTGGAGGAAGCTCGCCTGGCCCCAAGCCTTTTGACATTTCGGCGGAACTGTAAGACCTGGCTGTTTGCCCAGGCCTTTGGGAGGG
>QEPC01008451.1:689085-707194 GCA_003113815.1 Sphenodon punctatus | reverse complement strand
AACACAACGAACACAACAGTGTCAATTAATCCCAAATCTAATTGACCATCCTAGTTGACAACCACATATTCAATTGGCAATGCCAACAGTTCCAATGCCATTACCCACACAACAAACACAACAATCCCAAATTAATCCCCACAAATAAATCCTCTCTCTCCCTATTTGACCATAGCCCCATGGGGACAGGCAGTGGAGGCTCTCCATCTACCCTGACGCAGGGCCAAAACCAACAGCCCAGCAAGTGAAGTTCAGAGTTTACATTGCAGCACTGTTTCCCTCGCAACCAGACCCCCAAAATAGATCATGTTGCCATCACCTAACTTTATCCTGAACCTCAGAATCCTTGATTTTCATGTCCTCCTTGGCCACCAGTAGTCTTCTGAAGGTGTAGGCTTCGGGACACAAGCCTTCCTTCAGGCCTGGAGAACTGGGAGGACTGCGTTAGCTCCCAATCCTGTGACAAGTCGAATCAGAAGAGATGAAAGGGAAGAGAAGGACAGGACAAAGGAGAAATAGGAGGGGAAAGGTTTTTGCTTGGGTGCATGAGAAGAGAAAGGGGAAGATGGGTTCCAGTGGGGAACAGAGGAAAGGGGACTCCATTGTGCATTGTCTGCTCTGTTGTCTCCATTGTCTGATGCAGCTCTCTGCCCAGCTTGGAATTCCACTGCAAGGCTGGGGTGTCTTGTGGGGGGGGTGTCCCCTTGCCCCAAGAAGAGGTTCTGCCCTCCCAGTGACCACTGCACCTCTTCCTGGGGGTGGGTAATGTTTTGCGTATGGGAGGGGGGCTTCCATGGTGGAAAAAGCCCTGCTGGGGCATGTATATGATGGGATGGGGGGCTGATGGGTTGGAAAGGGCCCTGCTGGGGTGCTCCACTGCAGTGTGTGTGTGACTGTATATATGGGATGGGGGCTGGGGTGACTAGTGTGTGTGTGGGGGTGTTACGAATTGAAACTCTTCTCTATCTTTCCTTCCAGGGGTAGGACTTAAACCCCCAGTAGGCAGTTCCCAATTCCGGGATCTTGGCGGAAGCACTATGAAACAGACCACAAGCCCCTTAAATAGACATATGTTTATTACTATATCATATAGAAAGAACTGGGAATAAAGTATCAATACACTTGCATCTAGCAATAGCCTTCACCTATTCTAACAGCAAGCACACACACAAATACATATATATGTGTTCTTATGCGTCAGAGGTCTCAGGTCTGGTCTCGAGAGGAGAGGCAGGGCGGAGGCCTGATCAAGGTCAATGTAGCTGCTGGAGTCTTGGCTTTTGACAGCCTTTGAGAGTGTTGGAAAAGGTCAAGCACCGACCAACCGGCAGACACCTAGGTATCTGGTCAGAGGGTACCGTAAAAAACACTGATCCTGTCTAGGGCTGGCCTTTTTATCCAGTGACTGCCTTATGATTATGCAGAGTATGGGGGTGTCCGTGCTAAGCCTGGAAGGTTCTCCCATTGGCTATTCAGATTTGGGGTACTTTCTGCTTAGTCACTGTTATTATGGGCTGTCCTGACCTGTTGGATCCTGCCTACCCCTCCCTCCATATGGGAGGCCTGACCTGTGGCCATGATTTTCCCATACCCTTTCTCTGAGGCATCTTATTGTCTGACCTGGCCATCCTTGCTTAGTCCTTATCTGCAACCTTCTCTCTTGCTTATTATTTACATTAATGTGCAGTCATGTTCTGGGAACAGACAGTTCTTGCTAGTATTGTTTCTGCTGGGCCTCTCTTTATAGATGACAAGAATGTATCCCTGTCAATATCTTTCCTTCTCCTCCTGCCAACCTGTTTCTCATAATATGCATTATCAATATTCCCTAAAACTAAAATTGCTATAAAGCATAAGCATACAATGTCTTTTCTTTACATATGCAAACAATATTATCTTGGTTCTATAATGCAGCCATACTGCTTCAATCAGCCTATCAATTCACTACAGTCCTCCCTTGTTAACTGTGCCCTTCCCAGTTAACACATCACTTGCTTATTTTCGTTTTTGGATTACATAGAATGCTCTGTGCTTGAGTGGGCCTACCAATCTTTTTACCCAACATATTATACATAGTATAATCACAATCAATGTAATTTGTATTATGACATTAATGATGATTGGATGAATTAACAGGTTCAACATGCCAGTAGCCATTGGTGACCATGCAAAGTTACTTTCCCAAAATGAATGTTTAGTGATGTATTCTACTTCAGTAAGAACCTGGGTAATTTTCTTTCCTTCTGCCTTTAAAACCACAGCGGCATGCATGATGTGGTGTGCTAATACCTTAGTCCAACTTGGATCCATATTTTCTCTAATAGTGGAATGGACCACTAGTGTCTATGCATTTTGCCAGCCTCCAGGCTTCCAATGATGTTATCCAGTACACTCAATGCTCTTTCTTGCCACTGGGTGCATTGAATAGCCATCCTATTGGTGTTGGCCAATGCCATGATAGTGTTGTCTGTGGCTATTATTTGCTGTTTCATTAACCCATACCAATCGGGTAGTGTGAGGACCAGATGTTTTAACCCTTCCTGGAGTACCTGGTTGCTATTAGTTAATGGCTGATGTAATGATCCCAATAATCCTCCTGTGGTTCCAAATTTATTGACCATTGTTCCAATATCTATACTATTTAATACGGCCTCTCACATGCCTATCCAACCTGACACATCTCTGGTGCATCTGGGGTGGCTGTCAGAAAATGTATATTCCCCTTCTCTCTTTAGATATTCAAAAGATTGCAACCAAGCTTCAAATAGGGGTGCCACATAAGGTGCGCATTGTGAGTGTCCTCTAGTAATATTATATGCTGCTAATTAAATGGTTAAGTTTGTAAACTGAATGTATCCATCCCTTATGTGCACACATTTATCCCATTGGGTTTGTATAGAGGAAGTGTGGTGTGGCTGGGGAGGCCCTGTCCATATGACATAGGCTTTTGCATAATCTTCCCTTGGAATAGCACAATTATTGTTACAGTGATATCCTGGGGACATAATGCAAAAAGCAGGGTCCCATGGTGATTGAATTTGTGTTTTGTTCTTAAAGACGGTTAGTTCCCCTGGGAATGGTAATTTTCCCCACACAATATCTTCTTCCATATCCATGCTACATTTTCTAGAAATCCATACATTGTCAACATTATTGATAACACATTGTGTAACACTTTCCCACTTAAGTGTGACATTTACAAACTCCTCCCCTCAAATGTCATACTTAACAAGAGGTTCATAGGAGTCAATTACATCATGAGAATTAGTTCCATCAGCACATGGGTCATGAGGTCGAATGTACGGCTGAATTTGAGCAGGGATGACTGGGAAGATGCTGTCAGCATAGCAGTTCAAAGGTGTGCTGGCTAAAGTTCCCGATAGATGGTATTGGTTAGGGATAGTGCGACATCTTGATGAATTTAAGTTCCATCTACATCCTAGGGCGGGATCATGGGCTTGTAGCAATATGATGACATCATTGTTTTGGATAGTAGTGTAGGTTTGGGCTGCAATTTGCAAAGGACAGAGTACCTTGCTGTTTTGAAGTCTTAAGCGGCCAGATCTTGGAGTCCAGGTGACTGTGATGTCTGGGCAATGCAGAAGTTGCAGTCCATATGAGCATGGGTCTGGATCTGCGCTGAAGTCTGGGCAAGCAGCCCTCATGGTGGAGGATCTTAGCTGCAGCTGGTCATTATTTGGGGGTTCGTTTGGCACTGGTTGTTGCACGTGTAGATTGCTTAACCGAGGAGAGGGGAGCTGGAGTTCGGTTACCTCATCACCTGATGTTTGAATGTCGGAGGGTGAGGACAGCTCGGCTTGGGAGGTGTTAATCCTTGTAAGATTCAGTGTGTCAGCTTGCAAGGGCGGTTCCAAGAATATTATACACAAAAAAGAAGGGATACATTTTCTATATTAGTGAATAAAATAACAGGTTAGGTAGATTTCCCGATATATTGATATTATATTTGAAGCTTGAGAGGAAAATATTTTATTTGCTTTCTCTGTATGTACTTAAGGGATATATTTCCCTATAGCTGAGGATTGTATTTTGTACTTTGTATATTTTGTGTTTGTTGCGGTGGACAATTGCCAATAACTTTTAAGTTAAGGCAAATAAAGTTTTATATATATATATAGATTCCACCCCCCCTTTTTCTCTCACAATCTGTATTCATGGTAGGCTGGCATGGGATAGTCAATCCATAGTTCACTGGTGATGACTTGGTTAATTTCAGCATGTTGCTTTTGGAGGGCCCTGACCCAGTCAGACACAAACTGAGCAATTTGTACAGTGGATAAGCTTGCAGGTGGGGCATAACTTCCCCCCTGAGAGAGTCCCCATTGGAACAGTTCTGGCGTTCTCATCTGTCTGCCTGCGAGAATTTAAAAGGAAATATAACCAAGGTGCTTTGAACTTCTCAAGGCCAACAAGATAAGGGGGCAGTCTGAGATCCCAGTTTGAGCCAGTTTTTGAAACAGTTTTTCCTCAGAGCTGTTTTAATTGTGCAGTTCATTCTTTCTACTTGGCCTGAGGACTGGGGGTGGTATGGTGGTATGGAATGTGGGTTTTATGCTGGATGCCCATGGATTTCCACAAGTTTTTTAACACTTCTGCAACAAAACAACCTAATCACTATCAATAATTTTCAGGACCCAGAACCTGGATATTACCACATTGAACAGTGCTTTGGCAGTGGTGTCTGCAGTGTGATTTTTGGTCGGTATTGCTTCCAACCAACCTGAAAAAGAATCTGTTAAAACAAGAAGGTACTGGTTTCCTCTTGCAGTTTTTGGTAATTTATCAATGTAATCTATTTGTACCCTGTGCCAGGGTCCCATTGTACCCTGATGCCTGAATGGACCCTTGATTACTCTGGTATCTGCTTGGTTAGTAGCACAGGGAAGAGCCAATCAATCACTTCTTGGGTGACTCCTGGTCACCATGCAAAGCTATTGATTCTATCTAGTGTAGCTTTAATTCCCTGATGTGTGAGTTCATGGCAGTACTGGACAATAGATTGTCTAGCTATTGTTGGTGGGAACCACAAGCTTGTTCCATCTGCATTTTGTACCTGCATGGACTGATCCTGGGTTACTACAGTCCACATCCCCTTTTCCTGAAACTGCTTATTGGTGGTTTTAAGTTCCCCGGAAGGCCTAGTGAAGCACTGAAGCCAGTGCTGAAGCCGGCCCTGTGCCGCGCTGCTGCTGCTGCCGCCACCACCCATAGCACAGGTAAAAGGTGATCAGGGGGTTTAACCCAGGGGGCCAGTGCCTGATATCGTCGTGAGGGCTCCCAGAGGAGAGCTGCCTCCTTCAGCAATAGCCCTGGCTGCTGCTGGGAAGCCAGCGGTACAGCGGCAGCCCAGAGCCCGTAGGTCCGGCAGTCTGATTTTAAAAAAAAATCCAGGCTAGGCACTGGCAGGGTGGGTGGGTGGTGTCCCCCCTTCCACCTGCGCAGCCTGGGAGGAGGAGGGGGGAGGTTTGGGTTTTAAAAAAAATTGATTTCAATGAGGACACTTCCCCATTGAAATAAATGAAAAAAACTGGTACCGGTAAACCAGTTTTACCGATAAAACCAATATTTTTGAAATCGGTAACCGGTAAAACTGGTACCTGGTTTTTTTCAGTTTGGTCCCACCCCTAGCGGTTAGCATAGGCAGTTCAAACGTGCTAGCTATGTGCAGGCCTGTATCCTTTCATGGGTGGTCTGTCGTCTCTCCACTGCCTTTGGAAGGCAGGGGCAGTATAGGTCCCGCACCTGTATTGCGCATGGCATGACCCTGTATGTCCATTTCCAGACCCCTCTATGTGCAGGCCTGTATCCTTTCATGGGTGGTCTGTCATCTCTCCACTGCCTTCTGGAAGTCAGGGGTGGTATAGGTCCCGCAATTGTATTGCGCATGGCACGACCCTGTATGTCTGTTTCCAGACCCCTCCCCATGCATGGGGCTCCCTTAACATAATGATTGACATAGAGGTACTGTAGTGTATAACATTGGTAAATTGGGGTGTATTTACAAGGGGAGGGGTTCACTTTTTCCTGGGCCTTCCATGTGCCTGCTTTGGTGCACCACAGGAGCTTGACCCCCTGCGGGCCCTTGCTGCCACCGCCCATTGAGAACGGTGGCCGGACTCTCCATCATCCACTGGCCGCTCCACTCCGGGCTGAGGTATTGGACCCTGCGATGTTGGAACATAAGGTCATGGTTACAATAGTACCTGGGATGTAACCCCTGCACCACAGCCATTTTCCTAGCCCTCTGGAGGTGCCATGGCTCTCCATGCTGCCTCCCCTCTGCCCAACCCTCTGCAGGTAGCGATGGGTCCCCCCTCTTTATGGACAGATATGTGCTCTGGCTTACCAGAGCCAGTGGAGCAGCCGGCATGGGTGGTTGGTCACCTGGGATGTTTAAGGGAGGCTGTGGTTCCCGGAGGAGGGGTCTCAGCTGCTGTGGAGGAACCAGGAGATGTGTGGGCTGGAAGGGTGGCTCCACAGGCTGCTGCTATGGGTCTATGTGGGCGAGGGGGACCCTGTGCACAAGGCCAGGGAAGGCGTGATGCTG
Organism: Sphenodon punctatus; assembly: GCA_003113815.1. Classification (NCBI taxonomy): domain Eukaryota; kingdom Metazoa; phylum Chordata; class Lepidosauria; order Sphenodontia; family Sphenodontidae; genus Sphenodon; species Sphenodon punctatus. Next base: position 700,626 of record QEPC01008451.1, on the reverse strand, counting down.
GGGAAACCAGGGTTGGCCGAAGTGCTGGGGAGGGGGCACCTGCACCTGTGATAGGGCACTATGGTGATAATTGGCTGTGATCCCTCAATCTGTGCCTGGTGGACCCATGTCATGCTGAGGTTCTCTCCTCAGAAGCCCCACAGCCTCCCCCATGAGGTCAAGGGCCCATGTGGATGTCCCCTCCAGCATGACATGGGCCCTCACTCTCTCAGCTCTGTCTAGGCGTATCTCGCAGTGGAGGGTGGCAGTCTGGTGCCTGTCCCACAGGTGTTCGGTGTGGGAACAGTTGAGCATTGCTGCCAATATGTCCCGGTCCCTATCCCCCTCCCCTCTTTGCACCTCCCTGGTGAGGGCAAGCTCCTCTGAGTGGACCTCAGCTAACCTTCTGGTTTCCTCCAGCAGTTCCCTCCCCAGGTCCTCTTGCCTCCTCTGGTTCCTGGCCTGCATCTCCCAATTCCTCTCAGCACTGCCGGCGGAAGCACTCCTCGCAGGACCAGGTCGCTCATCTATGGATGACATGTTACCCCATGGGTTGTGTTGCTTGCCATTTCTGTTCCCTGTACCCCTAGTGGTGCAACTGTTTTGCCACAGGGACTGCCTGCTCCCCTTCCGTGTATGTCCCTGTGTTGATCGAGACCCACAGGGTTGGGTCCCCGTATTCCCATCCCCTGTATCAAACTGCAGTGGTGGCCACATGTGAGCTTGCCTTCTCCTGGGGCCGTGCTGTCCCAGCACCTCACTGTGGGCATGTCTCATGGTCCCTCCTCCCTTGTGCCCTTGCATCTGCATTCCCGTCAGTGGATGTTGACCCATATAGCTACGTTCCCCTACTGTGGGGGCCTTAAGTCCTTTCCTGTCTTGCATGGTGGGTGTATTACTCGAGGGGCTACCTCTGTGGCCTTTCTACTACTCCATCACCCCGGCACCACCCGCAACCCCTCCCTTGTTCATGTTGGCCTACCATTGTTGTCCTGTTGACCGGGTCATGGGGGGGGTCACCAGTACCTCCTTGACCACCTGCTCCTCCAAGACTTCCTCCTCGTGAACCTCCAGGCACCCATGAGCTGTAATGGGAATAGGGATCAATTTCCATGCTTGCTAGCAAGGGGTCTGGTCACTGTGGTTGGGGCCCTCCCCCCCGGGCCCTGGTGGTGTTCCTACCTGGATCATATTCCTCCATGTCCTGGGAGGCATCCAGGGTGTCCATCCACTCAGCATGCTCCCCCCCATCCTCGTGGTCTGTCACCCTGTGGGTTTTGTGGGCGCATGTGGAGGGTGATGTTTGTGTGAGACGGTTCCCAGGCTGCCTCCTCCCCCTGTCTGATGCGGCTGTCCTGCATCCTGGCTGGCCTCACCAGGGGCAGCATTGTCCCCCTGCTCTGGGGGATCGGGCAGGGGTGTGTTGTCAGTGCCCCCTTTCTGCCCCTGGCAAAAGTGGTGCTGTGTACGCGGAAGGCAACTATATCCCTGTCCATGCAAAGGAACCGGTCCAGCTTATCATAGAACTCCATTGCACGCATGGCACGGCCAGACTTAAGATTGTTGTCCTTGATATACTTATATCCAGTAGGGATGGACGAACAGATCACGGTTCGTGTTTGGGCGTTCGGTTTGGTCCGGTTCGGTTTGGGCGTTCGGTTCAGTCATTCAGTTTGTTCGCTGAGTTTGGGTTCGTCCGTTCGGTTCGATCATGTTTGGTTTGGTTCGGGCATTCAGTAAAAGTATTGCGAGAGCGCGTGATCTCACTGGAAACCGGAAATTTGAATGCGTGCAGAGCTGTGTGGTGAGAGAGTGTGTGTTTGTGGCTGGCTGTTTGGTTTTGTGTGTTTTGGTTGTTTGTGTTTGGTTTGGCTGTGCTGTTTTGGTTGGTGAGTGTTTTATATTTATTTATTTATTTATTTATTTATCATATTTCTACCCTGCCCCTCCTAAAACAGCTTGGGGCGGCTGTTGGTGGGTGACTGTGTTGTTGTCGGTGTGTGAGTGAAGTGGTTTTTTGGAGAAAAAAAAATGAAGAAAACTGTTGTCTTGCTTCCCTGGCTGGGGGCCAACTTGGTGCTCCCAGAGCTGGTGTTGGTTGAGGAGGAAGAGGAGGAGGAGGAAGCGGTTTCTGGCCCAGCCCCTGGACTGACTGTGGTGGTGGCTGGCTCCTCGGATGAGGAACAAGCGGCAGGCACAGGAGGTGCTGCCAGGTTTGTACATTTTTTTTTACTTTGAGGATAAGAAAGGCTCTATCCATTAAAGCAAGCTCACTGGTGTGCGGGTGGGTGGGTGGGTGGTGAGCATCAGTCAGGCATAAAAAGTGGGCATCAGCGGGTAGCAGTGGATGTCTGCCACAGAGAGAGGGGGTACTGTAGTGTGGGGGGCTTTTCCAGCAGTCAGGCATGAGCACGAGCAGCACTCCCACCCAAACATGTGCCAGGGTAGCAAGGGTCTCCATGCTCCAGTTGCCAATACCATCCCATTCCCTACACACCCCAAATAAGGGCAGGATTTGCACGTGCCAGCTAGAGCCTTTCTAGTTGCAATCCCTAGCATCCCCTAGCACCCCAAGGAGGGCAGGATTTTCATGTGCCAGCAAGGGTACTTCAAGTTGCCATCGCTACTAGCACCCAAAGAAGGGCAGGATTTACATGTGCCAGGCAGTCAGGGCCTTTCTAGTTGCAATCCCTAGCATCCCCTAGCACCCCAAGGAGGGCATGATTTGCATGTGACAGCAAGGGTACTTCAAGTTGCCATCGCTACTAGCACCCAAAGAAGGGCAGGATTTGCACGTGACAGCAAGGGTCTCATCCCTCTGCAGCACCGCAAGGAGGGCAGGATTTGCATGTGCCAGCCAGGTTCACATCTCCCATTGCCATCCCTAGCACCCCAAGGAGGGAGGACTAGATGCATCATCATAAATGCATGATATTACTTTGGTGTTCTTAATGTGTTCCCATTTCAGAGACAAATGGGATGCCAGCCTCAGCAGTGGTGCCAGGCCAAGGAGGACCCCTAGGCAGAGGTCGCCAGTGACACCACCAGACATTTGGTGGAGAAGGTCGGATGTCTGGAGGTTTTATGAGATGGGCGACGGAATCACCATATGCAAGGTAAGGCACGGGGACTGGAACAACAGGGAATGGATTGCCCTATGACATGTTAGGAACGGAACTCCCCTGCAGAGAGAGATTGGCCACCCAGTCCACCCACTTGTGGAGACAGAATGCAGGCAGGGCTTGAGAGACCATTGGTCTGACACAGTATGGCACTTTTTATGTTCCTATCTTTTCTTTTTATGCTCTTTAGTTCTGTGGCAAAAGAATCAGGAGGTAGAAAGAGGGGACCACATCGGGGCTCATTGCCCATATGGAAAAGCTCCACGGCCTGAAGGTGAGGTGGCAGGAGGACTCTGGGGTGGCCATGTAGCCTCAGCCTCAGTGCCAGAAGAAGGGGGGGAAGGCAACCCGGAAGCGTCGGCATGTAAGTCCTTCCCCCTCCTCCGGCCCTGATATGGAGTCCCCCAGGCCCCGGGAGTCTGCTGAGGACAAGGCCTTTTGCACGGAGGTGGAGAGGCCCACCCGGCACTTTGTGGCTGCCCTAAAGGTGCAAGCAGCCACTATGGAGAACTGACTGGAGGACAAAGAACGGTTCCAGGCAGTCAAGGTGCGGGAACAGAAGGTGGAGGCACACGCACAGTATGTCTCAAAGTATGTCTCCACCAAGATGGTCGACCTGGAACTCTTCCACCAGTCGGTCTCCAACTGGCAGGTGGCCATGGCAGGGGCTGTCAACTATGCTGTCGAGCACAGCTATGAAATTCTGGCGGATGTGATGCCCCCTGCCCCTACTTCCTGTGCACCCCTTCTGCCTTTCCCCCAACTTCCAGGGGGCAGGTCCAAAGACTGAATAAATAGATAGATAAGTTTCCTTTCTAGTTTAAAATGTTTGGTTTTTGTTTTATAATGTTTTTGTTGTTCTTGTTGTTGTTGTTTTGTTAATTAAAATTTGTTGTTATTGTTACGAGCTTTGTTTGAACTTTACAATTTTTTATCCCTCTGTGTGGAAGTTCAGGCTGACAGGTGGCAGAATCTCATACAGCTTGTTGATCCCTACAGCACCTGGCACCAATGTAGCATAGTTAAGGTATTAACCCAAAGATGTGCCAGCAGCAGGGTCTCAACTTGCAGACATCCCCCAGGAGGGGAAGGGCTTGTGTCTGTGTGGGTGTGCCAGAGAGAAAGAGAGACAGGCTCCTTGGCAGCAGGCAGTAGGTGGCGGGAGCTGGTGGTTGGAGGGGCTTTTATTTCCATCAGCTTCAGCGGGCATCCATCGGTGGATGAGGAGGAGTAGGCTGTTGGTGGGGGGCAGGCTGGCATGCGGGCACTGGACTTCTGGATGCAGTGGAATGGAATGCAGCCCCCAGTGACTGGAATGATGGTCACGGAATCTCATTGATGGCTCCTGGGATGGGCGGGCATGACTGATTCAGGTACAATGGAATGACAACCTATGTGAGTTTAATGATAATATGTCCCTAGAATTAGCGCATGGTTGGGCACGCTTCATTCAATCAAGTGATAGGTGGTAGAAGCAGGTACAGGAATGCACACAGGCAGGCAGGCACAGAATCTTATACAGCTTGAGTTGTCGATCCCTACCAAAAGCCCTTGGCACCACATGTAGTGTAGGTAAGGTACATTGACCCCAAGATGTGCCAACAGCAAGGTCTCAACTTGCAGACAGCCTCCCAGGAAGGGCAGGGCTTGTGTCTGTGTGGGTGTGCCAGAGAGAAAGAGAGACAAGCTCCTTGGCAGCGGGCGGTGGGTGCTGGTGGTTAGACAGTGGATTGCTGGTTGCCAGAGTACAGAACCCTTTGCACAGACAGCATATAGACCTGGAGGGTGGGGGCCTTTGGCAGCAGCAAGCATGGGTTGCCGGGACAGGCAGGCAGCGTGGCATGAGTGACATTCAGGCAGGATTTGAGCTTGACAACCTGGGCGGGCAGGCAGGAAGTCACGGCAGCTTGGCATGAGAGGCAGGCAGGCGGGCTGAGGGAAGCTTTGAGCTGGCAATGGCAATCTGGGCGGGCAGGCAGGCAGCATGGCAGCAGCGGCAATCAGGCAGGCTTTGAGCTTGGCAGCCTGGGTGGGCAGACAGACTACATGGCATGATTGGGAGCAGCAGCAGCCATCGAGTTTCCCAGGTAAAGACCCCAGCACAGACAAAATATAGGCCTGGGGGCTATTGGCACTAGCAGCAGCAGACAGTGGGTTTCCAGGGTACAGAACCATTGGCACAGACAACATATAGGCCTGGCCTGGGGGCCATTGGCACCAGCAGACAGTGGGTTGCCAGGGTACAGAAACCTTGGCACAGACGGCATATAGGCCTGGCCTGGGGGTCATAAGCACCAGCAGACATTGGTTGCCAGTGTGAAGAACCCTTGGCACAGACAGCATATAGACCTGGGGGCCATTGGCACTAGCAGCAGCAGACATTGTTTGCCGGGGCAGGCAGTCAGGTGGCGTGAGTGGCAGTCAGGCATACTGGGGCAGAGTTCGAGCTTTGCAACCTGGGTGGGCGGGAAGGCAGGCAACATGGCATGAGAGGCAGTAGGCCAGGTAGGTTTGGGCAGGTTTGAGCTAGACAACTTGGGTGGGCAGACAGGCACCTTGGCATCCGAGTCAGAAAGGCGGACTGAGGCATGCTTGAGCTTGGTAGCAAGCTGTGTGGGCAGACTGGCAGCATGGCATGGGAGGCAGTAGGTCAGGCAGGCTGGGACATTGGCAGCAGGGCACTCAGATAGGCTAGCAAAGACTGTGCAGCGCAAGAGAACGAGAGCCAGTCAGCGTCACATAGGCGGGCCGAGATTGTGTAGTCATAGGCCAGCTGGCAGGATTACAGTTTGTTTCCCAATGCCACCCTGCATCATGAGGTCAGTTAGATAAGGCAGCCGAGACCATCTAGTATGAGAGAGAGAGGCAGAGAGAGAGGCAGGGTGGGTGCCAGGCATTGGGAGGGAGGGACAGCACCTCAGCAGCACAGGAGCAGTAGCCCTAATCCAGATTGAGGAGGAGGAGGAAAATGAGGAGGAGGAGACTTGTCCCGACTGCCCCTGGCATGGGATGGCATGTGCCACTGCACCATCACTCCTTGTCCAGGGGCAGCTCGAGGAATCCTAGCAGCGGAAGGTTCACCTTCAAGAAGAGCAACTGCTCCACCAACCTGGCCCCCAGTGTCAGGTGGTGCGGGGAGCAAATGACCCCCACCACAGAGAACAGCCGCTTACTGAGGACACTGGTTGGTGGGCAGGACAGGATACCCTTGGCCACTTTCAACAGGGCCTGCCACACGTTGGTCTTGCCAGCCCAGTATGCCAAGGGATCGCTGCTGGGATCAGTGCATGGCTCCTCCTCCAGGTAGGTCTCCACAGCTGTTGAGGTGCCATCACACTCCCTCTGGTAACTCTGGGTGGGCACCACCTTCCCCACTGCTACACTGCTTGCCCTTTTGTGCTGTGACCCATACTCCCCAGAGTGGCCTGCACACAGGAGGAGCTGCTGGCACTAGTAGGGGTCCTGCTGCTGCTGCTCATTCTGCTTCTGGGGCTGATGCTACCACTAGGGTTGGGGGCAGGGATAGACCCAGATGGCTGGAAGAGGTCGCTGCTCCCACTCCCATCATCCCCAGGGGCATCCTGCTGCATGGCCCGCTCTGACTGCTGGACCTTCTGCACCAACGCACCCTTCCAGAGGCCATAGACCACTGTCTCACATGACATGCTTCCCTTGATCCTATGGTCCAGCATGGTTGCCAGGACATATTCCTCCTGGTGCAGGAGCTTATCAAAGCGTGCACTCAGCTCCACCTTCAGCTTCTGTGCCAGGTCAAGTGCCTCATCTGAGATTTTCCTGCCTGGAAGTCCACAATCCTGCCCCCCGGGAATCTTGTCCAGGCTCCTCTGGAGACTATGGACCAGCGGGGTCACCTGGCTGATGGTGTCGGTGGAGCTGCTCATGGTCTCCGTCATGGCCAGGAATGGTCTCAGTATGAAGACCGTGTGAGCCAGATCTCCCATTCCTCCCTGTTGTAGCCTGGAAGTGCCTCAATGTCTGTTTCCAGTTCCACCTGATGCAGGGCGGCTTTCTGCTCAAGAAGCCGCTCAAACATCAAGAAGGTAGAATTTCACCTGGTGGAGACATCCTGGATGAGCGTGCAAACCGGGGACCGTTGCTCGGCCTGCTTCTCCCGGAGGAGCTCGCTGCTCTTCACACTGTGGTTGAAAAACCCCGCCAGCCTCCTCCCTCTGGTCGACCAGGAAGCTAAGGGTGCCTGGCCCAATCCCCTTCTCTCCAAAGCCTGGAGCATCCTTCATCACAAGATGGAGGGTGTGTGTGGCACAAGGGATGCTTGTGAAGCCCCCATCACGGACTACCTTTAGTATATGGGCCGCGTTGTCCGTGACCACATACCCCTTTGTGAAGACTGCGCCTGGCGTGTTCCACTCCCTCACCATGGTGGCCAGGGCTGCCTCAAGGTTCCTTGAGGTGTGGGAACTGTCCATGACTTGTGCATGAAGCAGGGCCCACCTGTACCCTGCTTCAGGACCCCTTCTGCCACTGCCAAGCGCTGCCTCTGGGTCCTGCCACCAGTGTGCAGTCACTGCCAGTAGGCATGCTGGGCATTCCTGGAGGACCACAGGTCAGTGGTGCAGTGGACCGTGGTTGCCCCAGCCCCTGCCAGCTGCTCCCTCACCTGCTCTTTCAAAGCCCTGTAGAGCTGTGGCACGACTGTCCGACTCAGGGTGGAGTGGGAAGGCAGCTTAAAGTTGGCGGCCAGGAACCCAAATAGCCATTGGAAGCCCTTGTCCTCCACAACTGAGAAGGGCTGCCCATCCAGGGCAATCATTTCTGCCCACTTGCGCTTTGCTTTATCTTGGAAGCCAGTGCCACAGCGCCCTGCCGATGGCCTTGACAGATCCCCCCACCCAAGCTCCTCCATGGTGGACTGACGAGGCTGCTGGGGAGGCTCCTTCTGATGTTCTGCCCCCTTAGCAGGAGGAATCCTGCTCCTGCTGATAGAGGCAACAGTTGGTGCTGGTGCAGGATGCTTGCCCGCTGAAGGAGCCGGGTGCCTGGCCGCTACAGTCGAGAACCTGCTTGCATCCACTTCCTCTGCCTTTCCGCTGATCAGCAGAGCACTGTGGCATGACTTTAGGTGCCTTGCCATTGCCGTTGTCCCCAGGTTGCTGAGCACCTGCCCATGCTTTACCACCTTTTTGCACACAGTGCACTGCACCCCTCTGGGATCATCTGCTCGCACCTGCTTCAAATGATCCCAAACTGAGGATTTTTTCTCCCCTCCTGCCTTCTGGCCCATCCTGGGTGACACACTGCTGCCAGTGCTGCTGGGAGGGGGAGAACTTGGTGGCTCTGGTGACACAGCTCTGGGAGGAGGCTCAGCCATCACCTCAGCTGCAGACATCTCCTCTGCGGCACTAGTGTCTCCCTCTAACTCACTGTCTGCGATCACGGTGATGTCCTGTGAAGGGGAGTACTGGGACCCTGAGCTAGACTGCCCGTGCCCGCCATGCTGCTGCTGGCACTCTCCCTGTGCCCCCCTCTATAGCTGCTAGTGCTGCTGCTGCTGCTGCTGCTGCTACTCCTCTCTCTACTGAAGTTGCCTGGGGATTGGGCCCTGCCTCTAGTATCTGGGGTGGGCTCCACCAGCTCTGGACTGCTGGGGATCGCCTCGACAGTGGGGGACATTGGTGGCCCTGTAGGAACATCGGAAGCAGCACCAGCACCTACTCCAGAACCAGCACAAGTAGAAACAGACACAGCCTCATGTACTTCAGGCCTTCCAGTGCCCTGCGTGGCAGTGAAGGAGGGCACTGCCAGGAGGCGATGCTGAGCCGCTGAAGCCTGGGGCCCTAAAGCAGGCCTGCTGAGTTTGGGGCATGGTGATGTGCTCGGGCTACTGCTGCTGCCTGCTGCCGCTCCCCTGGCATGGCCCCTGCCACCTCTGGCACGTGCCCCATTGCCTCCCCTACGGGCAGCAGATCGGCCTCTCCTTCCCTTCTCCATTTCTCCCGAAAAAAACAATGTTTTTTAATATATAATTTTTTAAAAAAAATTTATTGAATTTTTTTATCAAATATTTATATCTCTATATCTACACTAATAACTAACTAACTACCTAACTAATAAATGTATTCTAAATGCTATGAATAACTCCAACAAACCCTAAAGCTGAATCACAGAAAACAGTAAACTCTATCTGTAAACCTTAAACTAAACTACTCCTACTATGTCAAAACAAAAATGTATCGACCTAATCCTATCTATCTACCTATGAATATATGGGATGGGGGTTGGGGGGCAATCACAAACAAGACAAGGAGGGGTACAAAACTGAAATGAAACCTAAATCAATCTATAAATTAATAATATACTACTACTCTAATGAATCAAAAAAACAGGGGAAGGGAATGGGGAGGGAATATTCAATGGAGGGGGGAGGGAAGGAGGAAGATTGAAGATTGAACACAGGGAGGGATAAAAACAAAAAATAACAACTAAATCTATCAAAGCTAATGTAAATAAATGAGAATATGGGGGTAGATGGGTTGGATGGGTGAAATAGGAGGAGGATGGCAATGGATTGGGGAGCTGGAAAATGCTGGGTGAGGGAGCCTTCTGAAACGCCTGCTGCTCAGGAACAGTGACTAGCTCAGAAGGTATTGGGAAGGGGGGAGGCAGACAGTTTTGTTTCTTGCTGCGCCCGCCTCAAATCAAGCCCCATTGGCTCCGTGCAGCCTAGCCCGTGGCCAATCATAGACTGCCAAGCCAGTGGTCTGAGGCGAAAAGAGATGGTGATTCATCAGGCTGGCTGCTACTCCAAGCCACTCTCCACCCTCCACCCCTGGTGCCTGGAAGTCTGCTCCTCAGCTGACTCCCCCTCCCTGTCACGTTTTGCCTTCCAGTGACACGTTTTTACCACCCGAACTCATCCGAACGCAATCCAAACTGACCGAAGTGTTTGGTCATTTTGACGTTCGGAATCTAGTTTGGTTCGGTCAGTTTGGGTTCAGATTCGGGTTCGGGTTCGGTTGTCTAAACAGTCCGAGTTCGATCCAAACTCCAAACTTCCGAACCGCATTCGCCCATCCCTAATATCCAGACCTCAAGTCCTTTGCCTGCTGTATACACTGGGTGACATCCCTATTGTACCCCTGCCGCTAGGGATGGGCGAACAGAACCGAGTTCGGTAATTCGGTTCGGTTCGGTTTGAAAATCGAGTTTGGTTCAGAAATTCGGTTCGGTCAACCGAACTATTCAAGTTCGGTCCGAACTCCGAACTTCCAAACAGAGTTCGGAAATTCAAACCCCATTGAACTAAATGTGATATTATCTTATAGGGATGGGTGAAGAGAACCGAGTTCGGAAATTCAGTTCAGTTCAAAAATCAATTTTGGTTCGGAAGTTTGGTTCGGTCAACCAAACTGGTCGAGTTCGGTCCAAACTCCGAACTTCTGAACCGCGTTTTCCCATCCCTACCTGCTGCTGTATCGCCTGAGCGATGGCTTCATAGACCTTTCTGGTCTATGAAACTGTGCACCAGGTTGTGCTGGACCTTTTCAGCCCCCCACACGCATATGAATTCCCGGGTCTTCTGCCTCAACCAGGGCTCCCGCTTTTGGGTACCACGTGTGCGGGGCCATCCAGCTTGGTGGCTTGGGGTCCGCCCGGTAGCTCTGGTGACAGTGGATCTGGTCGTCTCCTGTTGGAGGTATTGCATGTGGGTTAGCATCTGTCCCTCAGGCCCCCTTTTGCTCCTGTTGGGAGCTCCTTCCCTTCTCCCCTAGGGGGGCACGGCAGGGTTACCTGACTGTCATGGAGGCCCTCCTCAGCCGTCTCCCCAGTGGTGCATTGCTCCTGTGTCTGTGTGTTCTCTTGGGGGGTGGGGGTGGTAACGGTTGTCAGGTCCGGGCCTTGAACCCCTGCTTTTTGGGATGCAGGAGGGATGTGTTTGGGGCCTGCACCACTTTTTGGACCTGATAGAAGCCCGCTGTCAGGGGTGAATTGGCCACTGAACCCACCGGGAGGATTCCCGGTGGGCCGGGCTGGGCGGCTGGTTCCGCTGTCTTTTGAAAAAATTATTATTATGATTTTTTTAAATTGTTGGTCCCGACCCCTGTCGTGTTGGGCCGGGACAGCAAGGGGGCGGGAGGCCTCACCTGCCTCTTCCTCCTAGGATGCACAGCAGCAGCAGCGGGGACACTAGATCGGGCTGGGATATAAGGCTGTTTGTTTACAAACAGCTCCTCCACACATGCTGATCAGAAGGTTGCTACCTTGTAAAGAAGGTTCTTTGAGATGAATCCTGCACTCTGCATGCGCGGCAGTGGCAGGAGCGGAGCACAGCACGCGTGGAGGAGGTGACTCAAGGCAGGGGAGGATAGAGCCTGAGCCGCGGGGCAGCAGGTAGGGCCTGCTTGGGGGGCGCTTGGGTCTTCTGGGGGGGATGGGGTGGGCTTGGGCCTGCTTGGGGGGG